>JARBDR010000150.1:0-178183 GCA_029721355.1 Tegillarca granosa
AGTGACTGATTAGGGTCTGTTAAAAAAGTGCAAAAATGGGTAAAATGTTTTGGGGTAGGGTCCCTATGCTGGCAAAATGCCTACTCTGTATGCAATAAACATAGTGGATCTTTATCATTGTCAAGGTAAATAAGCTTTGTGCAATAAACATAGGGGATCTTTATCATGTCCTGTGAGGCGTCCAGGTACACAAGTACCCATCTACAATGGCTACACAAGCAAGAGGCCCATGGGCCTTAAAGCTCACCTGAAGATATGTCCAATATTGTTCACAAAGTGCAATAGAAAATATATTAAGTATAGAAACTTTAAAAGTTTTCTCAAGTTAAGAACTCCCACAAAACTTAATCAGAAATATATCCACTCACTTTTCACGGACAACGCACGACGGAAGAAGATAGATAGCAAAAGCTCATCTGAGCTTTCGCCTTAAGTGAGCTAAAAACGATAGTTTTGGGGATAATTAACCGTAAAATTAAGCACATCTATATGTGACCATGAACTTTTGATACCATGACCTTTAATTATGTTTCAAAATAATCATTTTGTCAATCCCTACATTATTCTAATACATATGCATATACAAAAAGTGTATGGTTTTCCATATTATCAAGTATTTTAGTGTGCTAATGCAACAGTGGCCTTGACCTTTAAACCAATGACCTTGAAATGCATATCAAATTATGTTTATGTCAATGCCTACAACAGTCTTATGTACAAGCCTATATAATTAGTTTATAGTTTATCAGATTTTAACAATTTAGTATTCTTATTGGTTGTATTTTTTAAGGCACTGTGACCTTAGAAGAAGGTTAAGTTCAACAAGCTTAAACAAACTTGTAGTGCTTAGTGGTCTTATGTCATATGTGAAGTTTAAAGCTTCTAGGCCTTTTGGTTCATGACAGAAGATGTTTAAAGAACTTACTATTAAGGGTCACTTTAACCTTGAATGAAGGTCAAGGTAAACTAGAGATTGTAACTGGGATACCAGTTACATATGATTCCCCACCATTCATAATCTATATATTGTCTAAAATATATACCTACTGATGTCGCGATATAAGTGAAATATTATTGACTGGGAAGTTAATATAATTGAAAAAAAAAAACAAAATCAATCCTTGTTTGAGAAATTAACACATCAGTGTTTAAAGCACTAGCACTAGTAACAGGTAATTGTATGAGACTTTGTCATAACCATCATCCTGTATCAGCCATTGTCGAATGTGTCTAAAGTTCACATGAAGCCAACACAAAGAAAGTAAATTCTAACTCTTTCCTTATAATTACTATATTCACCAGGCAAGACAAAAACCATTGTCAAATTTCTCATTTAATTTATTGTCACCTCAAAATTTACCACCTCTGAGGCTCAGTGGTTAGAGTGTCAACCACAAACAAGGGGTCATTGTTTCGATCTCTATTCGGGTCATACATAAGACTTTAAAAGTTTGAGTTTGAATCCAAGCTGGGCAGACCCAGAAAGTTTGTCTGTTCACTAACTAAAGATCGGTGGTTTACTCCAGCTACTCCGGTTTCCTCAGAAACCTCTATAACATTATTCGTTATATATGACTCTGGGTTTCCTCCACCATTCCTCATTGGGCTGCCTCTATATAAGTGAAAGATTCTTGACTAGGGCATAAAACACCATTGCATAAAAAGATAATAAAATGAGAAAAACTCACCTAACCTCACCTATCTCTCCTTCCAAATTAGACTGGTTTTTTTACAAAATGTACATTTGACTTTAAGTTTTACTTGGGCTTAGCATAACATAGATCTATCACATGGTTTTGTTATTAGATTGCCATGGGCAAGTTTTCACGAGCGCGTGCACTTTTGGATGGTCAATAATTGGAGATACTCACAGGTACTGACATTGGCTTGGTATAATTAAATTGTCATCACCAGCTTATGTACATTCAAAATTGATTTACCCAGGTATTAAATTATGTAACACCTATATAGCTCATCTGTTTATATAGCTCTGATTATGCCACATAACATAATTGTAGAGATTGTCAAAGGTGCTCTAATATCGGGCTGGAATTTATTGAAGATTAGAGTTTTCCATTACTGGCTTCAGTAATTATATACATAAAAAAACTGCAAATGCGGCTATTTTGAACAAATTAAAAAATCATAGATAAAATATGATAATGCAAAAAAGGGGACTCTATGGCCGAGTGATGTAAACCTTGAGCTCACAGTGTCTACAACCACCTTGGAGAAAAAATACCTTGCTGTGTACAGCTGCAAGATTGCGACATTTTTCATATACCATTTTCAAATTTAATCATAAAATATATAAAAAATATATGACAATATACCATTTTTGAATGTATTTTATGATTAAATTCAAAAATGTTATATGACACATTCAACAAGAAGTGCAGGTAATTGTATACAATTACAATTAGCTGGTGTATTTTGATTGGATATTCAACTTTGATTGACAGCAAATCTATTTCACGAACTGCGAGGCGTTTAACCAACAAATTTGATTGACGTGTGTCATGACTGTGAAGTAGCCATAACCTACATATTAATGGATAATTGATAAAGAGATTAAAGCAATTATACATATCAAAACGTGTAATAATGCTATTGAATTTGTTGTCAATTCTTTGAATAGGAATTTATGTCCACAATGAACAAGAAAATATACACATAAGTGGAAGGGATTTTAACTATTTAAAAGCTATACATGCACATAGCACCACCCACAGTGGGAAATGACCTTAGGTGCCCTTTATTAATATCACTCTATTCAACTTTTCATAAGGAACCAGAAAATACATAAATTAAGGGTGGGGATTTAAATAGTATAAAATAAACTTAGCACCGCCCAGCCCTAGCCCAAAGGACCTTAGGTGTCTTTGATTAGTGTCATTCTTTTCATTTTATCATTAGGAACCAGAAAATATATACTTTAGGGGTGGGGATCTCCACAGTTTAAAAGTTATGACAAAGCGACACCCCTTAGTGGTAACCCAGGGAAAAATGTGATATATGAATTGATGTGCCTTGGGATGCTGATTACAAATATATATATATATATATATATATATATATATATATATATATATATATATATATATATATATATATATATATATATATATGGTTTTATAGTACACCGCAATGTTTAAGGAAAAATTGGTGATTTTGTTTTTAAGACCCCACCTTCCTGCCCTCCCGCGATAAATACCCCCAGATGTAAAAACTTTAATGGTGCAAGACCTATCCTACAATTTTGAACGAGATTGAATGATGCGTTTAACTTGTTTGTCAGTGCTGATAAAAATTTGATATATTTTTTAACAATTTAATACATAGTAACTGAGAATTTATTAAAAACAAATTCTGTATGTGAGAAAGAGGTTAATCACTTAATAAACATGTAGTTCATTAACATTCAATCATTTTTGTTTAGTGCTTAACTTTATACATTAATTCAGATTACCCATTTTTATTGGGCGCTCATATATATCCGAGAAACTGAAGAAGAAAGAAGAAGATTCTGTAAGAGTTATCTCTCTTTGTACTTATTGGACAGAAAGATATTTGGAATCAAATTACGCAATTTACACGCACCGACTGCCGTGCTGTTGATATAGAAAACAATTTGATCATTTATCCATATCTACCAAGATAGCAGATTGTTGGTACCAAATTTCATCGAAACCCATCATACCGTTTCCGAGTTCTGCACCGGACAAATTTTAAGAAAAAAAAAATTATTATAATAATAATAAGAAGAAGAAGAAACAGAACAAAAACAAAATGATTTCCCCCCCCATGGGTGGGGAATCATAATAAGCTTTTGCAAGGCTTTATGCATTGATGGTATTATGTGATGTTTCAAGCTTCTAGACCTTTCAGTTCGTGATAAGAAGTCTTAATTTTTTTCATTTAATGTCACTGTGACCTTGAATGAATGTCAAGGTCAACCAGCTTCACAAATTAGGTAAGGGTTTGTCTACTGATGCTTTATATGATGTTTCAAGCTTGTAGAACTTTTGGGTCATGACAAGAAGATGTTTCTATGTTTTTTATTTAAGGTCATTCTGACCTTGAATGAAGGCCAAGGTCAACAGGCTTCACAAACTTGGTAGTTCTTAGTCCTCTGATACCATATAATTTATGAAATTTCAAGCTTCAAGGCCTTTTGGTTTGTGACTTGATGTTTAAAGATGTGATTATTTTAGGTAGCTGTGACCTGAGTAAAGGTCAAGGTCAGTCTGCTTTGCAAACATGGAAGGGCTTTGGTCAAGAAACAACCATGTGAAGTTTCACCATCATTGGTTCTAGAGTAGAAGATGAAAATGTGTAATTGTTTATGATGCATGACAATATTGTTTTCTAATTTATACAACTTTTTAATAACATTAAAATAACTAAAATCTTATGTTAATAAAACAATCATCAGACGCATATGGCGCAAACATTGGAATATCAACAAGAAGAGCTTTCGCTGCTTACCAAGGTCGCAAAAACAATATAACACTTGTGTATTCTGCTTTTTATAACTAAGCTTTAGTATATGACTAAGAATAAAATTAGAAATT
The DNA here is from genome assembly GCA_029721355.1 of Tegillarca granosa. NCBI lineage: Eukaryota > Metazoa > Mollusca > Bivalvia > Arcoida > Arcidae > Tegillarca > Tegillarca granosa. The sequence continues at coordinate 4,575 of JARBDR010000150.1, forward strand.
TGATTATCAATTTGAAAATCAAAATCATGTCACCATGTAGTTATGCCATTCATCCTTCTTTACTTATCATTTGTAATTCGTATATATATTTGTGGAAAACTCTGATAATGTAGTTAAAGATTCCATGGCTAGTGGTCCAGTTAAAAACCCTAGTAACTTATAATCCTTGTGACTGTTTAAAAAATTATTTAATTCTTTAAAAATAAGGGAGAATGAAGTTTTAGAATTAATGTTGACTAGCAAATACCTGTCATCAGTTGTATAACATACTCTATATATGTAAATCCTTAGTTACCTTTCAATGTCTGTACAATGAGATTGCCAGACAAAGTGCTGTTGCCTTTTTTATTAGTTGAATATATCCAGAAATGATAAGTTGTACTTGGTTCAAGTCCATCAATCTCTATTGTGTAATTTGAATTCAGACTGGTGTCTTCTTTCGTGGTTTCCTTCATCTCCTTAGTGTCTGTGTTAGTATATCTGATTACAAATGTCTGTTCATGGCCTCCGTTAAATCCTCGCTTCCATGTTACTTTAACAGACTTTGTTCCATTTTCTGCTAATGAGAATTCTGTTGGAGCTTCAGGAGGGGCTAAAAAGTTTATATAAAGTACAACTGATCAAATCTTTTGATATTTTATTTACTTTTTTTGTAGAGCATTATTCTTTAACTATAAAAATTTCCCAATTAAGAAATAAGATGAAGACTAAGTGTTATTCAAGCAATTATCTATTGTTGAATATTGGTTTTGCAAATTAAATGTTTTCCTCCTGGCAATGCTTTTTCCATTTACATTCTAGAACTGATTGGCTTATATATGTGATATCTTGATTGTGATTTAAAACAAAATTAAACCAGTCCTCATAATTCAAATACCATGTGCCATTTCCATCATTCTGCCTAGTAGGATAGTTCAAATGTGGATTTTGTCCAAGTATTCATTTATAAGTGTAAACTTGTTAATGAAAAGGAATTATTAAGGACAATTCAATTAAAGCTGCATTAAGGTTTTCAATTTTCTGAAATTTTTTTGATTTTCTAAAAATATGTTTTTTTAAAAATAGATATCTTCTAACCACAATCCGTGACATTCATTTTCTAAAATTTAATTTCTTTTAGCTGTAAATAAATGAAATCCTCTGACTGGTTGGTCAGTGTTTTATGCTGGTAATTATGAGCTTGGAGCATGCGCACTGATGTATGGAAAAACCTTAGAATCGAAGGTGAAACATGACAAATTGCATTAATTGTCCTTCATTAATATCATATTTGAAATGGTGTTGTGTATCCCTTACTAAGTCACAAATGACAAATTCAACAAAGTTCTGTGTTTAATTTATCGTATTTCACCGTTTTGAAAGTTGTGTTTCAATGACCCGGGTTTTGATGACTTAATAATATTAAATCCCAAATGCTGCATCTCGCTTGGTAAATACTGTAATTTCTGTTTTTATTGTTGAACCAAATGTAACATTGTTCATTAGGAACATCACTAATTAGATTAGCACCGTTTTAATTTTTTCTTTGGAAAACTTAGTGCAGCTTTAAGAAAAAGAAACAATTCAAGACTCAGAAAAAACAAAAGTGATGTTTTGAAATGAAAACATCATAAATGACAATTATGCTAAAGTTTGAATACTCTATCGTGTTCATAGGTACCTGAAGTAATGATCTGGAAATCAAACGATGAAGAGAGATTCCCTCCATTTTGTATTTCTAATTGGTAATGACCTAGGTGGAAACTCTGCAATTTTGCTAAAGTTAGTATGGCTGATTGTTTAATTAATGTAACAACCTTCCCAAAAACAGGTCTTTGTATGACTGTACTTGTTAGGTTAATTGATATGCTGTCAGAGTCCGTAAGTGGATTTCTGATAGAAGTTATGTTGATCCATTTTATATCATTCATTAATGCTGGTGGGTTGCTGTAAAATGTGATGTTGATAGTAAGATTTTTATGCAATTCGCCTGGTTTTCGAACTTCTTCTTTAGGGTCAAATTTTGCAGAAACTGAAAAATAAAAAGAGCTGTATTAAATAGAATTTTAATCATTAAAAAATTGCAGTAAACCATGTAATAAATAGTGTTATATTAAAAGTTTATAATTAAATTACTGTTACATTTCATGAAGGGTCTGGTATATTGTTGTGCAAACTTCACTTAATAGGTGGTCTGGTCACTCAGTAGACCTTCCCACTAGTATTGGGAATGTGAGAAAAGAACTTTGGAAGGTCCCGCGTTAGCGTTCTGGTTCTGCTGCTGTATTTATCCCAATTTCTGTTACAATTTGGGGTTTATTAAACCCTGGGAAGTGGTCAACCAATATGTTGGTCCCACCTGGTAGTTTAAATACAATGTAAGTCAATGCAAAAAGGAAGGGGGGATTGTGGTTGACCATGTTTGATAGGTGGCTGGGTAGCTCAGTCAACAGAGCATCTTGCAAGTATTGGGAAGGTCCCTGGTTCAAGTCCTGGTTTGGTTGCTATGTTTTATTCTATCCTGTTACAATGTAAATTAACTTCCTGTCAAAAAGACCTTATTTTTTGTTATATTTTCAATAAATAGTGCTGCCTGTAAACCATCTTTGTCATTCATATTAAGTTTCATTTAAAAAAAACAATATTCAGTATTTTACCAAAGTCAACTGTATTATCACAAAACAAGAAACTATGATAATGCTCAACAGTACAGCGACAGAGGTCTTTAAAGATTTTTGTTATTAATTACTGCCATTTTGAAAATATTGATTATTCTGTTCAAGATTTTCATATATCAATTTTTCTGTAACTCAAACAGACAGTATTTACAAGAAATTACCTATTGCTATCCATCTTCATCTGTCTATCATTTTAACAATTGTTTGAATCCTTTACAACTACAACACAAGTGGAAGCATTTACATATTGTTCTTTGCTTTTCAGTGTAAGATTTTTAGTTTTAAATCTTTATATTTTAAAGACATTATTTACAGAAAATTACCTCTAACATCAAAATATGATGATCCTTGCTGAAGAACATCTGGTTTTCTCCCATGAAATCCATTTTCCACAAAGCAATGATATCTCCCAATATCTTCAAATGTCACTTTAGATATTTTTATTTTTCTATTACTATCAGATAACATTCCAGTAAAATCTGTGTATGATCGTACGATTGTACTGCCTATATACTGGTGCCATCCATGATATGTGTAATTTGTTGGAAACCCATCTGCAGCATTACAAGTAAAAACAATGTTGGTAGCATTCTCTGTTGTATTTTGAAGATTTACAGTCACAACTGGAGGATCTGAATTATATTAACAAATATTTAAAAAAAAAAAAAAAACTTAATCACTGAAGAACATTAACATATGCAAGTGTTTACTTAAACAAGAGGGCCATGAGGCTCTCGGCACTCACCTGAGAATATTTTGAATTTGGAGCAATATTTCAATAATGAAATGTACAGAGGGCTAACAGAGTTCTTCAACAGCTTATTGGCTAGTTAACACAAAGATGATGATTTTGTGCAAGACCAAACATGACCTATATATGAATCTGACTTGGCTTTTGTCAAGAAATAAGATTTTTTTTTCTTGTCTTGTGTTGCCTAGACTTATTTATTGACCAAACATGACCCATGCTCGAACTTGACTTGGCTTTGGTCAAGAGTATCCCTCCGGCCAAGTTTGATGTAAATTGGATTAAAACTGTGGTCCCTAGAGTGTTAACAATCAAAAGTTGGCTTCTAAACTTAACATGATTTTCTATAATTTGACCTAGTGACCTATTTATTGACCCAACATGACCCATTTTCTAATTTGACTTAGCTGTGGTCAAGATATTCAATGTGAACAAGTTTGAAGACAATTTATCAAAAACTGTGGCTTCTAGAGTGTTAACAAGGTTTTTCTTTGATTTGACCTAGTGACCCATTTATTGACCCAACATGACTCATATTCAAACTTGATTTAGATTTGGTCAAGATAGTCAATGTGAACAAGTTTGAAGATTAATCAAAAAATGTGATTCTAGAGTGTTAACAAGGTTTTCTTTTGATCTGACCTAGGGCCTTCCTAATGACCCAACATGACCCACATTCGAACTTGACTTAGCTTTGGTCAAGATTTTCATTCTGAGCAAATTTCAAGAAGATCAATCAAAAACTGTGGCTTCTAGAGTGTTAACAAGGTTTTTTGACCTAGTGACCTATTCATTGACCAAACATGACCATATTGGAACTTGACTTAGCTTTGGTCAAGATTTTCATTTTGAGCAAATTTCAATAAGATTCATCAAAAACTGTGGCTTCTAGAGTGTTAACAAGGTTTTTCTTTGATTTGACCTAGTGACCTACTTATTGATCAAACATGACCCATATTTATACTTGTCTTAGCTTTGGTCAAGATTTTCATTCTGAGCAAGTTTGAAGAAGATTAATCAAAAACTGTGGCTTCTAGAGTGTTAACAAGGTTTTTCTTTGATTTGACCCAGTGACCTATTTATTGACCCAACATGAACCATGTTCGAACTTGACTTGGCCTTGGTCAAGAGGACCCCTGTGGCCAAGTTTGATTTAAATTGGATTAAAACTGTGGCCCTAGAGTGTTAATAAGCAAAAGTTGACGCACGATGCACGACGGACGACGCATGACGGACAAAGACCCATAACAATTTTTAAATGAGTTAAGGATAAAAAATCCATGTTCAGATTGCAAGAACTAAAGAATTTCACAGTAATTTAAACCAATTAGAAACTAATAAAAAAACAAGGGGCCCATGGGCCTTAATGCTCACCTGAGAAAATGTCAAAATTTACAAAGAACATAATTACAAAAAGTTCACAAAATTCCTCAAGTTTGGAAAATCCTGCAATAATAAATCAGAAATGTCTAGCTACATTTCATTTACAAATAGCTCATATGCATGATTTAACTATAGTACAATGAATAATTTCCAAATCTTTAACCATATGGTTATGCAGCCATGACCTTGACCTTTGTACATATGAACTTGAACCTTATATCAAAATGGTTGTAATATCAATACCTACAACATTTTAATAAACATGCTTGTACAACATGTTAATGGTTTTCAAGATAATTTACCATTTCAGTCTTCTTCTACAGCTATGACCTTGACCTTTGAACATGTGACCTTGAACCATATATCACAATGATCGTCATATCAACACTTACAATATTCTAATATATATGCCTATACAAAAAGTTTATAGTTTTCAAGATAATTAACAATTTCAGTCTTCTTCTACATATATGACTTTTAACTTTCAACATATGACCTTGAACCATATATCAAAATGATCGTCATATAAATACCTACAATATTCTAATATACATGCTTGTACAAAAAGCTTATAGTTTTCAAAATAATTAACAATTTCAGTACACTTATCACTTATGACCTTGACCTTTAAACATATGACCTTGACCCATATATCAAAATCATCGTCATATCAATACCTACAATATTCTAATATACATGCTTATACAAAAAGTTAATAGTTTTCAAGATAATTCACAGTTTCGGTACACGTATGCAGCTATGACCTTGACCTTTAAACATATGACCTTGACCCATATATTAAAATCATCGTCATATCAACACTTACAATATTCTAATATATATGCCTATACAAAAATTTAATAGTTTTCAAGATAATTCAGTTTCAGTACACGTATGCAGTTATGACCTTGACCTCTTAAAATATTACCTTGAGCCATATAACAAAATGATTGTCATATCAATATCTACAATATTCTAATATACATGCTTATACAAAAAGTTAATAGTTTTCAAGATAATTCACAGTTTCAGTACACGTATGCAGCTATGACCTTGACCTTTCAACATATGACCTTGAACCATATATCACAATGATCGTCATATCAATACTTACAATATTCTAATATACATGCCTATACAAAAAGCTTATAGTTTTCAAGCTAATGCACAATTTTAGTATTTATAAGCAAAAAATAACATTTCAGGGGCAACAACTCCTACATGGATTATCATATAGTTATGAAACTTGGTACCTTTTTAAATTTTGTCATGGGGAACATTTTCACAATGTGTTGATTCATATATCTCTTAATATTTGCAAGAAAATTGCCTAAAACTGCATAAATCACAAATTAGGTCATGACCTTGATCTGTGACCTTGACCTTATTTTGAAGGTCATTTCAAGAAAAAGTCAAAACTGAAAACCCCATGTCATTATCTGTTCAAATAGTCAAGTTATAACAATTTGAAGCCATTTTACGAATTTTTTTAAATTAAACGCAAAAACGCGTAACCCATTTTTCGACCAAATTTCACGAAATGACCAAACTATAGGCTTAAGACCCTAGAAAAGCCAAATATCACATCAGATTTTTTCTCCCATCATCGGTTTCGGAGAAGAAGATTTTTTAAAATTTTTGGACCCCTAGGTCACCTTGACCTGGTTTTGGTAGCCATGGCAACGCCATGAACAAATCTGAATTGCACGGGCTCATATATGCTTCTGACCAAGTATCATTGAAATCTGTCCAGCAGTTTTGGAGGAGAAGTCGAAAATAGGTGTTAACGACACACGCACGCACGCACGCACACAAGCACATACACACGCCGCACCATGCCATAAGCTCACATGACCTTTCGGTCAGGTGAGCTAATTAGATGATCTCATGAAGCACCCATTGCTTTATAATCCGCCGTAAATGTGGTTCCTTTTATACTGCTATAAGTTGTGCCCTCAATTTTCAAAAGTTGTGCACTTGATTTTTTCAAAGTTGTATGCTCGATTTCAAAATTGTGCACTTGATTTGATAATATTTATATGTCTTTGGTAATAACGGGGCTCTGTAGTTATTAACTCACCCATGATGTAGATAAATGTCTAAAAATTAGAAAAACAGTCTGTATTTTATGCATTTTCAGTTGACTTTCATAAGAAAGTTTCAATTCAGTGCAGAAATAAAACCACTGATGAGATAGTCAGTATATTGATCATTTTCCTTATTGTCATTCAGATTTTATAGTTTTTGGTTCAAACTATGACTTTTAAACTTAGTCATGAAAGTTAAAAAAAAATCATTCGATCAAGACTCAGGTAACCCTGGTATATAGGCTTCTACATCATACTGAAGCACTGTGAATAGTAAAATGTTAATTTTTACAAAGTTGACCAATAAATAAACAGTCATTATTGTATCAAAGTATATTTATAATTATCATAATTATGTCAAGATATCTTTTTGATGACTTAAGCGTAATAACTTATTTATTTACCTGTTTATTTCTACAATATTATCGGAACTAGGATCCATATAAATTTTCTTGTTTCAATTTGTTATGATCAAAATACTTACAAAATACTACAACTGATACAGATTTACTGGATTCAAAGTTTTGTTTTCCTGTTGCTGTAGCTTTACAGTGATAAGTATCAGCCTGATTTCTGTCTATATTACTGAACACTAACGTAGCCGAGGTCTCTGTGCCAGATGTCTGCTCAATACTTCCTCTGTACCATTTAACTGTAGGTGTTGGATTACCAATAGCAGAACACTGTCTACTAGGACTGTCACCTTCCTGTACTTTAATGCTTGTTGTATCTAGTGTAATTATAGGTGTGTCTATAAATGGAAAATAAAGCAACCAGATAAATGCTTATAAAAGTAATCAAGACATTTCCTATTCAATGGATAGATTTAAAACTATCCAGAAGAATTCACACATAATTGTAATACAAGCAAAAGTCTTGTACATGTTCTTATATATTAGGTTATCAAAAAAAAAAAAAGGAGGGAAAGAAATCAAAAACAAATAAAAAAACATGAAACATGGCAAATTAATTATCTTCATCAAGAATTTATAAATCTAAAGGCAGAATAATTAACAAGAAATTTTTTTAACATTTTAATCAGATTGAAGCATGGGGAATAGTTTAATTGCAAAAGTGACTGAAATATGTGTATGTATACATAAATCTCATATTTCAGTCTTCTTATACAGCTATGACCTTGACATATGAATTTATGACCTTGATTCAAATATCAAAATGATTTTCATATGAATACCTACAATATTCTAATATACATGCCTATACAAAAAGTTAATAGTTTTCAAGATAATTAACAATAAGTCTTCTTATGTAGATATGACCTTGACCTTTGAACTTATGACTTCAACTCATATACTGTAAATGTATTTATTTATGCGCAATCAAATTTTAGCGCAAATGACATGCTGGCACTAATTCACGTAATCATAAATTAGCGCACTCATGGTTGGTAGAAGTCAATTTTAAAAACGGACTACAATAACGTAATATAATTACTAGATTGTTTATGACCTTGACCTTTACACCAATGATCTTGAATCATATATCAAAATGATCCTCATATCAATACCTACAATATTCTGATATAATGTCTATACAAACAAGAGGCCCATGGGCCTTAATGCTCACCTGAAGATATGACCAATATTGTTTGCAAAGTGCAATAAACAATATATTATATACAGAAACTTTAAAAGTTTTCTTAAGTTAAGAACTCCCACAAAACTTAATCAGAAATATATCCACTCACAATTTCATTCATAAGTAGCTTATATAATATGCATGAAGTAACTGTAGTGCAATGAATAATTTCCAAATCATTAATCAATTTCAGCATACTTATGCAGCTATGTCCTTGACCTATGAACATATATGACCTTGATCGATATATGATTGTCATGTCAATACCTACAGTATTCTAATATATAAGCCTATGCATGAAATTAATAGCTTTCAAGATAATTAATAATCTTAGTATTCCTTTGTTTATATGACCTTGACCTTTGAACATATAACCTTGAACCATATATCAAAATGATCTTTGTCGTAATACCTACAATATTCTAATATACATGCCTATACAAAAAGTTATTAGTTTTCGAGATAATTAGCAATTTAAGTCTTCTTTAGCAGCTGTGACCTTGACCTTTCAACATATGTACCATATATCATAATGATCACTGTCTCAATACCTACAATATTCAAATATACATGCCTATACAAAAATTAATAGTTTTCAAGATAATTAGCAATTTAATTCTTATTTTGCAGCTTTGACCTTGACCTTTCAACATAAGACCTTAACATACCAACAATATTCTAATATATAAGTTAAAAGTTTTCAAGATATAGTAACAATTATATAATTTTTAGCAATTTCCCTGCTCAGTGCCTTACAATTTCCCCATTTTGAGCCCCATGGCTACCATTTGTGCAAATCTGAAAAAAGATTATCTAAGGATGTTATAAATGAAATAACTAAGGTATATCTCTTGTAGATTCAGAGGAGAAGATTTTCAAAGTTTTTCACCCTTTCAGCCTTCATGGGGCCCCAAGGGGACATAACTCCTTCATTTGTGCATATGTGAAAGGGCTTCACCAAGGCATAATGGTAACCAAATTTCATTAAATTTGGCCCAGTGGTTTTGGAGGAGAAGATTAAATGTAAAAAGTTAACGCATGACGGACGACGGACGATGCACGACGCATGACAGATGACGGACGGTGAACCATCGCAATAGCTCATCTGAGCTTTTAGCTCAGGTGAGCTAAAAATGTTAATAGTTTTCAAGATAATTAACTATTTCAGTCTTCTTATGCAGCTATGACCTTGACCTTTGACAAAAATATAATTTTTAGCAATTTTCTCACTAAGTGCCTTGCCATTGCCCCATTTTGAGCCTCATGGTTACCATTTGTGCTAATCTAAAACTAGATGACCTAAGAATGTTATAAGTGAAATACTTAAGGTATACCTCTCACTATTTCACCTTCATAGGGCCCAAAGGGAACATAACTCCTTCATTTGTGCAAATCTGAAAGGGCTTAACCAAGGCATGGTTACCACCAAGTTTCATCAATTCTGTACCATTAGTTTCAGAAAAGATTAAAATGTTAAAAGCTAATGCATAATGTACAATGGATGGTCCATAGCAATAGCTCATCTGTAACAACAGGAAATCAAAGTTATACAATATTTAACAAATTTTATTTGTGTTAAAGTATTTTACAGATTTCATGAAATTGGGATTTTTGTTGTAAATGTCAACAAATAATGTATGCTTTTTTGTTAAAAAAGACGAACAACAGATCATGGTACTGTATAAGTATTTATATTAGAGTGTATTATATTTGGCACTTACAGAGGTCCCAAACATTAAGTGTGTATTAATATTCTGTCAATGTTTCCCATCAGACAGGTGATCTAAAATTAATACTGAAGTGTAATTAATTTAACACCAAAAGCACCAATATTGTTATTATTATTATTATACATCTAATAATTGTAACCCAATAATAATTCACTATTACTATCATGTGTTCATACAAGAAAAAGCCATATTGTACGACCGTACAGAAAAACCCATATTTCACGTGCCAAAAACCCATATTGGACGGGCGCGACCGTACATAAAATCCATATTTTGCGTGCAATTTGGCGCGCAAATACTATGTGATCAGTTCATAAAAACTCGATTGACCAAGTCGTTTAAGCGTACATATTTAGGTTCTAAAGTCACGATACAAAGGGGAATGATCGATATATTGTTTATGTTTTTTGGACACAAAGAATAATTACAAAGCTGTCAATATTACTTTTATTAAAGTTAAAATTCCAGTTAGTTTCATAGCAACAGTCTTTACATTTCAATGTACAAGTACATGTCGTGTTACTTATCTCAACTTTTTATTTTGGTATTGCAACTTTCCATAATAATATCTTGACTTGTCAAGATATTAAGTCGACATGTTGAAATAATTTTATGTCGACTAAAATTATGTTGATGTCAGAAATAAGCCACCATATACATGTAATATTTTAGTGAAACTATTAAATAATTGAAACATTTTTCATTTTTTGTAATCTGTATTTGAAATGTACAGAATATGTTAAACGTATTAATTTTAGCATATATACAAATGTTAGTGTGTGCGAATTTCAGGGTGTATGAATTTTAGTGCAGATGATAATGTCAATAATGTGAATAATAAATAATGAAGAATGTGTTAAGATGTATAATAAAAAAGGTCATTATACAATTTACTGTACAATATGGATTTTTATTGGACTTGTTCATGGTGTGTAGAAAAAAAAAACGTATTGAACTCGGCGTCTCGTCCAATATGGTTTTTTTCTACACACCATGGACGAGTCCAATGAAAATCCATATTGTACAGTAAATTGTATAATGACCTTATAATATACAGTATCAAATTAAAGTTATACTGTTGATTAATATCTAGCAGAAGCCAAATATTACATCAGATTTTTTGGACCCACAGGTCACCTTGACCTAGTTTTGGGAGCAATGACAATGTCACAAACAAATCTTAATTGCACCTGCCCATATATGCATCTGACCAAGTTTCATTGAAATCTACCCTGTAGTTTTAGAGAAGAAGTCGAAAATGTAAAAGTTTACAGATGGACAGACAGACTCACACGGACGACGGATGATTTCAGACCTCAATAGCTCACATATAGACTCATCAATAACAATAGAATCAATTACTTACAACTGGCTAAGTTTAAGCTGTGATTTTTTTGTAGTGCATGCAAGTTGTAGAAAGTGTGAGAATGGTGGTGTGATGTACTTGTATTGTTTAAGAGGGGTATATACACAGGTGTGTGAGATTTGTATTTTTACTGGCTTGGAAAATGTACTGCAGTGTGTGTGTTTAAGTTGCATTTGTTAGAAAGAAGTTTGGGTGTATATTTTTTAAAACTACAATTTTGGTCTTATATTTGAATTTAAAATTAAAAAAAAAGATGTGATACTAATTGTGTCTATAATAAAGAGCCAGTGTCAGAACTTTGTATTTTCTTATTTCATCGTAACACACTAGACACTCTCATTGACATGTAATAAAGGTTTTAGATTTTATATTTTAAAAGAAACATTTATACTTACATTGTACATCTAGTACTGTTATATTAGATAATTTAGCTGGAGGTCTTTGTATTGTATACAGGTTTGATACTCTACATTGTATACGTAATCTGTTATGTACATAAGTTAATGTAGGTATAGTGTATGTATCTGTTGTCTGTCCATTTATAACCTGACTATTCTGTAACCAGTCATACGTTGTTTCAGGAGGATTTCCGGGAGTTGTGGTACATCTCAGTACACCTGTTGTGTTTTCTATCCATGGGAATCTGGTACCTGATGTCTGTAATTTAGGGGTTGTTGGAGGGTCTGAAAGAAGCAATGTACAAATGTAACAATAATTATTATAAATCATGAAGAGGTACAATTCAGCCAACAAATCCACAATACAGTAGATTTCACTTATTTGCACATCCATCAGTTGCTTTTTTTTTTTCTTTCTCTGCATCAATCCATTTCCTATTAAAATAATGTTTAAAAAAGTTTTCAATTTCAGTATTCTTATGCTACTATGACATTGATTTTTAAACATATGACCTTGAACTATATTTCAAACTGATCCTGATGTCAATACCTACAATATTCTAATAGTCATGCCTATATAAAAATTAACAATTTTCAAGATAATTAAAAATTCAGTCTTCTTATGCAGCTATGGCATTTGAATGTATGGCCTTGAATCATATATTAAACTGATCATCGTATCAATACCTACAAAATCCTAATATGATACATTCAGAGAAGAATATAGATATATTGTGTTTTTACATTGTTACATCTATCTTCATGTCTGTAAGAAATATCCTGAAAATTCAATTTCAAATTGCACTTGTGTATACAGTAAGAATTGTAAGTTATGAAAGTTCTACTAATTACATTTATATTTTGATTTTATATATAAGTAATGCATGCAGTTGAAATAAAAAAAATTAATAATAAATAAATAAGGAAGTAAGTAAATAAATAAATAAATATATCAAAATACTCAAAAGTAATGAATAATAGAATCTATCATATGCGTCAGTGGTAGATAGAGGTATCCCACCCGAGTGGGCAGATTTTGTGTCTGGAACGAGGCTGTGCCGAGTTCCAGACACAAAAAATCTGTCCACGAGGGTGGGATACCTCTATCTACCACTGACACAAATGATTGATTCTTTTTCTTCCATCCCATTAACAATTTTGGGTAAATTTAAACCAAAACACGAATGGCTGACAGAAATTTTCATCTCTTAATCAGAAAAAAAATACCACCATTAAAAAGACCGGCTTCGAATCCTAGCATACCTTTGGTATGCTGAAAAAAACGGAAATTCTTATATAATCACTTTAAAAAGGGAAAAACAATCATGAAATCAACATGTAGTGATCAGCTGTCCTGGAGAATTTTTAGAAAATGTATTACTCCGCAGTTTGACCTATATACTTAAAAGTACATCTTATTCCGCAAGTAGTATGTAGTGCATACATAACGTGAAAATTAGCTTGGCTGCAACATGAAAACAGGAAAAATTATAACAGAAAAACATTTTAATAATATTATTGAAATAAATTGTGATTAAACTTGCTCCTGTCAGTGGAGGAAGTTACGAGAAGTTAAAAAATAGTTCCGGCCGCACGAGGAGGTGAAGATAAACAGCACGAGGAGGTGAAGATACAAATTTCTACAACTGTTTCTTCCATTGGAAATTAGTATCTCAAACTTAGGGAGATGGGAGAAAGCAATGTACCACGTCATTCATAACCACTATATTTTATGAATGAGAATCCATGAAAATGGGGAATTAATGACTGGTTCTATGTTTGTATTGATTAATCAATATATTCTATTTGAAACAAGACAAACAGGAGGCCTGTGGGCATTAATGCTCACCTGAGGATATGTCCAAAATTGACTTCAAAGTGCAATAGACAATATCTTAAGTACAGAAACTTTCCAAATTAAGAACAACCACAATGCTTGATCAAAAATGTCTAGTCAAATTTCATTTATAAGTATATAATTACAAACTTCACATTGTTATAAGATCTAGAGCAATTTCATTGGTCGTTTTCCTATAAAATGACATTGTTATTTTCCAATAACAACGTTTTCTACCAGAACTACTGTCGACCAGTTTTGGGGATTACCCATCTTTGAGTTCTATTTGTAGAAGTTATTTTCAAACTGTAAACAAATGGGAATGTCTTTGAGATCAGCAAATATTCCACTTAAAAACATTAAAATCAATTTTTTTAGATTAAAATTTTGCAAAAACTGTTAACTTAACGCTCACCTGAGGATATGTCCAAAATTGTTTGCAAAGCCCAATAGACAATATATTAAGTACAGAAACTTTATAAGTTTTTACAAATTGACATGCCACAAAACTTAATCATAAATATATCCAGTCACATTTCATTTATAAGTAGCTTTTATAATATGCATGAAGTAACTGTAGTGCAATGAATAATTTCCAAATCATTAACAAATTTCAGTATACTTATGCATCTATGTCCTTGACCTTTGAACATATGACCTTGAACCATTTATGATCATCATGAAAATACCTACACTATCTCTAATATACATGCCTATACAAAAAGTTTTCAAAATATTTAGCAATATAAGCCTTCTTTTGCAGCTGTAACCTTGACCTTTGAACACATGACCTTGAACCACAATACCTACAATATTCTAATATATATGCCTTTACAAAAAGTTAAGAGTTTTCAAGATAATTAGCAATTTATGTCTTCTTTTGCAGCCTTGACCTTTGAACATATGACCTTGAACCATATATCAAAATGATCGTCATATCAATACCTACAATATTCTAATATACAAGCCTATACAAAAAGTTAATAGTTTTTCGAGATAATTAGCAATGTCTTCTTTTGTAGCCGTGACCTTGATCTTTGAACAAATGACCTTGAACAATATATCAAAACGATCATTGCCGCAATACCTACACTATTCTAATATACATGCCTGTACAAAAAGTTAATAGTTTTCGAGATAATTAGCAATTTATATCTTCTTTTGCAGCCGTGACCTTGACCTTTAAACATATGACCTTGAACCATATATCAAAATGATCATTGCCGCAATACCTACAATATTCTAATATACATGCCTGTACAAAAAGTTATAGTTTTCGAGATAATTAGCAATTTATATCTTCTTTTGCAGCTGTGACCTTGACCTTTAAACATATGACCTTGAACCTACGTCAAAATGATCGTCATATCAATACCTACAATACTCTAATATACATGCCTATACAAAAACTTAACAGTTTTCCAGATAATTGGCAATTTAAGTCTTCTGTTGCAGCTGTGACCTTGACCTTTCAACATATAACCTTGTACTATATATTAAAATGACCATCATGTCAATACCTACAATATTCTAATATACATGCCACGGCTGTTAGAACCCTTCTTTACCTTATTAAAAAAGGTTATCGTTACTGAGCATGCGTAGGGCTGTGAAATGTACACCGCTGGCAACCAATGTCTGCCATATTTGTGTACGCTTCAGAGAGGGGTGGTCCCAGTAGTGTAAAAAAATTAGAAAACTCACAAGACCAAATTTGGCGTTCTGAATAAAATTCAAATCTTTGATCGATTATCTCTCTACCATCAAAACGCGATTTTTAATTTTCGCTCTGTAAACATAAATATTCGTGTTCGAAGTTGCAGTTTTCTAGAAAAACTGTGTCAGTGTCATTTTGTGAACTCGTGTACATCACATAATGCCGAATAATTTTATTTCAAGGCAAAAAGTTGAAAAACGCATTCTGATGGTAGTAATAATAATAATAATAATAATAATAATAATAATAAAATGCTTTAGTAAATGTTTTCAATTTTTAACAAAGATTTCACAAGAATTCTTTTACTAAAGGCAAATGAGGGTCATCATGTGGTGGTGGAAGAAACAGGAGTGTCTGGATAAAACCACTAAATATTGATTGAATAAATACTGAAATAGTGATAAATAAAAGAAAGATGTATTAAATTTAAGTGTTTCTAAATAATTTGATTTCATTAAGCATTTGAACTCCCCATGATATAAATAAAATAATAAAATTTAAAAATAAAATAAAATGAATACATGAAATTAAAAAAAAAAAAATAATAAAAAAGTAAAATGAAGTAAATAAATTTTAAAACGAAAAGAAATATAGGTAAATGGAATCCTTCATATTTGGAATGGGGATTTAAAGTAAATTCATTTAATTTTTTTTACAGAAATTTCAACAATTCTTATTTCTAACTATCAACACAAGTAAAAATTTTACAGATTTTTTTAATTAAAAAAAACAGTCTTATTGAGGAGACTTTTAAAAAACATACAAATATGCGAGATATCTTTTTATATTATGTTCTTTTTTTGAATTTTGTTATTTTTCAATGATGTTTTTCATTCATACATAGAAAATTGCAATGTAATTTATTTTATAATCAATTAACTTTAGCCCATCACATTGGTTTTACAACATAATATAATAGTATTCACTGCAAGAGGGTTAAGTTGAGAGCAGAGAAGACAAAATGTAATTACCAAGTCAAGATTCTTTCAGGCCGAGTTCCTGTAGAAAGTATATAATCTTTTGCAGTGGAACTGACCAAAAAAAAAAAATTAATTAAAAAAATAATAAAATAAATAAATAAATAAATAAATAAAATAAACTACATGTAAAAATAAAAAAGTAGAAAAGGGGGGTTGTCAACAATCCATATGATCACTAGCAAAATAACTGAAGTTGTAGTCATAATTAACATCCAAGAATTAAAACAGATTAGAATTCCATTGGTACATCAGAACAGACATGTCACATATCCATCCATTTCACTCTGAACAGAAGACTGAAAATGACTCCGTCCACAAAAACAGTCCCAAGTGTATGTCTTGAACAATGAACATAGAGCTGTAAAGGTTACTGGTGGCTCATCTGAAAGGCCATAATTGAACAGATTTATACAGCCAGAGGTCACATTTTTAGCTCACCTGACCGAAAGGTCATGTGAGCTTATGGCATGGCGCGACGTGTGTATGTGCGTGTGTGGGTGCGTGCGTCGTTAAGACCTATTTTCGACTTCTCCTCCAAAACTGCTGCACAGATTTCAATGATACTTGGTCAAAAGCATATATGGGCCGGTGCAATTCTGATTTGTTCATGGCATTGCCATGGCTACCAAAACTAGGTCAAGGTGACCTTGGGGTCCAAAAATCTTAAAAAATCTTCTTCTCCAAAACCGACGATGGGAGAAAAAATCTGATGTGATATTTGGCTTTTCTAGGGTCTTAAGCCTATAGTTTGTTCATTTCATGAAATTTGGTCGAAAAATGGGTTACGCGTTTTTGCGTTTAATTTTAAGAAATTCGTAAAATGGCTTCAAATTGTTATAACTTGATTATTTGAACAGACAATGACATGAGATTTTCAGTTTTGACTTTTTCTTGAAATGACCTTTAATTTAGGGTCAAGGTCACAAATCAAGGTCATAACCTAATTTGTGATTTATGCAGTTTTAGGCTATTTTCTTGCAAATATTATGAGATATATGAAATCAAAACATTGTTAAAATGTTCAGCATGACAAAATTTAACAAGAGGCCCAATAGGGCCTGTATCGCTCACCTGGCCCACCCTTATTTTGTTCTTGCTTTTTCTTTTCAAATATTTCCAATCAGTAAAACGTAAACAAACTCACTAGCAATATCCTTATTTTCTATTATTTCAAGCAATATTTATCATAAGTTTTCTTTCCATTGTCCATGTACTTTCAGAGAAAAAGATTTAGGCTAAACATAGGTCTACTTTATTTGCATGTTATATAATTATTGCAAAAACCAATGACCCTGAACTTTCAACATATGACCTTGACCCATATATCAGAATGATTGCCATATCAATACCTACAATATTCTAATATACATGCCTATACAAAAAGATAATAGTTTTCAAGATAATTAACAATTTCAGTACACTTATGCAGCTATGACCTT
The DNA here is from genome assembly GCA_029721355.1 of Tegillarca granosa. Classification (NCBI taxonomy): domain Eukaryota; kingdom Metazoa; phylum Mollusca; class Bivalvia; order Arcoida; family Arcidae; genus Tegillarca; species Tegillarca granosa. Next base: position 22,516 of record JARBDR010000150.1, read on the forward strand.
GACCTTTGAACATATTACCTTGAACCGTTTATCAAAATGATCATCATAGCAATACCTACAATATTCTTATATACATGCCTATATAATTGTTTTCAAGAAAATTAGCAATTTAAGTCTTCTTTAGCAGCTGTGACCTTGACTTTTGAACATATGACCTTGAACAGTATATCAAAATGACCGCCATATCAATACTTACAATATTCTAATATACATGCCTATACAAAAAGTTAACAGTTTTCAAGATAATTAGCAGTTTAAGTAAGTCTTCTTTAGCAGCTGTGACCTTGACTTTTTAACATATGACCTTGAACCGTATATCAAAATGATCGTCATTTTAATACTTACAATATTCTAATATACATGCCTATACAAAAAGTTAACAGTTTTTAAGATAATTAGCAATTTAAGTCTTTTTTTGAAGCTGCGACCTTGACCTTTCAACATATGACCTTAATCCATATACCAAATGGATTTTCATAGCACTACCTACAATATTCTAATATACATGCCTATACAAAAAGTTAATTGCTTTCAAGATAATTAGCAATTTAAGTCTTCTTTAGCAGCTGTGACCTTGACTTTTGAACATATGACCTTGAACCATATATCAAAATGATCGCCATATCAATACTTACAATATTCTAATATACATGCCTATACAAAAAGTTAACAGTTTTCAAGATAATTAGCAATTCAAGTCTTCTTTAGCAGCTGTGACCTTGACTTTTGAACATATGACCTTGAACCATATATCAAAATGATCGTCATATCAATACATACAATATTCTAATATACATGCCTATACAAAAAGTTAACAGTTTTCAAGATAATTAGCAATTTAATTCTTCTTTAGCAGCTGTGACCTTGACTTTTGAACAAATGACCTTGAACCATATATCAAAATAATCGTCATATCAATATTTACAATATTCTAATATACATGCCTATACAAAAAGTTAACAGTTTTCAAGATAATTCACAATTTCGGTACACATATGCAGCTATGACCTTGACCTTTCACCATATGACCTTGATCCATGTATCAAAATGATTGTCATATCAATATCAACAATATTCTTATATACATGCCTATTCAAAAAGCTTATAGTTTTCAAGCTAATGCACAATTTCAGTATTTATAAGCAAAAAATAACATTTCAGGGGCAACAACTCCTACATGGATTATCATATAGTTACCAAACTTGGTACCTTTTTAATTTTTGTCATGGGAAACATTTTAACAGTGTTTTGAATTCATATAGCTCTTAATATATGCAAGAAAATTGCCTAAAACTGCATAAATCATAAATTAGGTCATGACCTTGATTTGTGACCTTGACCCTATTTTAAAGGTCATCTCAAGAGAAAGTCAAAACTGAAAACCCCATGTCATTATCTGTTCAAATAGTCAAGTTATAACAATTTGAAGCCATTTTACGAACTTTTTTAAATTGAACTCAAAAACGCGTAACCCATTTTTCGACCAAATTTCACGAAATGAACAAACTATAGGCGTAAGACCCTAGAGAAGCCAAATATCACATCAGATTTTTTCTCCCATCGTCGGTTTCGGAGAAGAAGATTTTTTAAGATTTTTGGACCCCTAGGTCACCTTGACCTAGTTTTAGTAGCCATGGCAACGCCATGAATAAATCTGAATTGCACCGGCCCATATATGCTTCTGACCAAGTATCATCGAAATCTGTCCAGCAGTTTTGGAGGAGAAGTCGAAAATAGGTGTTAACGACGCACGCACGCACGCACGCAAGCACATACACACGCCGCGCCATGCCATAAGCTCACATGACCTTTCGGTCAGGTGAGCTCAAAAGGTACCAAGTTTCGTAACTATATGATAATCCATGTAGGAGTTGTTGCCCCTGAAATGTTATTTTTGGCTTATAAATACTAAAATTGCGCATTTGCCTGAAAACTATCATCTTTTTGTATAGGCATGTATATTAGAATATTGTAGGTATTGTGACAACGATCATTTTGATATATGGTTCAAGGTCATATGTTGAAAGGTCAAGGTCACAGCTGCAAAAGAAGACTTAAATTCCTAATTATCTTGAAAACTGTTAACTTTTTGTATAGGCATGTATATTAGAATATTGTAGGTATTGATATGATGATCATTTTGATATATAGTTCAAGGTTAATCTTGAAAACTATTAACTTTTTGTATAGGCATGTATATTAGAATATTGTAGGTATTGTGACAACAATCATTTTGATATATGGTTCAAGGTCATATGTTGAAAGGTCAAGGTCACAGCTGCAAAAGAAGACTTAAATTCCTAATTATCTTTAAAACTGTTAACTTTTTGTATAGGCATGTATATTAGAATATTGTAGGTATTGATATGATGATCATTTTGATATATAGTTCAAGGTTATTTGATCAAAGGTCAAGGTCACAGCTGCAAAAGAAGACATAAATTGCTAATTATCTCAAAAACTATTAACTTTTTGTATAGGCATGTATATTAGAATATTGTAGGTATTGATATGATGATCATTTTGATATATGGTTCGAGGTCATATGTTGAAAGGTCAAGGTCACAGCTGCAAAAGAAGACTTAAATTCCTAATTATCTTGAAAACTGTTAACTTTTTGCATAGGCATGTATATTAGAATGTTGTAGGTATTATGACAATGATCATTTTGATATATAGTTCAAGGTCATATGTTCAAAGGTCAAGGTCAAGGCTGCAAAAGAAGACATAAATTGCTAATTATCTCGAAAACTGTTAACTTTTTGTATGGCATGAATATAAGAATATTGTAGGAATTGCGGCAATGAACATTTTGATATATGTTTCAAGGTGATATGTTCAAAGGTCAAGGTCACAGCTGCAAAAGAAGGCTTATATTGCTAATTACCTTGAAAACTTTTTGTACAGGCATGTATATTAGAGATAGTGTAGGTATTGACATGATGATCATAAATGGTTCAAGTTCACATATATTCAAAGTCAAGGACATAGATGCATAAGTTTACTGTAATTTGTTAATGATTTGGAATTTATCCATTGAACTACAGTTGCTTCATGCATTTTATATAAGCTACTTATAAATGAAATGTGACTTGATATATTTATGATTAAGTTTTGTGGCATTTTTTATAAACTTGTAAAAACTTGTAAAGTTTCTGTACTTAATACATTGTCTATTGGGCTTTGCAAACAATTTTGGGCATATCCTCAGGTGAACATTAAGGCCCATGGGCCTCTTGCTTTAATTCAATCTAAGATGGCCACAAAAATTAATTACATACAAATTGGACAGCAATGATTTTGAATTCCAATGATTTATTCATGTTAATATGTAAACAAGCATTTTAATGTTAAGCATATGAAAAAGCAGACAACTTGGTTGTTGTATTCACCTGCATGCATACAGGTACTTGTATATTAAGCCTAAATTGAGGGAATTTTCGTTTGTGAATTAAAAAAAAATACATATAACCATGTGTTGAATTTTAATTACAAAAAATTGTAAAATTTTCAGATATATTTAAGAAATTGTGTATTTTTATAAAACCTTGCATGTTTATCCAAAGGCTGTATCTTGTTTTTCCTCCATTACTTAGTTATAAGGCATATAGTTATAAGTTCATATTCTAAATTTTGAAGGACTATGTTCAAGAACTATAAAATTTTAAACTTAAGAGTCTTTGTCAGTGATTTACAACAATAACATCACTATGTAATTTACAAGATTTATCAAATTAAACATCCTCCTTTAACTCTTGAATATATTATATCTAGACACAGATGGTAGATATTTATGTCATACTGATAAAAAATTCACTCCAAAATCTCTAAATGGTAAATTCCAGGATATCTGACCTGCAAAAATAAAAAAGAAATAAGTTTTATGATATAAAATAAATAAATTTAATAAAATTAACAAATTTATATAAAAGTGAACCAAACTTTAAAATGAAAATAGACCCATTAAAGCCAGTATATGTAAATGTGCAAAATTTTATCTGAAATAATAGATATTATAACAATGTAAAATATTTTAAATCTCTCTCTCTCTCTCTCTCTCTCTCTCTCTCTCTCTCTCTTGGATTATTATTATTAGTTATTAATTATTATTCATAAAATTCTTAAGTCACAGGGACTTTAATTTCAGTCAAAAAATTAATATTTGGTTGAAGGTGCAACAGCAATCATCCCTACCTCTCTCTCTCTCTATCTTGTGTGTGTGTGTGTGTGTGAGAGAGAGATGTGTGTGTGTGTGTATGTGTGTGTGTGTGAGAGAGAGAGAGAGGGGGGGGGATTATGCCTGCTGTTTTTTTAAAAATAAAAAAAAAACGGCTAATCTCTTTTTTAGCCACATGGTTTATCAAATCTCAACTTTCTTCAATTAACAGTTTATCATGATATACTCGTGTAAGCACTTGATGTTAACAATTCTCTCTCTCTTTTTCTTTTTCTCTCTCTCTCTCTCTCTCTCTCTATGCGGCGAGATTTTCAAATCAATGCAGACATATGTATACTGAATCTTGTCATTATCGACATTTGACACATATATTAAAACAGTATACTTACATGCTCGTCTACGAAAACAGAATTTCCAATGATTTTAATTCACTCAGTCATTCCGATGGCAACATCAATTCATTGTCATGAGACCGTCCCTCCTTATGTGAATATGCGTTAAACTATTCATTTTTGTTAGAAACACGCCTTTGTTTGATCGTATAATTAATTCATAGACAAAGTAATCACATAAATTTAAATATCAACGAATACAATTAAATGAATTTGTGATTTTTCGGCACAAAAGTTGTTACATGACCAAACAGGATGCTCAAGCTGTACATGTTGTTGACCTGACTTTGACCTGAATCAAGAAAGACAACTCTAATAAATCAGAAGGAGCGCGCGCCAGATTGGTAACGACATGATTTTGGGACTCGGCACGAGCTGGGAATAACTAGTCCTTGTAACAGCCATGCATGCCTATACAAAAAGTTAATAGTTTTCAAGATATAGTGACAAATATATAATTTTTAGCAATTTCCCCACTCAGTACCTTACAATTTCCCCATTTTAGCACCATGGCTACCATTTGTGCAAATCTGAAAATAGATGACCTAAGGATGTGATAAATGAAATAACTAAGGTATATCTCTTGTAGATTCAGAGGAGAAGATTTTTTAATTTTTTCACTCCCCCCCCCCCTTATCTAAAAGTTTACGGACGACAGACACGGGATGACGACCATCGGACAATGGACGACGGACAAATTATCATTACAATAGCTCACCTTGAGCATTTGCTCAGGTAAGCTAATAAAAGCATTTGATTGAGGTATGTTTCATTTAGTTACCACAACACAAAAAGAACTGTAATACATTAACAAACTACTGTAAGAGGATACAGTCGCTTGCATGTAATTTAACAAAAATGAATATTTAAAACAGAAAAATGAAATTTTCATTAACATCTGTTTAAAACACCCAAATTTATTCCAGTAAAACCGATATTACTGAAACTTATCTAGTCAGAAATATTTCAATGTCCCGCTTTATAGTCAAATCTGCTAGCATGTGGTGCTATGTTTGACTTTCTGGTAAAACTGGGTGATCCCAATAAAGCTGTATGCCATTGCTTTAATAAATAAATGAATAAAAGAAGACTTACAAAAAACAGTAAAGACAACAGATATGGTCCTTGTGTAAGCTAAGTTATTATCAGGATGACGTACAGTACATGTACAGGTTTTCTTGCTTAGGTTTCTGTTGACCTTTAAGTGTACAAATGAACTAGCCACTGTCTGACCACTGTTCGTAGTTCCTGTTTGACTTTCACATGACCATGTGATCACTGATAGCGGATAACCACCAGATTGTTGACAGGTTAATGTTAGATCATTGTCATCTTCATACAAAACTGTACTATTGCTGTATCCTGTCAGAGTGGGTTCTACAGAAGGTATATCTGGAAATTATAGTTATAAATATCAATACATATATATACAAAAACACAGATGACAAACTTTTTAAGATGTTATTCATCATATATTAACAAAGGGCATAAAGATAGCTGCCAAGCTGCTTTCATGTACTATCCTATTATGTACAATATATTTTTTATAACATACCCATTGAAACTTACTATAGCGATACATTACATTTTCTGGCTATGTGATACAAAGGTCCGTTTAGCACATGTGCAATACAACATTCCGTATCACCGTAGTAGCTAGGTACTACTTCTAGGTTAATTACCTTTTCCTACAACAATTACATTACATCACAAAAAGTGAAGTCATCATTCAGTTTGGAAAATTTTGTCAAGTTGGGAGAATCTTGGACAATGTTAACAAATTTTGTTAAGTCAATGTTTGTTTTTTAAGTTTTTACCAGTTTTTATGATAGTAGTTAAATGTTATTTGCAGATTAAGTCAGAAAGTAAGCTTTGCATTCAGTTTAGTATAGAAACAAATAGTAAAGAAATAATAGAAAAAACCAAAGTAAACTAAACAGTATTTTCAATGAACATCTAAAGTAACAATAACCAATATGTAAATGGTAGGAGATTTTAGATTTTACTATTTAATGTCACTTAGATGGAGTTCATTGTCAAACAGCTTCCATTAACTTGAAAAAGATAGGGTTTAGGATACCACAGTTCTTGTGGAATTTTATTTCATTATTTTTGTTACTGTTTGTAAATGTTTGTAGTGTTTCTAAACAGAGCTAGTAACTAAAACTCACAAACGACCCAAATTATACTTACAGTAAACATCTAAATTAACTAGTTGTGATGTAATTGGTTGTCTCCCTTGTATATTTACTGCTGAGCACTTTATAGTCTTGATAGTACTACCTCCCCTGTTAGCTGTAATGACTTGTGATACTCTTGTTATTATCAGATCACCATTCTGTGTTGTACTTTCCGTTGATTGTCCTTTAGTTACACCAGTTGTAGTAACAGAAATATTAGCTTTAGGACGACATCCATTAGTTATACAATAAAATGTCTTTGTTGTATTTTCATAAACAATTATTACATTTTGATTAAAAGCATTATCCGCCTGTATAGATATACTGCTTACTGGAACTGTGAAAACAAATTAATTAGCAAAACATCAATAAGTAATAAAATTCCTCTGATATATATAAACTTGTGAGTTTGTGTATTATTTTACATACTTTACATAATGGTAACAAGACAAATCTTCTTCATTATATTTATATAATTTTTTTCCATTTTAATAAGATAAAACAAACAAATTCGGTGAATTAATAACTTTTTTTTTGTTATTTCCAATTATGTTCTAGGTAGTCTGCTGTATGTATGAAAAATAACTTAAACAAGAGGCCCATAGGCCTTAACGCTCACCTGGTGATATTTCCAAAATTGTTTGCAAAGTCTTCTTATGCAGCTATGACCTTGAACTTTAAACCAATGACCTTGAACCATATTTCAAAATAATTGTCATAAAAATACCTACAATATTCTTTTATACATGCATATACAAAAAGTTAATAGTTTTCAAAATAAATAACAATGTCAATCTTCTTATGCAGCTACGATCTTGACCTTTGAATCAATGACCTTGAACCATATATCAAAATGATTGTCATCTCAATATCTACAATATTATGATATAAATGCCTATACAAAAAGTTAATAGTTTTCAAGCTTATTCAAAATTTTAGTATTTTCAAGCAAAAATTACTATTTCAGGGGCAACAACTCCTACATGAATTAAGATATTGTAACAAAACTTGGTAACTTGTTAGATTTTATTATTCTAACCATTTGCAATGTATTGCTTTTATCTATCTTGTTTAGTTTGCAAGAAAATAGCCTAAAACTGCAAAAAACATGAACTAGGTCATAGCTTTGATCTTTGACCTTCACCCAATTTTGAAGGTCTTTTAAAAAAAATAACAAAACTTTAAACACCATGTCAATATCTGTTGAAATAGTCAGTTTATAACCATCTGAAACTATTTTACAATATTTTCAAAGTTAAATGCAAAAATGCGTAACCTATTTTTTAATTTTTAAAAACTATATACTTAAGACTCTAGAGAGGCTGAAAATCAAATTGGTTTTTGTCTACCACTTTTGGTTTCACAAAAGAAGATTTTTTTAAGTATTTTCAAATGTAGGTCACAGTAACTACTTTCTATAGCTACAGCAACCAAAAGTACAAATTTAAAAAGCACCCTCCCAATAACCCTTTGACCAATATTGGCTGGTAGTTTCTGAGGTGATGTCGAAAATGTGAATAACAGATGCACACACGCACTCAGGTACACTAGGACATACGGACACACGATGTGCCATGCCATAAGTTCACATGGCCTATAGGCCAGGTAAGCTAAACAAGAGGCCCAATAGGGCATGTATCACTCACCTACCACACCCTTATTTTGTTCTTTCTATTTCTTTTAAAATATATCCAATCAGTAAAATATAAACAAACTCACTAGCAATATCCTTATTTTTATTACTTCAAGCAATATTTATTATAAATTTCCTTTCAATTGGTCATGTACTTTCAGAGAAAAAGATTTAGGCTAAACACAGTCCTTATTTGCATATTACATAATTATTGCAAAAAACGAAAAATTGTACAGAAAAACTTGTTACATATGTTTTATCTCTGACATCTATTTTCTATGTTTTGAATTGCAATAAAATCAGTAAATAAATAAACCTGTAATACACATTTTTAGGTTTTTACTATTTATAGTAACAGCAGCTATCTTGGATTCAAGACATGTCAGATATAATTTTGAATCTATACTACCCAAGGACCTTCCACATTCAATATCCTTTCAAATTGCCATGTACTTTCAGAAAGAAGATTTTCAAAGATTTTGGCTAAAAATAGACGTTATTTGCATTATTATGTAAATATTGCAAAAATGAAAAATTGTACAGAAAAACCTGTTCAGATGTTTTATCCCCCAAGATCTTTTTTCTCTGTTTCAAATTTCAACAAAATTGGTAAATAAATGAACCTGTAAAGGCCATTTATAGGTTTTTGCTATTTATAGTAATGACAGCCATCTTGGATTTAGGATGGACATGTCGGATACAGTTTTTAATCTATAGCAACTAAGGACCTTTGGTACCAAATTTCATTTGAATTGACCTAATTGTTTCAGAGAAGAAGATTAAAGTTTAGGGACACATGCATGCACATACCATTCAATAAGCTCATCCTGGCTTTGCCAGGTAAGCTAAAAAACTATGATTATTAGTATTTTTGCTGTGAGATGCAACAACTGAATACTAAAACAGCATATCAAATCTAACCATCTTCTATCTCTGTTGATTCTTTGTACCAAGTTTTATTGAGTTGTGATGAAAAGTTTTGAAGAAATTGTATTTAGAGAATTACTAAGGACAAGAATTTCCTTTTGAAAACTCAGAAATGTCATACTGTATAGGTATTTATTTTGGCTGTGTATTAATATTGGTGCTTTTGGCATTAAATTAATTTCTGCCAATATTAATACACTTCAACATTAATTTTAGCAAACCTGTCTAAAGAGAAACAATGAAAGTGCCAGTATTAATCCATGCGAAATGTTTTAGACCTTCTGGAGTGCCAAATATAATACACGATAATATAAATACTTATACAGTATCTCTAAGAAAATTCTTTAATTAACTAGGATTAATGACATGTACATCTCAAGTACCTGTTGATGATTTACTTTGTAAAATAATTTTCAATTGAAAAAAATTCAAAGGGCCATAACTCCAAGAAAATCACATCCCAACTTGTGTTAATAACATGCAAATATCTTATCCCTATTGATACAGTGTGCCAAGTTTCATTAAGTTGTAATGAAGTGTTGGAGAATTACTCTGGACAAGAATTTCTTAGTGAAAACTATTTTCTATTGAAAATTCAATTTGTGTTAATAAAATGCACATATCCTATCCAAGTTTCACTTAGTTGTGATGAAAAATTTGGAGAATTACTCCAAACAAGAAACTAATACCCCCGCCACCCTCTCAGGAAACCACCCACAGATATATACAGGTACATACATAAATTGTAAGAATTAGCTTTTTCTGTTATTCTGATGTTTTACCCATTTCAAGACAATAACACAAATTTCATCATTCATTCTGTTTAATAGTGTTTTATCACGAATTTCGTTATTGGGAATGTACATATGTATAAATATAACAAATGATCTTGGAAATGCATGTAGCTTAGTGGGAATTATTGAGTTACCTTTATATGAACTGTGAGAATAAATGAATTTGGAATACTCTGGAATACTGGAATTTCTTGTGGGTTTAACCTTTCAGTCTAAGATGAATGAAACTTCTTAAAAAAGGGATGTTTTCTATTACAATAATAGCAATTTTAAAACTGAAAGGTTCATAACTGGATCACCTTTCTTACTTGACCATAAGCATTGTGTATAAATATGAAGTCAATTTGCAGACAGGTTCTGGAAATGGGTAAAACTTCAAACAGACAAAGGGGAATAACTCCAGAACGATAAATGGGAAATCTTCTTTGTGTATGCTCATCCTTCACCAAGAATTCCACAGAATTAAATTCCTCATCTGGTTAGTATTTGATCGATTAGAAAATACATTTTTAAGATTCAGACTAACTGTAATATTATTTATTGGTGTTAAAAATAATGTTAGTTTAGTATTTCATAAATAAAATTGTATTTTTCAAACAAATATCTTTCTTTTCACATAACACTGGATAGCTGAACTATTATTTTTATTGTACATAACACGAAAAGTTAAATCATATCTTATAGAAGAAAGTATTCATGTTTGTTTGAGTACAAAAACAAATTCTCAATTTTTTATCCAAAACCTTGGATCTGCCCTAAAACAAAAAGTAAACTCTTATACAAGGTAAATAACACAGAAACTAATATAGCTTTATTTGAATTCCAAAATAATATTGGTTTAGAGCAAAATGCATTTTTCTCAAAATTTGTATTTTTTCATTTAAAATCTGAGATTTATCCCAAATTGAAATAAATACTAGTAGTCAACAGGCATTGTGTATAATCTGAAATGTAATTCATCAAAAAAAAAAAAAAAAAAAAAAAAAAAAAAAGAAAAAAAAAAAAGGAAAATGGGTCTGTAGGAACATTTTCTCAAAATTCCCTTTTTCTGTAAAAATTGCAAGAGTTGAAACATCAGGTTATATACTCATGGAATCATAATTAAACTGCATGATGAAACTGTGAAACAGTGTTGCAAATTTCAATGTAATATATAACAGTATTAGTTTAAGAGATATGGACTTTAACATAAACTTTCACGTTTTGACACGCTGCCGCCACCAACACTGGAAAAGTAACACCTAAGTCTCGCCTTATGGCGATGCCAGGCTTGACAAAAACCATGATGGTAGCGAAGTGGATATGTATAAATGGAGTTACTAAATGAAAACTAATGCTTTTGTTTATTTGAAAAGGGGACAGTATTTTTAACAAGAGGCCCATGGGCCTTAACGCTCACCTGAGGATATCTCCAAAATTGTTTGCAATGTGCAATAGACAATATATCAGGTACAGAAATTTTACAGACACTCAAGTTAAGAACTCTCCTAAAACTTAATCAGAAATATTCAGTCACATTTCATTAATCAGCAGCTAATTTGCATGAAGTAACTGCAGTGCAATAAATAATTTCCAAATAATTAACCAATTTATGTATACTTATAATTATGCAGCTATGTCATTGACCTTTAAACATATGACCTTGAACCATATATTAAAATGATCGTCATATCAATATGTACAATATTCTAATATATATATACCTATACAAAAAGTTAATAACTTTCAAGATAATTAGCAATTTAAGCCTTCTTTTGCAGCTGTGACCTTGACCTTTGAACAAATGACCTTGAACCATATATCAAAATGATCGTCATGTCAATACCTACAATATTGTAATATATTTGCCTATACAAAAAGTTAATAGTTTTCAAGATAATTAGCAATTTAAGTCTTCTTTTGCAGCTGTGACCTTGACCTTTGAACAAAAGACCTTGAACCATATATCAAAATGATCGTTGTCACAATACCTACAATATTCTAATAAACATGCCTTTCCAATAGTTAACAATTTTCAAGATAATTAGCAATTTAAGTCTTCTTTTGCAGCTGTGACCTTGCCCTTTGAAAAAATGACCTTGAACCATATATCAAAATGATCATCATTTCAATACCTACAATATTCTAATATACATGCCTATACAAAAAGTTAATAGTTTTCAAGATAATTAGCGATCTAAGTCTTCTTTTGCAGCTGTGACGTTGGCCGTTCAACATATGACCTTGAACCATATATCAAAATGATCGTCATATCAATACCTACAATATTCTTATATATATGCCTATACAAAAAGTTAATAGCTTTCAAAATAATTAGCAATTTAAGTCTTCTTTTGCAGCTGTGACCTTGACCTTTGAACAAATGACCTTGAACCATATATCAAAATGATCATCATGTCAATACCTACAATATTGTTATATATTTGCCTATACAAAAAGTTAATAGTTTTCAAGATAATTAGCAATTTCAGTCTTCTTTTGCAGCTGTGACCTTGACCTTTGAACAAATGACCTTAAAACATATATCAAAATGATCGTTGTCACAATACCTACAATATTCTAATAAACATGCCTTTCCAATAGTTAACAATTTTCAACATAATTAGCAATTTAAGTCTTCTTTTGCAGCTGTGACCTTGCCCTTTGAACAAATGACCTTGAACCATATATCAAAATGATCATCATGTCAATACCTACAATATTCTAATATACATGCCTATACAAAAAGTTAATAGTTTTTAAGATAATTAGCAATCTAAGTCTTCTTTTGCAGCTGTGACCTTGGCCGTTCAACAAATGACCTTGAACTATATATCAAAATGATCACCATATCAATACCTACAATATTCTTATATATATATGCCTATACAAAAAGTTAAAAGTTTTCAAGATAATTAGTGATTTAAGTCTTGTTTTGCAGCTGTGACCTTGACATTTGAACAAATGACCTTGAACCATATATCAAAATGATCGTCATGTCAATACCTACGATATTCTAATATACATGCCTATACAAAAAGTTAATAGTTTTCAAGATAATTAGCAATTTCAGTCTTGTTTTGCAGCTGTGACCTTGACCTTTGAACAAATGACCTTGAACCATATATCAAAATGATTGATATGTAAATACCTACAATATTCTTATATACAAGCCTTTACAAAAAGTTAACAGTTTTCAAGATAATTAGCAATTTAAGTCTTCTTTTGCAGCTGTGACCTTGACCTTTGAACAAATGACCTTGAACTACATATCAAAATGACCGTCATGTCAATACCTACAATATTCTAATATACATGCCTATACAAAAAGTTAATAGTTTTCAAGATAATTAGCAATCTAAGTCTTCTTTTGCAGCTGTGACCTTGGCCGTTCAACAAATGACCTTGAACTATATATCAAAATGATCACCATATCAATACCTACAATATTCTTATATATATGCCTATACAAAAAGTTAATAGTTTTCAAGATAATTAGTGATTTAAGTCTTGTTTTGCAGCTGTGACCTTGACATTTGAACAAATGACCTTGAACAATATATCAAAATGATCGTCATGTCAATACCTAGGATATTCTAATATACATGCCTATACAAAAAGTTAATAGTTTTCAAGATAATTAGCAATTTCAGTCTTGTTTTGCAGCTGTGACCTTGACCTTTGAACAAATGACCTTGAACCATATATCAAAATGATTGATATGTAAATACCTACAATATTCTTATATACAAGCCTTTACAAAAAGTTAACAGTTTTCAAGATAATTAGCAATTTAAGTCTTCTTTTGCAGCTGTGACCTTGACCTTTGAACAAATGACCTTGAACCATTTATCAAAATGATCGTCATGTCAATACCTACAATATTCTAATATATATGCCTATACAAAAAGTTAATAGTTTTCAAGATAATTAGCAATTTAAGTCTTCTTTTGCAGCTGTGACCTTGACCTTTGAACAAATGACCTTGAACTACATATCAAAATGACCGTCATGTCAATACCTACAATATTCTAATATACATGCCTATACAAAAAGTTAATATTTTTCAAGACATAATGACAAAAATATAATTTTTAGCAATTTCCTTCTAAGTTCCTTGCCATTTCCCCATTTTGAGCCCCATGGCTATGATTTGTGCAAATCTAAAACTAGATGACCTAAGAATGTTATAAATGAAATAACTAAGGTATATCTCTTGTAGATTCAGAGGAGAAGATTTTTAAATTTTTTCACTTTTTCCCTCCTTATGGGGCCCCAAGGGGACATAACTCCTTCATTTGTGCAAATCTGAAAGGCCTTCACCTAGGCATGATGGTTACCAAGTTTCATTAAATTTGGCCCAGTGGTTTTGTTGGAGGAGATTAAAATGTAAAAAGTTTACGCACGACGGACGACGCACGACGGACGAAGATGGATAGCAATAGGACATGAACAAAAATATCCAAATATATCCATAAAGTAACAAATAATATACATTCATATTGGAGAGGTTCATCAATCAAGAAATAAAATTACTTTTTTGGTGAACAACTACAGACATATGCTGAATCTATGAGCACAATGTTTGTTATAGTGGAAGACATACAACCAAATATTAATCGAACATTCAGTGATAATATTGAAAAGTGTTTTGTTTTTCATTTTGAAGAGTATTTTGAAAGTATTGAATTTGAAGAATATTATGAATGTATGAAAGATGGATCCTGCATATATTGACCATGTATGAGTACAAACTGCTAAGCAATTGCTTAAAATGTTTCCTAAATTAAAACAAAGACAATTTACTGGTGATGAAACATGGGTTCACTATTTTGAATCAGTAAAAAATTGGAAACAAAATGTATTTAATTAAACACTGTGGGAGGTCTGTCGTTGCCAAAAAAAGCATTAGCACAAAGTAGGTTTTTTATTACATATTAATCTCATATGATGGTATAGCCATACAAATCTGGTGCCATAGGGTTACTGGTTTGTATCACCAAGATGTCTTAATAAAATAGCTCAAGAAATATTTTCTTTAACAGCACCCTTTTTCAGGATTTAGGCATGTTTGTCTACTTTATGATAATGCTTCATCTGAGCTTGTGAAGCAATTTTTGAAGTCTGAGAAGGATACTGTCTTGCCACACCCATTATACTCTTCAGATTAAGCCCCATGCGACTTTTTTCTATTTCCAAAAACGTTTTATCTAGTTGTTGAAATAATATATGACACAACACACAAACACAAACAGAAAGAGAGTCAATAGCTGTTCCAAAGCTCAAACTTCAGTCAATGATAAAGATCTTTAGAAATTTCAAAGACTTAAATGATAATTTTTTTTTTTGATGAAATGTAACTGTTAGTATATCATTTACCTTCTACTTTAACTTTATACTCATCTCCACCAGCACCACCAAATAATCTCACATCTCCATACTATGTTGTTCTGACTGTTTATCAAATGATGAATCACTTGAACGTTAAAGTTCTCAAAATTTATTGATTATTTTTTACCTTGTACTTTTACTTTATATTCAGCCGCAGCACTGTTATCTTTACTACCAAATATACTCATAAATCTAAAGATGATTTTAATATATTAGCAGACTTACAATATACAGTGAACGTAACAATTAGGGACCTTATACACATGTGTGTAGGAATTCTCAAATTTACCTTGTACTTTTACTTTATATTCAGCTGCACCACCACCAAATGTACTCTCACATCTCCAAAAACGTTTTATCTAGTTGTTGAAATAATATATGACACAACACACAAACACAAACAGAAAGAGAGTCAATAGCTGTTCCAAAGCTCAAACTTCAGTCAATGATAAAGATCTTTAGAAATTTCAAAGACTTAAATGATAATTTTTTTTTTGATGAAATGTAACTGTTAGTATATCATTTACCTTCTACTTTAACTTTATACTCATCTCCACCAGCACCACCAAATAATCTCACATCTCCATACTATGTTGTTCTGACTGTTTATCAAATGATGAATCACTTGAACGTTAAAGTTCTCAAATTTTATTGATTATTTTTTACCTTGTACTTTTACTTTATATTCAGCCGCAGCACTGTTATCTTTACTACCAAATATACTCATAAATCTAAAGATGATTTTAATATATTAGCAGACTTACAATATACAGTGAACGTAACAATTAGGGACCTTATACACATGTGTGTAGGAATTCTCAAATTTACCTTGTACTTTTACTTTATATTCAGCTGCACCACCACCAAATGTACTCTCACATCTCCATACTTTATTGTTTTGACTGTTTGTCATTTCATTAGCTGGTATTGTTAGTTTATATACAGGTCCAGGTTCACATGTATACTGGTACTGTGTATCAGATCCTGATCCAATTTTACATCCAGTTGCCTCTATAGTTGCTCTGCTAGTACCTGTAGCAGTAGTATCAATATCAAGCCGCTTCCATTTTACAGCTACAGCATTACTATCATGAGGATTACATGTTAATGTAAATGATTCACCAGCTACAGCAAACTCTGATGATCCTGTAAGTGTCCATGCTGCATCTGTAGTTATATAAAAGCAACAAAATGTCCTCTGAGTGGTGGAAATAAACTTTAAGAGTGAAGTTAAATTTAAAAGCAAGAACTCCTAAATATTGACAAGATTTTCAATGATTTGAAAGTAACTAGTTTTTTACCAAAGATTAACCATATATGAACCTGACTTTGTTAAAGTCAAAAAGTTCAGATTGTACAAAAAGTTGTCTCCCCTGTAAGCTAACATTTTAAAATTCCCTATAACCACTTAGTTAACATCGTTAAATAAACATTTAAGTTCTCACCTATGTGAGTCGTAAAATACTGTATAAATTTTAGAAAAGCACATGTTCAGATTTGCATTTTTTTTTACTTGTTTCCCTATCAAACTCAATATCATGTACAAGAAATAAATTAACTTGCAAAATATGAACAAAAAATGTGAATAAAACCTGTTATTTGGGCCTATATGACATATCATAAACCATGCTGCACTATATGACATATCATAAACCACGCTGCACTCTATGACATATCATAAACCATGCTGCACTACATGACATATCATAAACCATGCTGCACTATATGACATATCATAAACCACACTGCACTATATGACAAATCATAAACCACGCTGCATAAACCACGCTGCACTATGACATATAATAAACTACGCTGCACTATATGACATATCATAAACCATGCTGCACTATATGACATATCATAAACCACGCTGCACTATATGATTTATCATAAACCACGCTGCACTATATGACATATCATAAACCACGCTGCACTATATGAAATATCATAAACCATGCTGCACTATATGACATATCATAAACCACACTGCACTATATGACAAATCATAAACCACGCTGCACTATATGATTTATCATAAACCACGCTGCACTATATGACATATCATAAACCACGCTGCACTATATGAAATATCATAAACCATGCTGCACTATATGACATATCATAAACCACGCTTCACTATATGACATATCATAAACCACGCTGCACTATATGACATATCATAAACCATGCTGCACTATATGAAATATCATAAACCATGCTGCACTATATGACATATCATAAACCACGCTGCACTATATGACATATCATAAACCACGCTGCACTATATGACATATCATAAACCACGCTGCACTATATGACATATCATAAACCACGCTTCACTATATGACATATCATAAACCACGCTGCACTATATGACATATCATAAACCACGCTGCACTATATGACATATCATAAACCACGCTGCACTATATGACATATCATAAACCACACTGCACTATATGACAAATCATAAACCACGCTGCACTATATGACATATCATAAACCACGCTGCACTATATGATTTATCATAAACCACGCTGCACTATATGACATATCATAAACCACGCTGCACTATATGACATATCATAAACCATGCTGCACTATATGACAAATCATAAACCATGCTGCACTATATGACATATCATAAACCACGCTGCACTATATGACATATCATAAACCATGCTGCACTATATGACAAATCATAAACCATGCTGCACTATATGACATATCATAAACCATGCTGCACTATATGACATATCATAAACCATGCTGCACTATATGACAAATCATAAACCATGCTGCACTATATGACATATCATAAACCACGCTGCACTATATGACATATCATAAACCACGCTGCACTATATGATTTATCATAAACCACGCTGCACTATATGACATATCATAAACCACGCTGCACTATATGAAATATCATAAACCATGCTGCACTATATGACATATCATAAACCACGCTTCACTATATGACATATCATAAACCATGCTGCACTATATGACTTATCATAAACCATGTAACTCCAAACAAACATATCATAAATCTAATGTACCATAACACCATAAATGAACGTATAATTTAGCACGACTTTTCACCCAAGTAAAAGTATTTATATCAGACAAGTTTTCATTGTATGTAAACAAATATGACAACCAGCAAATATGAATAGTCTTCTTCTGCATCTATGACCTTGGCCTTTAAACCTATGATCCAATCACAAGAGTGAATCTTGACCAAATAATGCTGACATTCAAGGAAAAATCTTGCAGTAAAACCCTGTCTATGCTCACACATCCTAGTGCATATTGGAAACTGACATTCTTGGCAACTGAAAACTATCCCCCTGCTACAGTTCCCTCCGTTTCAGATGCACAAATTGCAGTTCAAACATATAGCCAGCAATCTTTCAATGCAAATAACACTTTTACTTGAAACTTTACTTTTACTGCAAATTCTCACTTTTTCTTTCACTTATTACTTCCATAATTGCAATGGCACCAAACAGATGTACCTGATTTTCGACCAAAATATATTTCACAAAAAATAACACTTTTGTTGATATTAAAGATTTTATTATCATTATTTTATATCCAATATTCTCATAAATACATTATGTTAATGAAAAAATGAGAAAATTCTATTTTTTCAACACTATTATTTGTCAATCCAAATCCCCATGGTTACTTTACATTGAAAACTGTAGATTAATAATGTCTAGTTCTCTGTCCAAATGGTGGATTTGGAACAGAAATAAACAAGTGGTTTAAAGGGAACCCGTAATGATTTTAAGTTTTTACATATTTTATTCCTCATACTTAAATATGGCTTTAACGAAAATTCCATAAAGTTCCATTCTATAATGAGAAGATATCGGTGAATTTCTTATACATCTCTAGAAATCATAATCAAAAAGGTCAATATGCAGTCTCCCGTGTTGTGACGTCAAACCAGTAACATATCTCCACAGAATATTATTTACCAACTACTAAAATAAGTCAAATACGAACTCGTAGTTTAACTTTCTATGATTATTTTACTGGAAAACTATTTCACGAAGTGGAATTAACATTTGTTTGACATGTACTATTATAAATACTTTTGTTTTTTAGACACATTCCTTAGATTCAGACCCAATTCAATTCAATTCTTTATTCACTGAGCCACATATGTGGTACATCAGGTGATAATACAACATACATAAAATTACACACACCTGTAATTAACAGGATGTCACTTATAATTTGCAAAATTGATTTGCAGGTTGATGAAGTTGTCTTAAGACTGGTAATATACAATAATATATTTACAGTTCGTGTAAAGTACAGTTTTATTGGGTAAACGTTTTTGTCATATACAGTATAAAGATTTCACTTCGTAAGAAATGGATATTTCATTTTTAAATTTTTAAAAGTAAGAAAAAGAAAATTTCCTTAGTTTTCATGCCAAAAAAAATCATAATAATAATAATAATAAAATATAATTTTTAGGCAAAATTAAAAATTGACAACCAAATTGTCTATTTAAAACATGTTTATTGATTTACTTACAACTTGATTTTATTATTTTATTAGATTTTAATTTTCCCTTTTCTTTGGGCATACATTTAGCTGTGATATTTTTAAATTCTTTATTTTATATATATAAATCCATTATTATTACCATCATCTCGTTTTGTTAATTGTGGTCTCATTCTAAAATCTGTGTCATTTCAAATTCAATTTTTATGTATTGATTTTTAGCCAGAAGTCTGTCCAGTCTGACTTGCTAATTAATTCATGTTAAAATGTCAACGATAAAATTAACTCTCATGTATTTGACAAGTTAAAACTAATCGAGCATTTTGCAACCAATCGCAATTCTCAAGTCTTCCAGTCTGACTTAATAATTTTGTTTTTTTTAAAGGTCAATGATATAATAAATTTTCGTGTTATAGACAAGTAAACACTTGTCACGTATATTTTTCAACAGCTATGCAACCAATTTTAATGACAATTCTCGAGTAGGTCGGGGCTAGACTCAAATATTTTCGTCCGTTTCTGGTTCGAATAAATACGGCTATAGTCCAAATTCATCACTTACAAGATTGTCCACTGCTATCCCAAATAATAACAAACTATTTGACATAATTAGGTACATTTCAGAGTCATTACTTTCTTCTACATACATCAATATACAATCATTGTTACTACTGTCTATTATGTTAGATTAGATTAGGAATGAATTTCCAAAATGTGCACATCTGGTATTTGTGTTATATATATGCTACTTATAATTCTGCAATGAGGTCACACATTTATAACTCAAAACGAGGCAATTCACTTTGCGATCATGGGAAAGTAAAAAACTGTGGATTTTAAACCGCTATAACTTTTTTATTTTGTCACCAATTTTGATGCGGTTTTCAATTTTGTGATATTTAAATAAAATATAAAACAACTGTGATAAAAACATTTGGTTACAGGTACCCTTTAACTTTAAAATAATCAAAGTTTTCAAAACTGTTATTCTTCTTGATTAAAAGTTTCACCACAGTATTTTTGCTTCCAATTTATATTGTGCTTGTTTTTCTGTTATTTAATGCGAGACCTGAAAGCCTGACAAAATTGTTCAAAACCGTCATTGTTTCTCTTAAAGATGATTCAGAACCTTCTAAAAGGATAGTAGTACTGTCAAAAAGGGAAAGTTTGAATTCCTCATCAGCAATTTTTATACTCTTAACTTTCTTCTGTGTTTAAGGACACCAGACAAGATTTCTGCACAAAGTTAAAATATAGGGGGATAATGGATCTCCTTGTCTACATCCTCTTGATATAGGGAAGAAATCAGAAAGAAAACCATTTTGTAAAATGGATGCAGTAATATCTTGTTCAAACATTTTAGTCCATCGAATAAAATCATCTTCAAAATTGAAAATTTCAAGACTTTATTCATATACGTCAATATGATACTCACTCAAATGCCTTTAAAAAGTTTATCATTAAAAGTAAACTTGAGATGTCATAAATTTCTGCATATTTCTCAGGATGTTAAATTCATCTCTTTTCTCATAGTTATTCAGGCTCCTACAGTTAGACATCAGTATTAACATAGTATAAATGTCATTCCATTAAGCTAGATCTATATCAATATATTTTTTACATAAAAGTGATGAAAAATGTACATAATTCCGTGACAACCACATAAAAAATTAACAGAATGCTGATACTATGGTCTAGTTTGACAAATATGTGAATATTATTTCTTGCAGAGAATGTAAGGTACCTCGATTATAAGCCCAGGGAGTAAATTAAGCCCAGGGTAAAGCCCAGGGAAGTTTCTTGTGCCCAGGAAGTTTTGGAACACTGTAGAGATTTAAAATTTACATATCTATTTAATATTTTACTGTTTTTTATCATGTAAAAATTTCATCACGATCCATGCAAAAATAAAGATGTATTTGACCATTGTTTTTTTTTTCAGTTCAATAGGCTACGGCGATGGAAGGGAGATAACTCGCCGACTTGCATCGATAACTTTGAAACACTTATTAATATCATATATAGAGTTAATCACTTGAATTTATCAAATAATGAAAGGTATTATTTAGATCGTTATAGAAATAGCTAAATACATTTGATAATTTAACATGTAAGGTGACTTCTCAACTATTATTATTATTTTAATTAGGAGAATATTGAAAGGTTGATAGAGAAAACGAATTCAGTGTCTTAATAATATTGCTACAAACGATGGATTTTTTTACATAAAAAATGATAACGAAACTAAGATTAGATCGGAAGAGGAAATTTCCAAAAACAATTAAAAAACAGTTTTGAAAAAGTCGCAATTATCATATATATACGTGATTAATTTCTTAAAACCCTTATTTTTGAAATAAATAATTAATCCTTTTCCCGTAAAAACGTACATTGTATTTTTAAAATTAATAATTATCCTTCTATTTCCTTAAAGAATCTTCTATTTCCTTAAAGAATTAATAATAACCCTTTTTTGCTGATATGGTTTAAAAAAGATAATGCTAGTAAGACATTAATTACGAGCTTGTGCCAATTATCGGATTAACGGCGTGGATCTTATCATAGACATGTGATTAATTCGACACGCACTACTAATGATGAGTAACGCGACTTTCTTAAGGATAATGTAATTTTTAATACCATTCACGCAAGTGTCAGCCAATACACCAATTTTATTCATTTAATAGGGTTAGCTCTGGGCTAAAAAAATTCTGTTGCCAATGAAATCGCCAGTTGTAAAATTTTGTCGCATATTTGTTTACTGCGTTGCCAACCGTTGAATTTCAGTCTTTGATTTTTTTCTAAAATTAATCCAAATTAAAAACCGTTGGTATGTGTTTATATTGATGTTAATGTTTTTTTGTAAACAATTGTCAAATCAACCCGAATGCCGATCAATCTCGTGATGGATCGATAGTATTAGAAAGAACTGAAGACAAGTCAATTTCAAGTAAACTTCCATCGAATTATACAATTACAATTCAAGTCATATACATTTCAAATATTCATTGTATCCCCCTCATACTCAATGGTTGAAACAACCTGACAACTCTTTCTCGTTGTTTCGTTTCTGGATTTAGAAAAAAAAAACAGATAGTGACCTAAATTTTGTCAAGACTAATGAATATTCATAAATTCGAAATTTTAATTCTCCGACATTCAAGTCTTGGATCGTTCGTAGGTTGCATAAGATTAAAATAATTTTTGACAAGAATTTTAAAAGAAATAATTTATCGCGAAAGTCCGACCTGCATGTTTTTTATAATCCAACATGTATGTAAATTTTACATGTTCAAGTGGTCAAAGTCATGCTTTCTTTTGGCATAGGCCCATCGTTATTGCGTTGTGGACGAAAATTCAAGTTTGCGTATACTAATTGTGTGTACACAAAGAATACCCTTTCAAAAGTGATTGCATAATTATACCTTCATGTCTTTATTAATTTCTTAATCTTAAATTGTAGCTTAGATATATTTTTTATTTTCATTTCTATTTGTTCTGCATGCCGGTTACATGACAAAGAAGCGACTTCAAGCTTTCAGCACACCCCTTCCTTCCACAAGGTGATTAACCCGTAATTGAGTCTTGATTAAATTATCAAATTATCAACAATTACTTAAGAAATCACACCTAAGACAACCAATTTAATTTCCTAACTGACTCTCTCTCTCTCTCTCTCTCTCTCTCTCTCTCTCTCTCTCTCTCTCTCTCTCTCTCTCTCTCTATATATATATATATATATATATATATATATATATATATCTGGTACTGTCATTAAACAAGTTAAATTGTCTCCCGTCATCGTCATCTTCAACTGTTTTAAACAAATTATCTTTAGATCTATTTCATGCATTCAAACTGCGTGAAAACGTTTTGAATACTTTTTAACATATTATAATGATTATACATGTATATATGTACACTCGCTTGAACGCCACAGGTTTATTACCCGATAATTACAGGCGAAAAAAGATACAGATGGGCTTTAAAACTTTTGCCAAAAAAAAATCGCCAAGTTCTGATTTTTATTGCCAATTTTAAAAAAAATCGCATTTTCGACATTGGCGATGCCCAGCGCGAACACTAGGCCAATTTTCTTTCATCTTAGTGAACACTATCGTACCAGGGTATATATTCACTTGAAGATAACAATTGTCTATATTCTGATTCTGATAGCAAACGACCATTCCACAAAACTAAGACGCTGTTGAAATATTTAATTTTTATTTAAAGTCAATGAATTTTCGTATTTTTGAAACATGGACCAGCACCGGGAAAATCTTCAAAGTAACGGCGCGAGTTATCTCCCTTCACTCACCGTATCCTATTGAACGGTAAAAAAGCAATGGTTAAAAACATTGTTATTTTTGCATGGATCGTTATAAAATTTTGACATCATAAAATACAGTATATTCTTTAATAAATATGAAAATTTTACATCTCTACAATGTCCCAAAACTTCCTGGGCGCGGGAAACTTCCCTGGGCTTTACCCTGGGCTTAATTTACTCCCTGGGCTTATAATCAAGTACCCGAGAATGTATATATTTCTGAGCTAGGTAGGTAATACGTTTATTATTTCTCGTACCTTGCGCTAGTGTATAATCCGTGTATAAATATTAAAATTATACTGAATTTAAAAAAAAAAAAAAAAAAACAGATAAACCTACCAGTCTGAAAAAACTTACCAAATTCTGGTACAATAAACACAAGAACAAGATATATCTGAGCTTGTATTGGCATGATGCTTCTGAACAACTGAAAACGTTTCACTTCCTAGTCAACTCTACGAAAGGGGGTGTAACTCTTGTGACTTTTTTAAGCCAAGGATATGATATATTGCTTACCCATGAATATTTCTCGTGGGTCTTTTTTATTCTTTGAATTCCCTGGCCCAGAGAGTTGGCAACACTTATATACAAAGAGGTATGTTATACATTGCATTCACGATCTAACCACCGGTCTTATCACCGGACCTTTTTCTTTCTTTCTTTGTGGAAATCCGGCCACTATCTGGCGCACTACTGTAAGACAGTGTAGTGTATTATTACTGCAGCAACGGAAACTTAAAAGTGAATCTATCACAGCATGGAGAAACCCTTGAAAAATGCAATTTCTCGTAGAGTGCCCCGGTATGGCAAGCAAATTGCACAATAATTCGAGAAACCTATATTTACGCCGTAAAACCTAGTTTTGCGGTCGTAAAACCTACTTTTGCGATCGCAAAACCTAGTTTTACGAATTATTGTGCAATTTACGCCGTAAAACTAGGTTTCACGACCGTAAATGTAGGTTTTACGATCGTAAAACTAGGTTTTGCGATCGCAAATGCACATTTTTATTTTTTGTGCAATTTGCGTCGTAAAACTAAGTTTTACGGTATCATTACATGTATGAACACCGTAAAACCTACTTTTACGATCGTTAATTTTATTATCAGTCGCAAAACCAAGTTTTACGTCGTAAATGATAGATTTTCTTAATACTTGTGCAATTTCTTTGTTTACATTTACAGTATTAACATTTCAGTACGTTATCTGATTGGTTAATAGTTTTAATTAAGCACTGAATCTTACGCCACGTGTGCACAGGCTCCATTCGTGTCAATTCTCAATGAAACGAACGAAAATAAGATTCAATGCTTATAATTAAATTTTGTAAAGTTCAAACTAAATAACCAACACTGAAATTACTTTGAGTTTTTTTTTAATTATCTAAGAAGTTAAACAACTGAACATAGACATTTTGCGTATGAATACATCGTTAGTATAGGCTGATAATTAAAATGACGTCATCAACGGGGCACGTCAACTTGCGGCAGATCACCAAACCAGACGTTCCCGAGTAAACATGTGCAACGAAATCTTGTTAGTTTAATCCTGAATTTGAAGTACATGTAAACTGAAACACACAACCATGAAAAGAAGAATTTGAAATTATTCCAGAGGAAAGCGAACTATTAGAATTCCATGTCACTGGGAAAATACAGCGATTAGAATTTTCTGAAGCATACATTCTTTTTTCGGCAGGATTTTTATTGCCATCTAATCCACCTTGCCAATTTTTTTCCATCGTTTCGTGTGACAGGTGTACATATTCAAGACCATTCTCATCGCGAGAAAATACAAATGATTGAGGATTTAACTGTTTATGAAATTCAAGACCTCGCGTAACAAAATTCATGGAGATGTCATACCAAACACGGTAACGTAAAATTACTGGATTACATTTTGAGTACAAGTAAGTGGATATTTTAATTAAATCTTCATTTGTGATTATTTCTTTATGTTTTGTGCCCCTTGATAGACCATGTTGTAAATTGTATTTAAGTTTTCCATCTAAAATATCATTCGACGACCGAAAAGCTCTGTCTGTGACAATGTCAATGTTTCTTCCAATATCCTTTAGATATCTGTTCAAGGCAGATCTGATGTTTTTCATTGTATTCTTGTGGTATTCGATACCCTTTTCCTGTATTTTTTCTCCATTTTTTCTGAATATTTTGTAGTAGGCCTAGCTTCAGCATAAAATTTTCCCAGAAGCACATTTAATTCCGTTTCTGTAATATTTTGGAAATCTGTTTCAGTTCCTACTGTCGCATTACTCCATTCTACAAATATATTTTTTTAAAATCCTTATTTTTTAATTATTATTTTTTTAATTTACAGATAGTGATATCTGAGTTTCCAACGTAATTAAATTTACACTTTGTAAAACCCTCTTTTTTAGAAAAAATTATCGAATGTCATTTATCGACCGATTTTTAAAAAATTTCGACACTTTTTTCATGATTCTTACATAATTTTATAATTAGCCTATACTTTTTTAAGTTGTCAGGTATTATTTTTATCAAAATCATTTCAAGAAAAAATAAAGAAAAAAATAATTGAAATGAAACAAATACATATAGAATCTATTCCTGTATTATTTCTTTTTTATTTATTTACTTACTTATTTATTTATTTATTTATTTATTTATCGGTGACACAACTTGCTAGATATCCAGATAGCTCAATGTACAGAACTCATTTACAGGTGAGAGGTTCCGGGTTCAAGTCCCGGTCTGGGCTTGTATGCATAAGTTGTGACATCATCATCGTCATTATCGTCATCATCATCAAATTATTATTATTATTATTATTATTATTATTATTATTATTATTATTATTATTATTATTATTACCTTGAAACAATTTATATCCCCATTTTGTGTTTCTCTTTGTCGATTTTGACTGCCGACTGTCCTGGTACTCTTTAAGCATTTCTGTACTGATGGGTTTAAATCTATTTGATGAGTGTAATGTTACATTTGGACGCGCATCGCCACGCAATACCATTTCCATTTCTTCTCTGGTGTCTCTGACCGATGTAGATGCCCCTCCATTTTCTAATATTAAGTTAAAAAGTTCTGAATCGGAAAAATCCTCATCGGAAATGTTATCCAATTGTGTTGTTTACAAACATTACGTCATTGTGACAGATGTAGGTAAAAAAATAGTTCCGGTTCCCTGGCTTGATGATGACGTCATTAGTTTCATTCAGAATTGAATCGAACGTAATTAACCAATGAAATTGCTAGATTTTCTGAAAATTTAATTATTGTCATGTAACACCTTATTTGATTGGATAAAGTGTATGCGTCAACAATATAAGATCAAAATCATTTTTCGATCTATTGAATAATAAACAATTTAACTTGTGGTATTTTCTAAATAAAGCAGTTTTTAAAAATTAAATAAGGTCATAAAAATTATAAGTATTAGGGTTTGTGTAATGATATATTATAGAGTATCAGCGACATTTAAAACGGTTTAAAAATCACTGGTTGTATAAATATTCTCTATTAACTACTTTCTTTGTATAAGTAATCAGCAGTAAATAAAGTATTAAAAAATATAATAAAACTATATCAAATAAAATTATTTGGGTAAAATATAACAGTGTTCATTCGTGTGAATTAAAGATATTATAAGGATATTGTGCAGCATTAACAAAACAATAACGTGGAATATTAAGACAATAGGAAATAATAATGATAATAATTTGACATCTATTAATAATTGTCGTGGAATTCCTCTTATTGTTTCTAATTAAACTGTTTTTTTTTACGGCGCCTGTGCAATTTGTTACTTTTAACGGTGTTAAAATTTACGTTAATGATCGGATTGGTTAATAGTTATCAATAGTTAGCCCTTTATGTATACGTGTTTGTTCAATTTAAAACGCCTTTCAAAAATTTGTTGTTATTGATTTTTACTTTTTTTTTTCTGCTTAATAAATATTTTTTTTTTAATTTTGGCAAAATCATAGATATTTTAAGTATTATATAGGAATGGTGCATTCATTCATTCATTCAATCTTTATTTCCTTCTTGCGAAGATTACATATTATACGGTATTATATGTATCTGGTTAGATTATATAAATATCACCTATAAATTTCTTTTTTGTATCCATAATTTCAAGTAAATAAAATACAAATCCAAAATACATATCATGATGTAAATATTAATCCCCTTTATTTTTTAACATTATTCTTTCAAATGAATTAAAGATATTGTGTATAAAAGACAACATAATAAAGGTGAACCTGAAGACAATAAAACAAAATATTGATAATAATTTGACATCGGTAAATACTAGTAAATAGTGTAAATTATGTTAATGTACCCAATCAATCTGTATTGTTTTACGGCACACGTAGATACGTGAATATGTCCTCATCTAGCGGAGTCTGCCATAATATCGAAGAAGCCATGCATTCGAATCTATATACAAGCCTAACACCTGGCATTTTATATCAAAATTTTAAACACTTCTTGTTTTTCTTATTGACCTGTTCGTATGAGTTACATGATGAAGAACCTTGTTAGTGATTCAATGTTTGGATAAGTGATTTTTTATCATTACTTTAACAGATTATATGAATGCCGGTAGAATTTCTAAGCTAATCTATTGCACCAACTCTTAGCTAAAACTTTGAATTTTATGTTTAAAAGTCGTAAAATATTAGTTTTAAATCTTCTCTATTTTCGACGTTGTATTTTTAGTGCTAAAATGATTTGCCGCAATCTCTGAAATTCTTACAATTTCCATCGAGTCTACCCGATTAAGCATAATAATAATATTATTATTTTATTATTATTTCTAACAAATCAAGTTTGTTGTTACAATGGAAAGAATATTCGTGTTCACTAGGTTCAATTTAAAGCTATACATAATTCATTTTATTTTATTTTATTTTATTTTATTTCATTTTATTTTATTTTATTTTATTTTATATCCCATTTTTATTTATTTATTTATTTATTTATTTATTTATTTATTTATTTATTTATTTATGTAAAAATACAACTACAAATTCTTAAGATTGTAATCAGCCTAATAGTTTAATTTTGTACTAATTCATTGACATAAAAACTTTTAAATAATAATATTTCTTTTATTACGATCCCTAAAAAAGTATTATTAAAAACGCCATTTCAGAATTTTGAAAAAAGTCGTATCCACCCCTACAAACCAAACTCGTACATAAGTTTAAGTATATCACACATTTTACATTTTGAATTGTGCATTTTTAATAAACTTTTAATAAAGCATAGCTTTCGAAAATGAATAAGAAGTGTCAGAAATGCGATGCATCTTCATAATTGTATTGAATCTTTTTAGCTTCTTGATTGATTTGTTTTTTTTTTTTTTTTTTTTTTTTTTGCTAATAAATATTGAATGAAGTTATAATTGTACTCTTATTAAAACCTGTATTAATGATGGCTTAATTATTCTATTTATCGTTCCGTTTTTTAGAGACACACACACACACACACACACACACACACACACACACACACACACACGTTTTTGTTAATTTTTGAACACCACATCAATTAGCGCGCCACAAAGCCATTTGTAACGAGCAGTCTCATTGGCTAACTTATTGGATGTTCGTAAAACCAGGTTTTACGATCGTAAGTTTTATTAACGGTCGTAAATGTATATGTTTCTTTAAAAATGCACAATAATTGTGGTAAAACCTGGTTTTGCACCGTAAATTCACATTTACGATCGCAAATGCAATTCAACTTAAAAACCTGCATTTACGGTCGTAAAACTTAGTTTTACAGCGTAAATTGCACAATAATTCGTAAAACCAGGTTTTGCGATCGCAAAAGTAGGTTTTACGGCGCAAAACCTTGTTTTACGACCGTAAAAGTAGGTTTTACGACCGCAAAACTAGGTTTTACGGCGTAAATATAGGTTTCTCGAATTATTGTGCAATTTGCTTGCCATACCCCGGCTACAGATCGAACCATACCCTCCCGCATGAAAGCGAGTGTTCTACCACTAAGGCTAAATAAGACAGAAACCAATTAATCTGAAATTAATTTTTAAAAATTACATATTATAATTTACATTTGTTTTTCCCACACATTTTGTCAACATCTCAAAATACAGTTTACAAATAGCATTTACTACTTTATCGCTGTATGTAATGTGCAGTATATTGAAATGCAAGAGAAAAACATTATTACAACTAGCAGAAAAATATAATAAAATTAATGTATAATAGACCATTTGCCAATTAAATGTTCCGAGTCATCGTGAATCATTTTCCTATTTAGATATTACAATGACGGGGGACAAAACCTCTGAATTTTCGGGTTTTTTCGTACAACAGCACTGTTTTTACCAAGTGTAATTTCTATGTTGTCATTTTATTTAAAAAGTTTACCAGACAAGCCTAAATACATTTGAGACATTATATGCAAAATAAAATGGTTTAAAAGATAAAAATCTTATTTTTAGCTTTTTGTTTTATGTAACGAAAAACCCCGAGAACTGTCCGGTCAAGTTGTAAAATCTTAATGGAAAATCGATTCATATTTCGGTCGGAATTTTAATTGGCAAATCCAGTATTCAAAACGTTTTAAATGCCGCTGATGGTAATCACTATCTCTCCATTTCATTTCAGTCCAATCATTTAAGAGAGGAATTTTTTCCGGGACGGGTTTATTTTTAACAATAAAAAGTAATAATACTTATAAATTGATAAAATAAACAAATAAAGACGGGACAGATTCTCGGCTCTCGTGGAAATAATAACAATTTTATATCTGCTGACCTACACATCGTCTTTTAGCTGTCAAAACATTTGCAAAGGTTAACTTGTGATTTATGATTGAAACTGGTGGCCGTATTTAGCTTGAAGTCAAACTTCTTGTCAAGTTATATCATCAGTGAAGATTTTGTTTCATTTCATTCCATTTTTCTTTCTTTCTTTCTTTTTTTTTTTTTTTTTTTTTTTAATTAGTACAATACGATTCTTCTTAAAACCGGGGTTTACATTTTATTTTTAATTGATCTTGATACATCTTCAAATGGTCAAGTACACATCCAGTTTTAAATGTATTTAGTTTTCAATAAATATCGCGGTAGACGATTTTATATTCCACCGCGACAGAAATATTCTTTGCGGTGGACCGCAGTTGAAATTTAATCCCTTCTGATCGGCAATTTCAAGTCTTTTTTCCGATTTAAATGTAGATAATAAAAAGAATGTCTAGTTTTTTCAGCCGCCGGATTAACGTATATTTTTTCACGTAGAATGAAGAAGTTATATTTTGTAACCTTGGCCGAAAGTGTGTGATTGTCTGCTGGCGGATTCGATACACCTACTCAATAAGGTCTAAATTTGTGGTAGCGTTGTTAAATAAGTTGACAAATCCTTCGTATATTTTTAACTATTTATTAATATTGTCGCTTTCAGTAAACATCACGAAACTATATACAACACATATTTACAAACTTTAATATAATAAAATAACTATATAAATTCCGTGTAATCCGACGTGCACTCTACAACGTTCACATGACCACTCTCCTCAGGCATTTACATCACCCGTATATATACAAAATATCGGCTCCTGGAGATAAGGAGCCAATTTCTTCTTACATAATTGACCTCTTGATCATAATCTGACCTATAGTTACATGACATTACTAAAAATAGATTGTTTAGGTAACCTGACAGGTAGACTTGGCAAGGCGCTAGTCGTATTCCATTTGCAAAATAGGGTGATATGGCTACATATGAATTAACGAGTCAATATCCAGTATACGCACTATATATATTCACGAAGAGAAAAACTACCGGCTCTTCCTCTCTCGCCAACCCCCTTACTTTAAATTAGATGGACTGCTCCGAGTGTTTGTACTTGTATACAACAATAGATAGAGTATTATCGATCTATTGTGGTAGTTATGCTCACCTGGGATAGGCCCTTCTTCTGTATACATTTATCTATTTATCTATCAACTTATCTATCTATTTATTTTTTATTGTCTTTTTAGCAATCTCTATATTTAAATTATAATAGTAAGTAGAGGAAAAAACGCGGTCAAGATCTATATCACTTTATCCATTTGGATACATTATAATTTCTATTTCTTGTAATTCATTTTTACTTCTACTTATTCATTCTCTTTCAGATGATAAAAGGTTCATATACGTGAAAGGACCAGAATGTATCCTTTCAAATTTCTATACCTGTAAAGTTTTATATGAAAAGATACAAAAAACATTTAGAATTATTATACACTTATACGACAGGCCCCAAAAAAATCACCCAATCTAGGTTCCTGATTGATTTTAAACTTAAATATAGGGCGGTCCAAAAGAAAGTTAAATTCAATAGATTTAAATTGATAGTTGACCACATCCTGTTTTATGGACAGTAAAGCCTTAAGGGCAGTTTTAAAGATGAATCAGGTACTTTAATTTTCCCAAATTTACATACAGAATCAAAGTACTGAAGAGCTGAATACCTTTGCCATATTAACTGATTGGAGTGTTTTAAGTGCACACTTATTTTATTCATTTTACTTGAAACAATGTTGAAGCTTAAATGTGACAAAAATTATAAAATTGTATGAGATATGAATTATTAGACTGCATGATCATCCCCTTAATTCTTAAAATATCTACATGTAGTTTAATTTTAAAATTTAAAAAAAGTATTGCAATAAGGGTTTGTAAGGAGACTGAAACTTTAAGTTTCCCCACAAACTTTAAGTTTCTTGTCAATTATATGCACACTTTGAGACAATAAGGGTAATCAAACATTTAGCATTTTGAACCATCCGATCAGAGGGATTATACTATACTTGTGCAACAAACCTACACTAAACATTTGAAATACAACCTTAGATATTCAATTCTAACTGTGTAATGTCTTAAAAATTTACATTGAAATATTCCCTTGAGTTGAGTGTTCACTTATTTGAGTTAATGATTGTGAATTTGGGGACGTTTGCAACATAACAGTGAGTCAGTGGCAAGTCACACACCAACAACTTTACTTATTTACATGTTAAAAAATGTCATAAAGCATCTCTTATTTTTTTTATTGTTATTGTCATGAAGCATTTTCAATGTATTTTACGATAAAATTTAATATATACTTTACGACAAAATCATTTTTGAA
This sequence comes from Tegillarca granosa, assembly GCA_029721355.1. NCBI lineage: Eukaryota > Metazoa > Mollusca > Bivalvia > Arcoida > Arcidae > Tegillarca > Tegillarca granosa. Next base: position 56,001 of record JARBDR010000150.1, read on the forward strand.
ACCAAACATATTCACAAGGCATTGTCACAGACAATATATCTCTCGCCGATGGGTTCTAATGTTTTCAAGAAGGGCTCAGCTTGAATTTGTGTAGAAGAAAATGAAGGGAAAAGCACTGCTCTGTTTCCCAATAATATCTATCTGAGGTTTGCAGTTGATATGTTCTATGGGAAACATGAAATAGCCCTGAAACAAAACTCCAATAGATGCACTCTGCCAAAATATCCCCTCAGCTTAAAAAAGGAGTCCAAAAAAGAATACTACTCAATATACACATTGTTTAACTAATTAGAAGCAATAATCCAGAGTTAAATTATCATGTGTGTGTCATGATTACTTTTTAAAAAATTTAGTGTCCCCCCCCCCCCCCCCGCAATACACACATGCATGTACATGTTCAAAATTAGAACAAATTCTAATGAGGCAAACTGTAAGTAAAACAAGAGGAATAGAAGCGTCCGAGAAAAAAATTGACAAAATGAAAGAAAAGAAAACAAAAAACTCACCAGTGAAGATTATTAACATGGGACATTTGTTTTCTTTCACCTCTTAAAACGGCTTAAAAGAACCTTTAAATTTCCTATTACATAACTTGTACAAAAAGCACAAGTACAAAGGCATCTATGGCAAACTGACTGGACAGATGTCTTATTAGTTCAGTCAGTAGAGCAACACATTGGTAAAGGGAAGCTTACGGGTTTGAGTTGTTTTTTGGCCCCTGTATTTCCAGTCCCTGTTTCACACTTAAGTTATCTTTTTGCCAAATCCAATTTGAGACAACTGAAGGTGTTACAAAAGAGAAATAATGCACAATTCATATAATAATAATATGATAATTTTTTTCGGTTTTGGATTTCTTTTCATGTACACAAGTACATGCGCAAATAATCATGTTAGTCAGTTTGATTGTAAAATTTGGTGACTAGTGGTATGATATGACATCATTCCTCTTCAATTTACTCATTGCAGAATATCTATAAATGTAATTTCTTGATGATTTCTGACAAGGGTAATGAGTTTTTTATTTCTATGAAACACTAATCATGGCATTATTATATACTGTATATTTGTGTAGTCTAGATGAGGGCGATAACAGGTTCCTGTTAGTTTGGCAACATTGGTAATAGAACATGTATTTATTTATTTATTAATTTTATTTATTTATTTTTTGTTTAATATATTATAAATATTGTCATTTCAAAAAACATTGTAAATTGTATATAGTAATAGTATGGAATAAACCAACTTACCACGACATGTTGCAGAATGCTTTTAATGCAATGTAGAACTGTCATGGCGTCTGCAACCAAGTGGTCTACATATATATTATGCAAATCTTAAAACAAGGTAATACATTCTCAGTTAAAATTTTTAGATATGATTAAAACTGGATAAATACCTGATTCTAACTTAAAATCTAGTTTTGAGTTTTACCTGTGTAACAGTAAATTATATCAATGGTCAACTTCAAATGTTTATTTAAATTATACTTAGGAGAGATGTATTGTTATAAAATGACCACAGAAAGTAAAAGATTAAATGTAGCATGAAATTGAATTTTACACGCCCCTTTTTCAAAGTTGGGGCCTGTCGTATAAGTGTATAGTAAATTTTATATATGTCAGTAGGTAAAATCAGTATTGGTAGTGTTAATTGTCGTGGATTGTCATCAAATTTTATGAAAAGAAGAGATATTTTTGAAAGATATAGAAAAAAGTATGACTTAACTTTTATTATTGATAGTCATTGTAGTAAAGAAAACGAGAATATATGGAGAAATGAGTGGGGGTATAAAGCTATATTTAGCTCTTTCGCCAGCAACAGCAGAGGAGTCATCGTACTTTTTAAAAATTCGTTTGAGTATAAACTACATAAGGAGATTATTGATCCCAATGGGAATTATATCATCTCGGATATTTCTCTACAGGAAAACAGGCTAACATTAGCAGCAATTTACGGCCCAAATAACGATTGTCCTCTGTTTTTGAATCACTACAGCGTAAAATAGATGTAATTGGTAATACGTCCGTGATAATTGGAGGTGATTTTAATGTCCCATTAAACTATAATATTGACACAAAAAATTACAACAAAAACAATAACCCTAAATCCCAATATCAAATTCATAAAATGATGTCTGATTAAGACTTAATATACACTTGGAGAGAGTTCCATCCCGAATTACTAAGGTACAGTTGGCATGGTCCAAATAAAAAACAGAGTCGTCTAGATTACTTTCTGATTACATCGGATTTACATACATTTGTTACAGATTGCGACATTGATATAAGATATAAATCGGATCATTCTCCAATAAGTCTCACCTTTAATTTTTTAAAACAAGAACGGGGTAGGGGGATTTGGAAATTCAATAATAGTTTATTATCGGACCCATAATATATAAATATAGTAAAAACATGTATATATGATACCGTACAACAGTATAGTTATAAGGATACAGATGGGGTCGAAAAATACGATATAAATGATCAGCTTTTATGGGAAATGATAAAACTCATGATTAGGGGTAAAACTGTTTCTTACTTATCTTTCAAGAAAAGAGAAAAACAAAAAGGGGAAAAAGATTTAGAAAATAAACTCAAATCACTTTATCACTCGCAAAACGCAAATGAAACCATCATTATTGAATTAGAAAATAAATTACAGTCATTACGTGAAGAAAAAATCCGGGGGATAATAATGAGATCCAAAGCTAGATGGAAAGTAGAAGGGAAAAGGGAACAAAGTACTTCTGTAATTTAGAAAAGCGAAATTATGTTGAAAAAAACTATTCCGTTTCTTCTTTTAGAAGATGATACCAAAATCGAAAATCAAAAAGACATTTTAGAGGAACAGAAACGGTATTACGAATCGCTATACTCATCAAAAAATCCTACATTTAACAATGTTGATTACTTCCTAAATTCTGAAAATCCTTTCTTTAATTTTATAGACGAAGACACACGTAATTTACTAGAAGGTAACCTTAAATATCTCGAATGTCTTGAAGTATTAAAAAAATATGAATAATGGAAAATCCCCTGGGCTAGATGGGTTCACAGTTGAATTCTACAAGTTTTGGAAAGACATTAGTGAATTTGTAGTAAATTCTCTAAATTTTGGCTATGATAAAGAACTTCTGTCAATAACACAAAGGCAGGGAGTTATAACTTGTTTGCCTAAGGAAGGAAAACCAAAACATTTTCTTAAAAATTGGCGCCCTATATCGTTGTTAAATGTAGACTATAAAATTGCATCAGCTGTTATTGCTAAACGAATTAAATCAGTCCTAGATGACCTTATATCAGAATCACAAGTTGGTTTTATGAAAGGGAGATTTATTGGAGAATGTAACCGATTAGTTATGGATCTTATTGACAAAACAGAGAATACCGGTGTTCCGGGAATTTTACTTCTTTTAGATTTCGAAAAAGCATTTGATTCACTCGAATGGTCTTTCATTAAACGAACTTTAAGTTTTTTTTGGTTTTGGTGATTCAATAATTAAATGGTTTCACACTTTTTATAATAGTGCTAACAGTTGTATTTTAAATAATAGATTTTGCTCTCCCTTTTTAAGCGGTTAGCATATACGCTAAACGCTTATTGGCATCGGTTCTTACAGGAAGGGAGAGGTCAAAGCGACTCCTAGCGGTAACCTTAGACCTTTGACCGAAGATTCTAGATGTTGTTTGGAGAAATCTATTATGCCATGCTTACTCATAGCAACACTTCTCATATCAGTGATACAACATGGCGGATGTTGTCTTTTCATCCACAGAAGAACAATTTGTTCTGTTTCAGAATGCAGATAGATGATCGATGTTACGCTATTTCAAACAATCTTCCGTGGGGGAAAGATCGTCTATCTTTACGACTGCAAGGAGAGTGGTTTTTATGAAATCAAATCCAAAGATTTCAAGGATGTCATTCGTCACCGACCGTGTTTTCGAAGCATGATGAAGGTGAATTAAGCACTTTGTCAGTAATAGGTCCAGTTGTTTCATGCGCGGAAATCATTTCATTGTTGGAACCTGGATTATTATATTGGAAGAATAAGGTGCGTTGTTGCTATTCAACATATATAATACGGTATCAGTTCAAATCGCCTCACGGTAAAATCGCCCCGTCAAATTCGCCAACACTTTCCACAAATTCGCCCACATGTCAAAATCGCCCCTATTCTAAAACGCCCCAATTTTTTGTAAAATCGCCCACTGTCAAAATCGCGTCCTGAAAATTCGCCCCCAAATTTTTGAAAGATCGCTCCCTTTTCAAAATAACAAAGATATATAACACAAGTACCAGTTAAATTTTGATGTGCCAGATGTGCACATTTTAGAAATACATTCCTCATCATTGACACTAAGATTCAAGTTTGATAGATAAAAACCATAAGCCAAACAGTTGAAAAATAATGAATCTAAAGTTCCAAAATTATATAAATCCAAATCAGCTAAGGAATGCTTTGCATGAGGGAACAAACCTTAGTTTTAAATAAATTTCAAAATTTAAGATAGCTGAAAATGGATATTGCAACTTGCAAAACAACTTTATAACGGTAACACCAAGATTAAATGATTTTTCTTCATTAATAATGTTTTTAACCTATTTTTTATCAAGTAAATGTGTATTTCAATATTTTCTCAGGAATGTTAAACACGATTCATTTTTCAAACTCATTTTAAAAAAATGTTATTATTTGAAAAGTTTAAGTATTTTTTTTCTTTTTAGAAATAACAGACTGAAGGAGCAACAAGCAAATAAAGAAAAACATCAGGCTGCTAAGGCTGTTCAGGATTTATTTGAAAAATTTGCCGAACATTGCAGTAGATCTGAACAAAATACCATAAACCAGAATGCACCCTTTTTTGTAAAAATGGACACCTTTGAATTAGACAAGATACAATTCTTGAAATTGGTTACAGAATATCCATCTATTGACAAGAGTCAAATTGACAATGAAATGCATTCACAGCATTGATAACAGAAAATGACCATGATTATCAAAGCAAGGTTATTTTGTATACTAGTACTTGAAAGTAAATCCTGCGAAAAGACAAACTGTGTTTTTTTTCTTAATACACAAGTAATATCTTTTCAGACATATTGTAGTCTGTTTAACTTAACTTTTAGATGGATTCTTTTATATCAAATGGCCATATGTCCTTAATGAATATATGTCCTTTTGCAACAGTATACAAATTATGATAATAAATCAAAAAAATTAACATTAACTGGAACTTGTTTTTATTGGCAACATTTTTTTTTTTTCATGTGGCTGTTAATGAAAATTTTCTCCAGAAATTTCTTTTCATGTTATTAAAGTACCCTTACATAAGGGCCTTGTGGGGGCAAGTGGTCTATGTCACATGCTTGCATCATTATGGTTGCTCAGTTGGTAGAGCCCTTGCTTTGTATGTTTGATGTAGGGGTTCGAACCCAGACTGGGGCTGACCAAGACTAGAAAACTGATAGTTACTATTCTTTTGCCAAGAAATGAAAATCACAGGGTCCTTCAGAGTAGACCTTAAAAACTGGTGTCCAATGTCAGGATATGCATGGCACACTAAAAACCCTCCCTACACACTGCCCTAAGCACACTGCAAAGGTAAATATTTCTGCCACTTCACCTACAGCTGGTGATGTCTTGATATAAGTGAAATATTCTTGACTGGGATGTAAAGCCCCATTAGATGAAATTAAATCACATGCTAACAGATCAAAGTACATATCAATGAGTAGGTTTGAATCCCACAGTGACAGAACCTAGGATAAGAAAGTTTTTCACTTGCTTGTCGAAAGCCATTGTCTATCTCCAGGCACTCCAGTTTACTCCATCAGCTTAAGACAGACTACCTTGAACTTATGTGAAAGAATTTGTATCTTGACGGGTTCTGAAACACCATTTTGCCCTCTCCACTCCACTCCAGTATACCCTATATAGAATCAAAGTTGGCATATAATATCAGAAAACCAATGAATATTGGCTACTTATACAACAGACTGCATCATTAACTCCTTTTTACAACCTAGGGCGAATAATGATAAGAGACAAACATGCAGCATTAGTTTTTCAAATTACTGATATGAACTTATTTAGGTAATTAACTTTAAGACTTGCTTCTAAAAACATTTTAACTGTTCTACATGGTTTGATAACAACCAATGAAAGCCATAATTTGTTTTACTTGTATTTCAAATTGAGGAACAACTAAATGTAATAATTCCCCCATTGTGTGTACTCATCTACAGATTTATTTCATGAAAACATTTTTCTTATTATTTCTTTCATGAGTGGCATGTTATGTAATTTGGCTCTATTCAACAAGTTTTATGCCTTCACTGAATAAATTGGGTTCAAACAAATACTCTAAAGCATTAAATGAGAGATTTGTTGGTTGTAATGCTGTTTTATGTTGCAGTAGCAATTTTTCAGCCAGTAAGTAAGACTTACGTTTATGAATTTCTTAGGATAAATTGAAAAAGAAGTTTGTACATGTACAAGAAGTGGAAGTGTGTTTTACTGTATGCCATACTTGGCAATTTCCACATGCTAGCTCCTAGAGTCAGTCTGCTTCAGACAAGTTTTTGGAAACTTCAGTTTTCTTTACCATTGCCAATTTGATTGCTTAAACTTATTTTTGCCAGGTTGTTAAATACCATCAACATGGCACGGCATAGTATAAGTGGCTAACTAGTTTAGTGTCAGTTTGTACGTCTCTTCATCTTTTCTTGAAAACTGTTAACTTTTTATAATCATGTATATGTATATGAAAATAGTATAGGTAATGATATGACAATCGTTTTGATATATGATTCAAGGTCATAAATTCAAAGGTCAAGGTCATAGCTGCATAAGAAGTCTTAAATTGTTAATTATCTTGAAAACTATAAACTTATTGTATAGGCAGGTGTAATAGAATATTATAGGTTTTATTATACTGATTATTTTTATATATGATTTAAGGTCTCTTAGGTATCAAGGTCAAGGTCACAGCTACAAAAAAAAAGGAAAAAGGTAAATTATTTTAAAAACTATAAACTTCTTGTATAAACATGTATATTAAAACATTGTAGGTTTTGATATGACAATCATTTTGATATAAGGCTCAAGGTTATATGTTCAAAGGTCAAGGTCATAGCTGAATTAGAAGTCTTCAATTGTAAATTATTTTGAAAACTTCACATTTGTATAGCCATGTATTTTAGAGTATTGTAGGTTTTGATATGAAGATCATTTTGATATGTTTCAAGGTCAATGTTACAAAGTTCAAGGTCATAGCTGCATAAGAAGGCTGAAATTGATAATTGAAAACTATAAACTTTTTGTATAGGCATGTATATTAGATGATTAATTTTGATATGATGATCATTTTGATATATGGTTCAAGGTCATAGGTTCAAAGGTCAAAATCGAAACTGCACAAGTATACTGAAATGGTTAATATATGTTAACAATAACAGCAGCCATGAAATAATTTGCAATGATAAATGATCTCTGCTCAAACAACTGAACAGATTTCAATGAAACTTCAATGACCAAGATCAAATGCAAACTCATGGCATAGTTTTTTTCCTTCGTCCTTTTGTGACTTTTTAAACATTTTTTGGAAAAAATTACTTTTCGATGTGTTGAGATGGGTAATTAAGCTGAGTCAAAGGTCGTGAGTAAAAGCACTAAGATGTTGGTATTCTTGTATTTAGGTGGTTATTTCGGATACAAGTCATTCCTTCTTAATTACTGAATAAGATTTTTTGTTGAGACATATTTTGCTACACAGTTTCAATAAATATTTTGTTCAATGCAACTTTCAAAATATCATAAAGAGGATTTTATTTTGCATCAAAACACTTTTACCAGTCATTTTCTATCAGGTGGGCCTATTTGATCCCTTATTTCGAAATAAAACTGAGACATGGAGTAATTGTGTTTTATACAATCACAGTTAACAGTCTATTCAATATGGGGCCTGATCTAAAACTGATTACAACATCATATATTTTGTGACAAATGTAACGTACATAATTCCACAAAGCTAAAGGTCTACCAAAATCCAATCAAAGGGCTGTACATTTTTTTTGAGAAATTGAATATCTCCAGGGACTTTATGTTGAAAAGTGAGATAATCAAAATTTTATCCTAACTTTCCGAGCTACCAGGCTAACCGCTTTCCGGTACTTTCAGTACTTTGATTTAACATTGAACGAGGAGTGAGACAGGGTGATCCCTTATCCCCATACCTATTCATTCTTGCAGTAGAAATACTTAGTGCAGCAATAAAAAATTACACCGATATTAATGGCATCAAGATCAAAGATACAGAATATTTGATAAATCAATATGCTGATGATACTGTTTTGATACTTGACGATGACCCAAAAACCCTAAATAAAGCATTAAAACTAACAGATGACTTCTCTGTCTGTTCCGGTTTAAAAGCTAATTTCGATAAAACCCAAGCTGTATGGATTGGGTTAAAACGGGGTTGTGGTGATAAACTTATAACTGATAGACATATAGAATGGAATTTAAAAGGAAATTTCAAACTTTTGGGTATAAAGTATAATTTGGGAGATATAGATTTTTACCTAGAAAATTATACAGATAAACTTGAGTCCTTTAAGAAGCTCCTGAATGATTGGTCATTCCGAAGTTTATCTTTGATAGGAAAAGTGACGGTGATTAAAACTTTAGCACTACCTATCCTTGTACAGCTATTTACTGTTCTTCCAGATCCTCCAGACGACATAATAAACGAAATAAATAGATTGATGTTCTCTTTCATATGGAATGGCAAGGTGGATAAAATAAAACGAAATACATTGGTTTTAAATTGCGATGAAGGTGGTCTAAAGGTACCACATATCAAGTCCTTTTGCCATGCTTTAAAGATTTCATGGGTACAGAAAATATTCAATCCGCTCTGCCATTCACCATGGAAATGTCTGCTTCTGGATGATCTCGAAGAGTTTGGGGGTGATAATGTTTTTTATATTCACAAAGAGGGATTGGCTTCAATCATACCTTTGTTTAATAAATTCTGGGGATCGGTATTTACTGCATGGGCTAATTTACAAAACAATTACACCACAACCCCAAATGGCGTATTTTCACAATATCTCTGGTTAAATCCTAATATTAGAATAAATAATAAAACAGTCTTTTGGAAAACATGGGCAAAACATAATATTTATTTTATAAAGGATTTAACAAATGATGAAGGGAACATTATGTCTTATGATGAGTTTACAGCTAAGGTTGATTTTAAAGTTAATTATTTAAATTATTATGGCTTGATAAATGCAATTCCAAAAAAACTGGAAAAGTGCAATTCAGTTACAGGAAGTTCCGCCTAGAGAAGCCAGAAATAGTTTTATTTCTAAACTGAAAGAAAAGAAAAAAGTTTCCAAAATATTTTACAAATATTATTTAGACAATTTAGACATAAAAGAAATTAAAACAAAAGAAATTTGGCATAAAAAAATAGGGACTGAATATGATGAGGATTTTTGGAAAAATGCATACGAATTATGTTTTCTGGTTACCGATGATACAAAACTTTAAGCTTTTCAGTATAAAATTAACCACAATATTTATTTTACAAACAGTCGATTAATGAAATGCAAACTTCTTGAGACTGAACTATGCACTTTTTGTAGGGAAGTAAAAGAAACTGTACAACATGTTTATTGTAATTTTTATTTACGGAATACTTAATTCGTTATTTCAAATGTACGAAATACTTATAATTGGTTTTTTTTATTTTTTTTTTTCTTTCAAATTACTAATTCGTAGAATTCATTTATACCGAACTATTAAATTCGTATAAATTTACGAAATACTTAATTTTACTTATGAAATACTTCATTCGTATATACGAAATACTTCATTCGTTATTTCAAATGAACGAAATACTTATAATTCGTTTTTTTTTTTTTTTTTTTTTTTTTTTTTTTTTTTTTTTTTTCAAATTACTAATTCGTAGAATTCATTTATACCGAAATATTAAATTCGTATAAATTTACTGATTTCGAGGTTTCAAAGGTCAGTCTTTAACATAAGACATACACCCTGGCTTGAAATTAGCACAAGTGCACTTTTAATATTACGCAACAATCAATTTAGCAAGGTAGCAAGCAAGTACACAAGCTCGCAGTCGGTCGGTCAATCATCTAAACTCCCTTGGATGCATCTGATATCACTCGAACAGTAGTTCTTAAAACCACAAGCAAATCTATTTTAAGGTTTAATGTACGTGCTTAGGTTTTCAGTCATACATTAAACGCTTTTTTCAGTTTTAAGTACTATATTACTTCTATAATATCATTAGTCAACGATTAAGTGATATTATTTTATTGATAATTAGCACACACACACACACACACACACACACACTATTGGAATTGGAATATAACAAGAGGCCCAAAAGGGTCTGTATCGCTCAACTGGCACTTTATTTGAATGTGAATTTCAGACAGCCATGCTGCTAGCTATTGCCAGTTGAGCTAAAATGTTTCAGAAAAAAATGATACGAATGTGAAATGGCTATACATCTTCTGTGTATATACCAAATTTGAACCAAATTGTATGATATATAAATGTGTATTGGCCATTCATTACTTTTTGCTATTCATAATAACGGCAGCCATTTTGGATGCCACAATTTGTGCAACTTTAATCTGCATCACCTAGGGACCTTGCACATCAAATTAGGTTCAAATAGGTCTAGTAGTTTCTGAGGAGAAGATTTTAAAAGAATTGGCTAAATATAGCATCTTATTTGAATATTCTGCTAATAGCACCCAATAAAAATGTTTCTGAAAAACCCGTTATATATGTTAAATGGCTATGCATCTACTTTTTATATACCAAATTTGAACTGAATCGGTTGATAAATAAACGTGTATCAGCCATTTATCACTTTTTTGCTATTTATAGTAACGGCGGCCATCTTGGATGCCACAGGAAGTTGATTTGTGCAAACTTTAATCTGCATCACCAAGGAACCTTACATACCAAATAAGGTTCAGATAGGTCCAGTAGTTTCTGAGGAGAAGATTTTAAAAGAATTGGCTAAATATAGCACCTTATTTAAATATTCTGCTAATAGCGACCCCAAAAAAATGTTTCTGAAAACCCGTTAGATATGTTAAATGGTTATGCATCTACTTTCTATATACCAAATTTGAACTAAATTGGTTGATAAATAAACGTGTATCAGCCATTTATCATTTTTGCTATTTATAGTAACGGCGTCCATCTTGGATGCCGCAGGGAGTTGATTTGTGCAAACTTTAATCTGCATCACCTAGGAACCTTACACACCAAATTTGGTTAAAATTGGTTCAGTAGTTTCAGAGGAGAAGATTAAAGTTTACGCACGGACGCACGCACACACGCACGCACGCTTCGCCATGCCATAAGCTTAGCTGGCTATTGCCAGTTGAGCTAATAAAATCGTTTGAGATAACATTAACATTTCTGCTGAACTTCCAGAACCAAGAATCATAAACATAAGTTGCATAGCAAATTTGTTTTATTTACCATAAGTTTATCTAACAAAGGAATAAATAAATTATAAATCAAGAAGTAAACATCATTTTCACTTTTGTATCCAGGGTTATGCTATATAAAGGAAGACACACTAACAATGGAATGTATCCTAGAGGTCAAGGACATTACGTTGTGTCGAAACTGATGGAACCCCACCACCAAAATCATCACAACTGATAGGTTATTTACAAACCCTGATCTTTTCCATGTTCTCTTCAGAAATGGAACACTCGCAACTGGAACAGGGTATTCCTAAGGGACTTAAACAGCTACGTCTACCGAAAAAAGAGATTGCAGCTAGAAAGCAATGCCCACTGTTAGCTTTACTTTGGTCGGACAGGAAACAAATCATGCTCCTTTCTACAACAGGAACTACAAGGTATAAACATTATATTTCTCAGAAGATAATGTATTTTTTGAAAATTTGAATAAGTTATAAAATCGATATGCGTTCCTTTGAATTTATTCTATTAAAATAAATAAATAAATAAATAAATAAATAAAAAAAAAAAAAAAAAAAAAAAAAAAAAAAAAAAAAAAAAAAAAAAAAAAAAAACAATAAACTAAAACGCAAAATTGAAAAATCTGTCACCTGTTTGTGACCGATACAGGTTGATCTCTGTCTCGGGTGATGTGATGTAACGTATCCCAATCGAGGCTGTGCTTTGAACAGTATCATACAGTATTTAATTTTGCCAGTGGAAATGAAGAATAGATAAGAAGATAAATGTATAAATCTAAAATAAATAGTAAACTGATGTAAATGAATGTTATGAGATTTTTTTCTAATAGTCTAGTCAATCTACAGTTTGACCTCAAACTAATTGCAACAGAACAAATTTTGTTACTAATATGTTCTCAAATACATGAAATGTTTATACTAAAAAGTCTTCCAGAATCTGACAAGGGGAAACAAGTTTTTCAGAAGTTTTAATTTCTTATGGGTATTTCTATTGACAAGGGAGATAACTCCTGTAAAACATGTGGAGTTTTAGTCCAATAATCATATGTTTTTTGCTATTTTAACAAAAAGTAAATCAAGACCCTGGAATTAATTAATCATAATTGATTCCATATGTATGTTCAACCTTTCTGATTTCATTTAAAGTGAAACAATTGGCCCATTTTCATTCAGTTGCATTTTATTTTTAGTCTTTCACAATCTTATGTTTCTATAGTGAAGAGGAATTAATAATAGAATACTAATGAAGTAGAAGTATAGAAAAGTTATGTTTTTAACCTGAGATATACTTATTTTATCATTTTTGTGTATAACAAAATTTATTTGAAGTGAATAAATCTTTTTTCCATCTCATCAACATGCCCTTAATCAGTGTTTTGCATAAATTCTTTCAACAAAATAATTTATTTTTTTACATTCCATTTACATATTACATTCTAAATTGTCTTAAATTATCTATAATACAATACAGAGTTATCTCCCTTTTCTATAGAAAATGCTATTGGTAACTTCAATTGGCAAAAAACCCTAATTCCCCTGGATTGAAATTGGTAGATTTTTTATGGTGAATAAAAACACAATTCCTTTAAACAATAACATAAAAATATTTTCTGTTGCAATTACTTTGACGTTTGACCCTATTTTTTCGTAGATTGACTAGACTATAAGTAACATGTGCGATTTTACACAAAAATGTGTTCAACGTCATCACTATTGTTGACGTCATTTTAATTCGACACTGCCGCGGAACGTTGCTTTGTATACATTCAATATTTGGCAGCAAGAGGGTTAAGTTTATTTATTTATTTTTGACTTTTTATGTATATCTTTCTTATTTAATTGAATTGAAAGAGAATAAAACCAGTCAATTTTACATTCTAATTAGTGAAGAAAATAAAACAACAAATTACATAATATAGATCTATATGATAAAGTTCCAGATGTCGGCCATATATATTGGATATTTCTTTACAAGCGGATGAAAATTTACGAATTCCGATTTTGATAAATAACACGACATGCCGTGATACTAATGTTGCCCAGTTGTGATAATTATCTCGATATCTTGACTTATTTTTAACGCGGCAAGTCGTGTTACTTATCTCAACTTTTTATTTTGGTATCACAACTTTTCATGATATTACCTCGACCTGTCAAGATATTAAGTCGACATGTTGAGATAATTTTATGTCGACTAAAATTATGTCGATGTCAGAAATAAGCCATAATATTAAAATTATTCAGGTCATTAAGATTTAATAAAATTGCCGTGATACTTATGTTGACCAGTTGTGATAAATGATCTCGATATCGCGACTTATTCTTGTTACTTATCTCAACTTTTCATTTTGGTATCACAACTTTCCATGATAATATCTTAACTTGTCAAGATATTAAGGCGACATGTTGAGATAATTTTATGTCGACTAAAATTATGTCGATGTCTATGGTGGCTTATTTCTGACATCGACATAATTTTAGTCGACATAAAATTATTTCAACATGTCGACTTAATATCTTGGCAAGTCGAGATATTATCATGGAAAGTTGTGATACCAAAATGAAAAGTTGAGATCAGTAACACGACATGCCGCGATACTTATGTTGACCAGTCGTAATAATTATCTCGATATCTCGACTTTTTTTATCGCGGCAAGTCGTGTTACTTATGTCAACTTTTTATTTTGGTATCACAACTTTCCATGATAATATCTCGACTTGTCAAGATATTAAGTCGACATGTCGAGATATTAAGTCGACTTGTTGAGATAATTTTATGTCGACTAAAATTATGTCGATGTCAGAAATAAGCCACCATAGATGTCAGAAATAAGCCACCATAGATGTCAGAAATAAGCCACCATATTCATGATATTATCACAACTTTTCATGATATTAAGTCGACATGTTGAGATAATTTTATGTCATCTATGTCGATGTCAGAAATAAGCCACTATAGTATCACAACTTTCCATGATATTATCTCGACTTGTCAAGCTATTAAATCGAAATGTTGAGATAATTTTATGTCGATTAAAATTATGTCGATGTCAGAAATAAGCCACCATACACCATAAACTATCATAGTGTAAGGTTGTAGTTTCGTTTAAAGCGCCACCTATGCCAGCTTAGTTGAGAAATAGACAAATGGCGGCCGTTTGTGTATTTATATAGAAGATTTACTCCATTTTTGTAAGTAGTGAATTGTTACATACCCAAACACAGGAAATGTATATCCTAAGTAATTATATGTTTCAAAGTGTAGCAGTTTATTATGTGTATGACTGTTAGTGCCGTAAAATTTTCTGCATTAGTAACGATCTGGGCTTGATAGGTGGCCGGATAGCTCAGTCGGTAGTTTTTGGACTCTCGCTAGTATTGGCGGCTGTGCTTTGGGTCAGTAAAAAAAGGCCCCGGCTTATTTCAGGGATTCCCGTCTGTAGATTTGCCATGGCATCCATGGAATTTCCATGGATTTTTTGTACACGGAAAGTGTGGAACCGTATGTACGTGGAAATTCCATGGACGTGTACGTGGCAAATCCATGGTCGATGTACATGGAAATTTTATGTAGCCTGGTCCCTCCTATTTTGGCGGTAATAACGATAAAGTTTATAAAAATACAAAAACAAACTTACCTTCAGATAAATTTTTTTTTAAAAAACATAATCTATCGAAACTTGTTCTTTTAATGACCAGTAAAATTCCTGCTGTTTGTAAATTTGCCATGAAAACAATGTTGCATGGATATGGGTAGAAATGGGAGACAATCCTATTTTCACGGTAAAATTGAAAATCAGTGACACGTGTGTAAAAGTTCATTTCAAATTAATGTTAATGTCATATATATTATGTTTATATACTGCAAAAGTTGTGATATGTTGATTATTTGATGAAAACTTATAAATTTCCCACAAAATAACAAAATACATCGAAGCTTCTTCAAACTCGTCTAAAATCCAGTTAGCCAAAATTTCGTCACAACATCGTCCGTAACAGTAACTAAAAACTTAAAATAAAAGAATAAAATTTAATATATGTTAATGTAACTTATTTTAAGTTAATTTAAAAAGCAATGTGGACATCTGAATGTATCCCCTCGCTGAATAATGGTTGTGTCACAGCAAAAGGACAGATGTGTCCAATGCGGTAAAAAATTGCAGGAGTGAATTTATTGCAAACACAACATTTTTCTTCACTGTCACTGGATTCAGAGTCGGATTCTAAAAATTCTGATGCTATGTTTCCATTCTTGGTAGCCAAAATCGCCATTGGCTACTAATTTCTGAGAAATTCTTTCAAAAAGTAACATATTTTAGCAAATTAGTGAGAAAATACTTAAAAAAAGACTATATTTTCACAATTTTTTGAAATTTGGCTACTAGTAATTTTAAATTTATGGAAACATAGTGATGGTTCATTATCTACTGGAATAGGACCTCCCTTTCTATTCAAACCTGATGTGCTGGGAACAACATTTTCTTCTCCTTCAATGATACTTTTTTGTTTAGAAAACTTAAATGTTGTGTTTTCAGTTGATCCTTGTTTTCTCTTTCTTGGGTTTGGTTTACAAGTTGCAGATTTATTTTTTATTGATTTAGCCTTCTCTATCACCTGAGTTTTTAGCACAACTGGCTATAGCCAGCTGAGCTTATGGCATGGTTTTGTGTGCATGCGTATGTAAACTTTGGTCTTCTCCTCTGAAACCACTGGATTAATTGGGACCAAATTCGGTGTGGAAGGTCTTTAGGCGGGGTAGACTAAAGTTTGTACCAGGCGACCTGGCCTGACATCCAAGATGGCCGCGTTTACTATAAATAGAAATCAAAGTACTGAAAGTACTGGAAAGCGGTTAGCCTGGTACCTCCGAAAGTTTGGATAGAATTTTGATTATCTCACTTTTCAACAGAAAGTCCCCGGAGAAATTCAGTTTCTCCAAAAAAAAAAAAGAAAAAAAAGTGCAGCCCTTTGATTGGATTTTGGTAGACCTTTAGTTTTGTGGAATTATGTACGTTATATTTGTCACAAAATATATGATGTTGTAATCAGTTTTAGATCAGGCCCAATTTTGAATACTGTAAATTGGGAAATTTTCGCAATCATTTTATTTTCACGTAAATTCGCGAGTGAAACGAGTCACGAAAATAAAAGTTTCAGGAAAAATAAGCAGTATTTAGAAAAAAGATCTGGTTTGTACATTCAAACACAAATGAACAACAAAACACAATACATTCAACTGATTGAATATTTATGATGTCGTAAATGTACCCACCACCTATTTTTTGTTACACTGGTGTTTTCGATTATCGAAAGATTTCCATGAGAGAAAAAGTAAGCTAACGGTTCCGTTCCATTTTCCGCAAGAATTTTAAGACAGCCTTGTAACTCGCGAAATTAAAATTACAGAGTAGCGATCACACGAAAATTAAAGACCGCGAATAAATATTAAAGTGCGTTCACGTGAAAATTTCCCAATCTACAGTAGACAAGTTTAAGCAATCAAATATGCAATGGTAATAAAAACTTAAGTTTCAAAAAAAACAAAAAAAACAAAAAAAAAAAAAAAAAATCACAGACTAGTGCTGTTAGAAAAACTAAACAAATGACAGAGGAACTAACACTTCAGAGGTAATGCACTCTGATTTGCAAGCTGGCACCTAAGCCGACACCAACTGAATACAGGCTTAATGGTTCAGAGGCATAAAATCTTCTTCCAAAGGAGAGTGGGGTGGAGTGTAGGTTGGAATGTTGGTCAGGTCAAACGTAAGACTTAAATTTGAGGAGAGAGTACTGACTGTTGACACATTGTCATAATGTGGATAAGGGTTGGGTACATGTCTGAAGCAGACTGAATCTAGGAGCTGACGTGGAAATTGCAAAATATGGCAAACAGTAAAACACACTTACACATCTTGCACATACACAAACCTCTTCTTTAATTTATCCAAAGAAATTAATAAACTTACTCTTGTCTTACTTACTTGCTGAAAAATTGCTACTGCAACATAAAGTGAAGGCATAAAACTTGTTGAATAGAGCGAAATTACATAACATGCCACTCATGAAAGAAATAATTAGAAAAATGTAGGTATGCCAAAATCCGCCATCTTTGTATCTGGCACCATACATATTGAAGACTAGAACAATATTTTGATAAACGCTAGAACATGATAATTCAGTATATTTTTGTCAGAAAAACTAATTTTGAAACCTATGTTATAGTAGATTTGGAAAATATAAAAATATAAATAAAAAGATGCAGCATTAATTGTGTCCGACACGTTCTAAATACATCCTCGGTATTCCCGACGTAATCCAGAGTACTTGTGTATCAAAACGCGAATCTGACTTTGGGGAAACCCTCCTTTCAATATTAAATCCGCGCATGATTGACTTCTAAAAATATAACATGCCGTATACCATTGGAAAGCTTGTAATCTCTATTTTCACATTTTAATGCGCCATCGGTTCTAAATTATTTTAGAAAGCTTAAAATTATCGTTTAAATAATTTAAAAGATTTTTATTTTAATATTCGATCAGATTTAAAACGGTGCCGCACCGCTAAAATGAACTAAAAGATGTACTCCATCATGTACGAAAATAAAATTGAACCAATATTTAGCCAATCAAACGCGGAATTCCTTCTAGAAGTGACCTTGCACATGCTAGTATCACGTGTACATTCTTGTTGAAATTACTCTCCTTGATTGTTTGTTAATTTAACTGGAATCCAGAAAGAGATTACTCGGGTTATCCTTCAAAGCCCCGGATGTCACTGTCTCCAAAATGGAGCTCTCTGACGAGACTGTCGACACTCCGTTAGAAATTTCTTGCTGGGATCGCGATACTGCTGGAGAAATCCTCAACAAAAACCATCAGCGAGGTTAAATAAATTTAATAACTAACGGTTTTGATAATTATTTTGAATACTTTAATTAAATTAATGCTATATTCTGACGGATAACACACGTATCGTATGTGCCCTTGAAAATATTTGTATGACCTATATCTGGATATAAACAATAACGATGTATTGTAAACAAACACCGGTTGGACTATGCAATTTTTTTTTTTTTTTTTTAAGAAAACAAAAACCTTAAATGCTTTATTTTAAAATCATAGAAGCTGCAAATAAGATATACGGATCGTCAAAAGAAATAATAAAAATGTACAACTTTTGTAAACAAATAAATCGAAAGTGAAAGTAGCTCACTCGCTGTTAGCTTTAAACAATTTTGTAAATTACTGCATTCCTGAACATAATTTCTTGAACGAATGTATGCTTTATTTAAAAAGATATAATAATAATAAAATAAATAAATAATAATATTTTTAATAAATGTATCTTTATTCAAAATAATATATAATAAAGAAATAATAATAATTAAACAAATAAAAATCAGAATTAACATATTAAGAAAAGTGGTCAAGAAAGTAAAAAATATTGAAAACAAGAGGAAGTAAAGCATGCATTCAAATCTATTTTTATTAATAAATATAGTACTGACAGACTTTTTTCTTTTCTTTTTTTAGTCTTTTCAAGCTCAGAAATATCATATGCACAGTACTGTCTTCTACTTCATGAATGTAATAGTGAAAAGTTTAAGTATCAATCAACATATTCAGTTATAGGTGATGCGTTTAAATTTTGTTGTCCAGATTTTGTTATTCCCAAGTACTGGCAAAACTGCACTAGAAATGCAAGAAAAAGACTAGAACACATGACTAATTTAACGGAGCCGATTTTCAATTCGAATGAATCAAATTCATTAGGTCCATGTTCCAATAAATTAAATATAACAAAAGAAAATTTAAATCAACTTGAAACAGGACATCCACTAAATATTGGTGCTTTTGTAGAAATTTGTCGATACAAGAATAAAAATAAAATTCGCTGGGATGAAATTCAATCTATCTTTTGTCGCGTTAAGCCAAATAACTTCACTCATAAACTTTGTGCTCGGAAGTTACAAAGAACATTTAATAATGCCTCAGATAAAATAAGACAGCTGTCAAAAAACAAACAGGCTTGTGAACTTGATACATTCAAATCGTGTGATCTATTCTCTTATTTAAATAGTGTTAAACGGCCAAAAACATCTACAAAGAATAAGAATTCTGTAGGCAAAATGAAAAAGTTCTTGAAAATAACTCGGGATTTAACTGAAGATAATCAAACATTGTTGTTAGAAAATGAATCATTAGCTGAAAAAGTTCAATCACAAAATTGTGAAATTCATTCTTTGTCTTCACAACTTGACAAGGTTCAGCTTCAATTGAATAAACTAAAACCTGTTCAGAATGTAAATAAAAATTTAAAAGAGGAAATAAAAGACTTGAAGAAAAGTATAGTTTCTTTGAAGAAAGAAAATGTCGTGAAACGTTTAAATCGAGAAAAGAAAAAACATATCCATAAAATTATGACTCAGAAAAATAAAATTGTTAAACTGAAACAAAAATTAAATGTGTTAAATAAAACAAATGCGAATGTATCTGAACAATTGTCTGTTAAAAATGAACAGATTAAACATGTCAAAATTCATCAGCTCAAAGAAAATAAAAGAATGAATTCACAAATTAGTTACTGGAAAAATAAGGAAAAAGAAAAAAACACATTGCTTCATGAAAAACAGATTGAAAATGAAAATTTAAAGCAGGACATAATAGTTTTACAACAGAATGAAGCAAATGTTGATGTGAATAATGACATTCCAACTAAAATAAATAACCGATATACAGATGAAATGAGAGTGTGTGTTATGGACCTACATAGCTTGGATATACCATGTAACAAAATTTCTCAAGTTGTCAAATCTGTTGGGCATAATTTATTCAATACAAACTTGCAAGTTCCTGGGAGATCAACAATACAGAACATTTCTGATGAGGGTTCAGTTATTTCAAAATCACATGTTGCAGAAAAAATTAAGAGTGCATCAAATTGGGGAATGTTTTTTTGGACGGAACATCTCGGGATGGGAATAAAGTTATTAACATTGGGGTGAACATTAACAATCAACTTATTCTCTGGGTTATAAATCTGTTGCTATTGAAAATTCAGAAACAGTTTCTAATATTTTAAAAAATTCAATTGTTGAAACAGCTTCATATGTTAATGAACATGGAGATAATTTAAATGGTTTTCTACAGTCTTTATCCACTTTAATGTCTGATCGCAGTAGCATAATGAAAAAGTCGAACAAATTATTGGATGAATGGAGGAATCAAGAACTGTCAAAAAATTTAGATCAAAATCAAATTGAAGAACTTAATTTTTTATACTGCAGTGCCCATGTTTTTTTAGGTTTCCATGAAAAAATTGAAAAAGATCTTGCACAATTCCATAAAGATTCAAGTACAACTTTTGCTAGGGAGAAAGACGGTAGGTTTAAAAATTTTACAAACAGGGAATTATCATCATTTAGGCTTATTAGAACTGCATCAGACTGTTTTGGACCTCGGGGTGATGAAAAAAATGGTGTTCGACAAAATTGGTTGGCTTATCTCAATCTCAAGAATAAAAAGTCTCATATTATCTCTTACCGAGCAAATCGCTTCAATAATATCTTCCAGGGAGCCCTTTCTATTGTTTTACACAGGAATGACATAATTGATTTTTTAACAAATTATTGTAGTGCTCCAAATTTGAAATTGCAGTCTATTTTATGTGATATTCTATGTGAAGATACTTTTAAAGATATTGTTGCATTAGCGGTTATTGGAACAAAAATAACCACACCATTCTGGGATCTTGTTAACAGTTCTGATGTTCACCATCTAGATTTACATAAGTTTTCCCAACCTCTCCATATCAAACTTTTAGCCTGGAATAATGATCCTTCAGAATTTTTAAGACCAAATAGTGTTTCCGTGTTTGAAAAGTTTCCCCACAGAGAATATCAGTTGTTAAATGAAAATATAAATATGCACGATATTAAGAGTGTTGTGTCTTTAATTTGCTCTAGTTTATCCAAGGTGTTAGAAAAACAACTAAGTGATTTTTTAATTGGGGGAAAATATTCGACTGAACCTTCAAATTCATTAAGAAAAAAAACTGCACATGCAAAACTTACTAATCTACAGTCGGAAAATTTATTTGGTGATTTAGACTATGCCATACATCGTAAACGAAATGCGACACTTCGTCACCATTCGTCAATTACAATGTTAAAACGTAACAAAACTGTTGCATGGTTACAACTAAAATCTGCAAATGCTAGGTCTTTAATAATTAAAAATGCACGGAAAAAATCTAGTTTGATTAGGAAGAAGGAACAGAATTATGAAAAAGACATTTTAAGAAAAAGAAAGTTAGTAATAGAATCAATCAAAGAGAAAAAAGAAAAAATAAAACAAAAGAAAGAAAAAGAACTTTCACGTATTGAAAAGAGTGTTAGAGAAATGGGTGGTTTGATAAAAACGAGGCGCGATCTGGATAACATTCTCAGCATGGTAAAAACTTGTAAACAGAAGAAGACAAATATTCGTGATCAGTTTCTTTATTGTAAACATTTTCTTGGTAAAGATGAAAAAAATAGTATGTTTTCTCTGAATGAGACATTAGCCAAGTTGAAACAGAATATTATAAAATTCCTAGATCTTGACTCTGTGTCAAAGTTAGCTGTGGGTATTTGGGTGGCAGTTGCATACCAGGATACTTGGTACCCAGGAGAAATAATTAATATATCCAAAGATTCTAAAATTAAGTTAATTTTCTTCATCCCAAAAAAATTGGTGGGACATCTTTTATCTGGCCAACATGTCAAGATGTCAAAACTGTAGAAGAAAAGTTTATTTTCTTTAGAGATCTCACTGTAGTACCAACACCTGGACTTCGGTTCTGGATAATTCATGAATTTGATGAAATAGTTGAACTGTATGAAGAGTATTGTGACACATACTTTTAAATTAAAACGAAAGTAAATTTGATATAAAATGTCAGATACATTAAAAATGTAGCATATTTTACAACTACCCTGAATCAAAAATATGTAAACAAGTAAAATGGTAAATGTCAAATGAAAGATGATTAAATACATTTTTCCCATTTTGAAAGAAAACATTAATGTATATACGTTAGAATTTGAATTTTGGAGTTAATAGTAGTAGGTTTTATTCCTTTTAAAAGTTATTGTTCTTTAAAAAAAAAGTTATTTTTTCTCATTAAATTTTTCTTCCTAAATTTAATGTTAATTCAAGAAGTTTAAATGATGTGGAATAACAAAGACAAGTCATAGTACATCAAAACACTTACATAAGTTTAATTCAGTAAAATAATACCTTATTTTCATAAGAGCAACAACTAAATACTAGTATATATATTTACAATACAAGAATATTGGTATCCATACCAGATATTATTTCATCATTAAAGATAAATTTGGTTATGAATTTATTTCTCTCTGCTCTTTTTCCACTGCTACACCTTTAAAACCCCCCTCTCTCTCTCTCTTTTTTCAGTTAAGGTGTGTTTTCACTTTTAACATGTTAGACCAAAGAATGAAATGTTTGATTCAAGAAATGTAAAAATTAGCTAGGTATGGTAGATGCAAAATGTGCACATTACTTATAATGAGATTTATATTAATGAAACTTTTTTAATTTGAATTGTATATTTTCATATGAAAATCTTAAATGAAATCACTTTTGTAACAAGGCACTGTATTTTTGACAGAAAAACAAAAAAATATGTACCATTACAGAAATTTTAGGTAGGTCGGTTTCCTGAACCAAACATTTTTATCGTTTGCCTTAAAGTTTAGCACCATCTTTTCAACTACTGTAATAATA
Organism: Tegillarca granosa; assembly: GCA_029721355.1. NCBI lineage: Eukaryota > Metazoa > Mollusca > Bivalvia > Arcoida > Arcidae > Tegillarca > Tegillarca granosa. The sequence continues at coordinate 79,312 of JARBDR010000150.1, forward strand.
TTATTGTTGTTATCTGTTTCATCTTTTGTTCCAGTTTGCAAGTTTGATATCATAAAATATTTATATTAAAATTGTTAAACTTATCTTATTTGTTTGACAAAATATTTTTCATATTAGTGTTTCATCATACTGACTGGGTAATAAGGTTGGTAAATTGTGTTTTGCATCGCATCAGTGATCTTTCAGCTTTTCCATTGCTATTACCTATTTTCGTATAATTATTCAAGAAGAATTAAACTTTACAAAGTTAAAATTTGGTGCATTTGTGCAAGTGTTTTTGCTTTGCATTGTACTAGTGCACAACAATCGCAACTTTTATAGTGCTAGTTCACTGAAACAGTATCGTAGATCAACACTGCAGTTAATATGCCACTTGGTCATATACTGATACAGAGCCAACCAGTAAGGGCCAATGGCAAAAAATCCCTTCTCAATAAGGTAGGGTATATTGCAGTGCTGGGTGTTGCTCTTGTTTGCTTATAAATGGTAAAGAGACATAATCGAGTGACATAATCAAGTTATTGGTTTCCAAAGCAACAAGCATAAAGATACAATTTTGGCTTTATTACCCTTTGAATGAGCATCTCAAACTCAGACATGCATCCAGAGTTTCATAAAAAATATCTCTTAATATATAAGAAATTTCAAAAATTGTCATTTTCACATATGAATTAGGTTTAGAAGTGATAAACATTTGGTTTCCATGGGAACAAGTTTAAAAATATAATTTATGTTTTATAATTATTAGGTAAAGTATACAAAAATCTGACAGGCTAGAAAGTTTCATGAGTATGTCTCTTTAAATAAAAAAAGATATACCATTTTCGCATAATAATTAGATTCAGCAAAGGGAAATAACTGGATTTTTGGTTTCCATGGCAACATATTTGAAAATGTAATTTCCTGTTTATCATTATTGAAAAAAAGTATTGAAAATTGTGGCACAAGGCCAAGTTTCATGGAAATAGCACTTCAAATAAAAAAGATATGCCACTTGTGCATATTAATAAGGTGGACTTTGTCATTTTCAGCCAATTTTTACTATGGACATTTGGAAAATTGAATAAAATGGGGTGTTGCAGCAAGTGTAAATACTAGTTTACATCTCCAACTGTCAATTTTTTTTGTGGATATGTGTTATTTAGTGTCTGGACTCAAGATATTGCCAAATATATCATTTCTTTTGTTTCCTATGTATAAATTTTTGGAGCTTGAAAATAAAAGAAATTGAAATTAGTCATATTTGATCCAAGATGGCCGCCATTTTCCCAGAAAAAGCTTCCATTTTTTCAAACTTCAAATGAACATATCTCAGCTAATATTCCACTTATCAACAAAATTTAAGCACCAAAATGCTCAGCTTTGATGGGCCTTTAATATAAAATTAAAATATCTGCTGGTAGTTTTTCATGAAAAATCATTTGGCATACCTAAAAAATGTTTTCATGAAATGAATCTGTAGATGAGTAACCACAATTTTGGAATTATTACAATTAGTTGTTCCTCAATTTGAAATAGAAATTATGCCTTTAATTGGTTGTTATCAAACCATGTAGAACAGTTAAAATGTTTTTAAAAGCAAGTCTTAAAGTTAATTACCTAAATAAGTTGATTATCAGTAATGCTGCATGTTTGTCTCTTATCATTATTCGCCCTAGGTTGTAAAAAGGAGTTAATGATGCAGTCTGCTGTATAAGTAGCCAATATTCATTGGTTTACTGATATTATATGCCAACTTTGATTCTATATAGGGTAAACTGGAGTGGAGTGGAGAGGGCAAATGGTGTTTTAGAACCCTTCAAGGTACAGATTCTTTCACATTAACATCAAGGTAGTCAGTCTTAACCCTTTAATTGGCAGATAAGCCAAACTACGCCATCTTGATTTTTGGAGGGTCTGTAGCACAATGTTTGGTGTAAAATTGTTAAAACTTGACCGATTGATGTAAATTTGGTACCATATGAAACTAGAGAAAATTGTCAACAAATCATATTCTTCGAGTTTTTTTATACGGAATATATTTCAGTTCGATTTTTTAAGTTGAAAATTACGAAGCGATCCCGGTCCTGACGTAGTGAAAAATTAGGAAGGCCGAAAAAGTACGGAAAAAGTAATTCGTTCAAACTTTGAAATTAAGTTTCAAACCCAAATAAAAACAACATATTTATAAAGTGCAGGAAAAAGTTGTTTGATTTATGTAAACTAATAATAACTGGAACCATAAATAACATCGAATTTATTACTTCGAACAGCTACCACTTTTGATTTTTATCATGATTTATTTTGCCGTTTTTGCCTTCACCGGAAAAGCAAAAAGTTTCGTTCTTATTTCACATGGTGGCACTGTTTGATGCATCTTTATAAATGAATTTTCAAACTTCGATTGACAATTTTTTTTTGCAATTAAGAAGGATATTTTTTCTATTTTATACACAGTATAAAAAATTGTATTTTAGAAATTATTTCATTCAACAATTTTAAATTTTCGGCAAATGAATCTGAGGTAAAACTTGCATTTAAAAATAAAAAATTTACGTGTCATTATTACAACTTTATGTTTGAGTCGATGTAAATTTATCCCGATAGAATCAATTTATCAGTTTTTTTCGCAATCACAAATTGTAAATTTTATTTGATGCTTTTCTAAAATAATTTTTTCATACGAGGACGATCAAAATACAACTTTAATTATAATGTAGACCGCGATTTGAATACTCTGTTTGAGGATTTATCATTGCCGAGTATCAAAATATACACCGCGTTCGTGTCTGGTAATCAGTCCACGCAAACAAATAAATACATGATTAAATAATTACAATAAAATAAGAAATAATAAACTATATTTTACTTTATATCAGAATAATACATATATTTAAAAACAATTGAATGCCTGGATTGATATCTGTATAACCCATGCACCCGACACATGTTCACTGCATAGAATATGTGTCTTCTTCTACGTCCGTACAGTGTTTCTAAAAATATAAAGGTTCGGCTTGGGTTCATAAATGATAACTCTATATCATAACAAAGAATATATAAATACAAAGTCAAAGTTGTGAAATAAATAGAATTGATCAAGGGCATTGGTTTATCATAGCCATATGGACGATATGTCCCAGGGTCAATGATTTGTTTTGAACAAAAATCCAGGTAATGGCCGTGTGGTTTCATGTTTTTAGTAAAGAAAAAGTTATGATAAGAAATAAGGACAAGTTATTGAAGTTATAGAAATTCAAAAACCTGCATACATAATGATTAGAAATGAGAAGTAATTTAATCTGAATTTTTTAAAATTTTTGTACATAAAGTTTTTAAACTTTAAAATTTGTGTACATGGCGTTTGGTTTTTTTTTAAATTAAAAAAAAAAAAAAAAAAAAAAAAAAAAAAAAAAAAAAAAAGCAACGTGAACATTAGTTTTATTTATTTTACAAAGATTAAGTAAAAAACAAACAAACAAACAAAAAAAAGGGGGGATTAACTGATAAAGCCATTGGTAATAAAAAAGAAAAAGAAAGAAAGAAAAAAAAACCAAACAAACGCCTGCATGGTGGGAAATAAAATTGACTGTCTGTAAAGTCAGAAAAACATCTAGCTATACTGGTAAAATTCCAACAAATACAATTTTAGTTTTAATTTTAATAATTTTGAATCTAAATTTAGAGTTGAACACCATTTTTATGTATGTGTGTAAAAAAGAATTCATAACTAGTAATAAGGTTAATATAAGAATGAAATTATTTTAACTTTTTTTTTACTAACTCACAGAAAAATAAATACAAATTCAAAATCTATAGGAAATAATAAATACAATATCTTCATAGAAGAACATACTAAAAATTTGTAATTTTGACATGCTTGTAGTCGCGTCTATTGTCACTAAACATGTAAAATAACTGAAAACTTCTTGAAAACCTATAGTTTAAAAATACGCGTCTGAATGTCTAGGTCCCCTTCTCAAAATGTGCAAGTGTGAGAAAAATAATTGTCTGCATGTCAAAAGTCGGTGGTCTTCACCAAGTACTCCTGGTCCCAACATTTCTCCGGATTTTACAGCTTGAATGAAAGAATCTTGATTGGGGCGCAAAATTTCATGTCTCCACTCTCTGAAATGTGTGTCCGTTGGGAACTCTCGAATTTTCACGAGACTGACTATGACTTTTGATCACACACACACACGCACGCACGCACGCACGCATGCACGCACGCACGCACGCACGCAGACACACACACACACACTCTCTCTCTCTCTCTCTCTCTCTCTCTCTCTCTCTCTCTCTCTCTCTCTCTCTCTCTCTCTCTCTCTATTTAACCATAAAACTGAAGGCAAATACATAGTAAATATTGATGACAATATAGTGTCATTATTCTGCAATATGAGAACCATTCCTGTCACGTGATGACATGTAAAATACACAACTCCATGATAGATAAATTATTTCAAGCTTTCTAACAAGCGTAATATCATAAATAGTAAATTTAGAAATACTTGTCCTTATAATCAATGCAGTGCCATTACTTTGTAAGTTAATGTGTTAATAATTCTTCTTAGATTTCGGTGGATAGTGTAACTAACACACACACACACACAGACACACACACACACACACACACATGCGCGCGCGCGTTGATTCTGGGTGGCTTACATGACAATGCTGTGTTTCCATAAGTTCCAATAGGTTCGTTTATTATTTAAATACTAAAATACTGTACCAAGATAGCAATTAAAATTCTTCTTGTAAAGTCAGATATAACTAGTAATGCGTCAATATAAGTTAGATAATATTGAGTCAATGTCTGAAATAACTATTTCTATCCACTAATGTAGAAAAATGTATTGACAAACTTGACAATCGGTTTTAAAAATTGTAGTGTAATTAATGAAAACAACTTTTCCCACCCAAAATGCATATAATATGTTAAATATGCATTTTGAAACAGTTGCAAAAGCTATTTGTTGCAAATGTTTGATATGATTCTGTATATAAACAGGATATATAGACAAGATAATCTGGTTCAATGATTATCAAAGTTACCTTTGGAACAGTAACAGGTATTAATCTTTGCCAAATCCTAAGTAGTTTTGTTGTTTATTATTCAATCCCTGTCGAAGCGATCGGTTTAAGAATGATAGAGGATACCTAGAGGAAAACACCAACCTTCAGAAGAAATATAGACTTTCTAACTCTTTGATCTGCTTGATTAGCTCGATTAGTCGATTAGGATTCGAAACCAGTGTTGAGAGGCACTGTAATCTGTAAGCAACGATTTTCAGTGTTGCTTATAAATATCTATGTCACTTGTACGCCTAAAATATCTCAAGTTTGTCAGGCCGGCTTTTGAGCACTCCTATGATGAATAAAATGCATATTGTTCACCTGCTGTTGCCTACCTGACCTAGTCTGATCCAAGGTTGTGAATTACCAACTTTATCAAGTATCTGGCATATATCTAAAAAGATATCATAACTTCAATCGAAATTGAAACTTCAGACGTCACAAGTTGTAGCAGTGTATGTTTATTGTACTTATCAGATACTGATGTCATGTGCTGATTTTGAATTTCTATTAAAATAATGCATTAAAAATCAGCACATGACATTTATTTCAAATTTAGGTAAGTGCGTGTACTACGAAAGCACATGGGTTTTCCCACGATTTGACCAAATTCGCTGATTCTGTTATCATGGTAACGGATATCGACTTTCAAAGAAATTAAAAAAAAAAAAAAATTAGAATGACGTTTGGTATAATTATACAAATTTGATTCAGTATTTTTAGGGGGGGGGTAGGTAAAAGATTATTTGTTATCTCGAGTTTCTTCAAAATGCGAGATGGCTTCAAGTTTTGAAACTAAGAGTCGTGTATTCTTATTTTAAGCGAAAGAATGAAAACTTTGAAATAATCTGTAACTTACAGTTCTACCAATTATACATTTTATAACAAAACGATTAAAAACTGGGTTGCACCTCTGTTTATTTTGCATGAAATATATAAATATAGTAAAATACCATGCTCTTTCACGGTCTTGATAAGATTTTTGCAATTTTTGTTGCCATTGTAACGGAAATTTGATTGAAATTCTGACAAAAAACAAAACTATCATGTATGTTTTCTAAATATAGATGTTTCTCTTCCATCATTTTTTTAACTGTTAATACTTTTTAAGTATTGAGTCGAAAAAAATGTGTTCTTACGTGAACATGTCCATTGAAATCACAAAATATGACTGTCTTTTTTTGATGCGATAAGCTGATAATTCTGTAATAATCAACATCTCGTTTTATGTGAAAAATGCAAAATTTCAAAAGTGTACTTTGTGTAAGCTTTTATTAGGGGCTAAAATATTTTTTTTTCTTTTCAAAATACACGTTTTCCGCCTGCTGATATCTAGACATTGTCAAAAATTATAGATTTTTATACAAATTCTCGTTTATAGTACATTTTTGTTAGATCCATGGTAACCAATATTTAGCTGAAAATAGTTTGAATACTTTTTTATTAAACAAAGGTAAAATTCATATATGGTTTAATAGTAATAAAATTTTCATAACATGAAGAAATTTGCGTCGAAATAGTGGTCCATTTTCTTCTTCAAATATAAATTTTGTATATACTTTTGTATTACTTTTAGGAATTTAACCAGAAATACATGAAACTTGATGGTTTTATTTTTTGGGAAAACAAACAAATTTTGAAATGATCTTTCTACAGTATATTTGAATAATGCCTAACTTCGATTTGTAAGCAAGAAAATTTATTTCAAGTATGCGGGAATCAAGATAATAGCAATGTTTTGGGAATCAAGCCAAAATGTGAAAAATTTCACACATTTGTGGTGTAAATGCTTTGTTTATGTTGCCATGGTAACAGATTTTTCGATTTTACCTATCTTAATGTAAAGTATGTTATATAGAGATACAAAATATATAGGGGTTGGTTATTAACATTTTTACTGCAAATGTCCGAAATTTTGAATTGAAAATATGGTACATTTTTTGTTAAATTTACAAAATTCCTTTGCCAATTAAAGGGTTAAGCTGATGGAGTAAACTGGAGTGCCTGGAGATAGACAAAGGCTTTTGACCAGCAAGTGAAAAACTTTCTTACCTTAGGTTAAGTCACTGTGGGATTCATACCTACTCAGTAAGATGTACTTTGACCTGTAAGCATTTAGTTTAATTTCATCTAATGGGGCTTTACATTCCAGTCAAGAATTTCTCACTTATATCAAAACGTCGCCAGCTATAGGTGAAGTGGCAGAAATATTTACCTTTGCAGTTTGCTTAAGGCAGTGTGTAGGGAGGTTTCTTTTAGTGTGCCATGCCATGCTATGCTTGTGATGATTTTCATTTCTAAATGGCGAGTACTTGTCAAGAGGATGGTAACTATCACTTTTCTAGTCTTAGTCAGCCCCAGGATGGGTTTGAACCCCGACATCCAACATACGAAGCAAGGACTCTACCAACTGAGCAACCATAATGATGTAAGCATGTGCCCTAAAACATTTGTCCACCAAGGCCCTAATGTGGGGTACTTTAATAACATGAGAAATTTCTGGAGAAAATTTTCATTAACAATGACAAGAAAAAAATATTGCCAATAAAAACAAGTTCCAGTTCATGTTAATTTTTTTAAAATTCATTATCTTAATTTTTAGCTCACCTGACCAAAGGTCATGTGTGCGTGCGTGCTTGTGTGCGTGCGTGCGTGCATGTGTGCGTCGTTAACACACATTTTCAACTTCTCCTCTGAAAGTACTGGCCAGATTTCAGTGAGACTTGATCAGAAGTATGTCTAGGTCGGTGCAATTCAGATTTGTTCGTGGCATTGCCATGGCTACCAAAACTAGGTTAAGGTGACCTAGGGGTGCAAAAATCTTAAAAAATCTTCTTCTCTGAAACCGATGATGGGAGAAAAAATCTGATGTGATATTTGGCTTCTCTAGGGTCTTAAGCCTATAGTTTGTTCATTTTGTGAAATTTGGTCGAAAAATGGGTTACGCGTTTTTGCGTTAAATTTAAAAAAATTCGTAAAATGGCTTCAAATTGTTATAACTTGACTATTTGAACAGATATTGACCTGGGGTTTTCAGTTTTGACTTTTTCTTGAAATGACCTTTAAAATAAGGTCAAGGTCACAAATCAAGGTCATGACCTAATTTGTGATTTATGCAGTTTAAGGCAATTTTCTTGCAAATATTAAGAGATATATTAATTCAGAACATTGTAAAAATGTTAAGTATGACAAAATTTAACAAGGTACCAAGTTTTGTAACTATATGATAATCCATGTAGGAGTTGTTGCCGCTGAAATGTTATTTTTGGCTTATAAATACTAAAAATAAGTAAAATTGTGCATTAGCTTGAAAACTATTAACATTTTGTATAGGCATGTATATAGAATGTTGTAGGTATTGATATGACAATCATTTTGATATATTGTTCAAGGTCATATGTTGAAAGGTCAAGGTCATAGCTGCAAAAGAAAACTTAAATTGCTAATTATCTTGAAAACTATTAACTTTTTGTATAGGCATGTATATTAGAATATTGTAGGTAGTTCTATGACAATTCATTTTGATATATGGTTCAAGGTCGTTTGTTCAAAGGTCAAGGTCACGGTTGCAAAAGAAGACTTAAATTGCTAATTATCTTGAAAACTATTATCTTTTTGTATAGGCATTTATATTAGAATATTGTAGGTATTGCTATGATGATCATTTTGATATATGGTTCAAGGTCGTTTGTTCAAAGGTAAAGGTCACAGCTGCAAAAGAAGACTTAAATTGCTACTTATCTTGAAAACTATTAACTTTTTGTATAGACAGGTATATTAGAATATTGTAGGTATTGACATGATGATCATTTTGATATATGGTTCAAGGTCATATGTTCAAAGGTCAAGGTCACAGCTCAATAAGTATACTGAAATTGGTTAATGATTTGGAAATTATTCATTGCACTACAATTACTTTATGCATATTAGCTGCTTATTAATGAAATGTGACTGAATATTTCTGATTAAGTTTTGTTGGAGTTCTTAACTTGAGTGTCTAAAGTTTCTGTACTTGATATATTGTCTATTGCACTTTGCAAACAATTTTGGAGATATCCTCAGGTGAGTGTTAAGGCCCATGGGCCTCTTGTTATACTGTTACAAAAGGACATATATTCATTAAGGACATATGGCCATTTGATATAAAAGAAACCATCTATAAAAGTTAAGTTAAACAGACTACAATGTCTGAAAAGATATTACTTGTGTATTAAGAGTTTGTCTTTTAGCAGGATTTACTTTCAAGTATACAAAATGACCTTGCTTTGATAATCATGGGCATTTTCTGTTATCAATGCATTTCATTGTCAATTTGACTCTTGTCAATAGATGGATATTCTTTAACCGATTTCAAGAATTGTATCTCTTCTAGTTCAAAGGTGTCCATTTTTACAAATAAGGGTGAATTCTGGTTAATGGTATCTTGTTCAGATCTACTGCAATGTTTGACTAATTTTTCAAATAAATCCTGAACAGCCTTAGCAGCATGATGTTTTTCTTCATTTGCTTGTTGTTCCTTCAGTCTGTTATTTCTGAAAAGAAAAAAAAAATACATAAACTTTTCAAATAAAAACAAATGAGTTTGAAAATGAATTGTATTTAACATTCCTGAGAAAATATTGAAATACACATTTACTTGAAAAAAGTATATCGAGACTTTTCAGTATAACTTGATGAAGCAAAAATAGGTTAAAAACATTATGAAGAAAATCATTTAATCTTGGTGTTATTATTATATAGTTGTTGTGCAAGTTGCAATATATTTTACTTACAATGAGAGGTCTCAAACTAAAGTACATGTATATAAAAACTCTCTTAATTTCATTGCTTAGTCACTCTCAAGTTATTATCAACATATAAAAGTGAAAATATGTATATGTACATTTTTGGAAAAGCAATAGCAGAGTAGAAAAACATTTCAATGGGACTTATTATCAATAAGAGGATCATACTTTTAAATAGAAACTTGTTATATGCTGATATCTTGGTATGAAATACATTGTATATTCATTCTGTTTTACAAATTATTCAAATTCATTTTTCCTATGAAATTTTCGCTATATTTTCGCTATTATTGGGTACAAACCTAACCTTGTACTTTACACTTAGTTACTGCAGTTGTACCTAGGCAATAAATAAAAAAAGTTACATGTTTCTGTTCTCTTCTAAAAGTTGCCATCTTTTTCAGACCTCAAGTCAGCCATCGTCAGTATTCAAAATGTATTCTGCATAAGAATGATGGAATCAGCACTCTACATCCCAGTAGTTGTTACAAATTATTGTAAATGCCTGTCAAAGTCTTTATTAGACTTTTTCGCTTTCTTCTGTGACTTTCATGGTGATAAGCTGTTTTTAAAAGTAGGAGCCCAGTCTGAATTTGATCAGTTATACAGTTGAGATGGTTTACCTGAATAATAATAATAATAATAATGAAAATAAATTCTTTTATTAATTACAGTACATCATTTTGTCATTTACATCAAATACTGGTAAGTGGTCTCAGTGGCCGAGTGGTCTAAAGCACATGCTTACAGATCACAGTGCTGTTCACAGCCTGAGGTTGAATCCCACTCAAGATGATACCTGGTGCCTCTTGCAGTATGATCAAAGTATGCTTGAAAACACTTCCTACATCCCGCCTTAAACATTATCTTTTAAAAAACATTTCACCTATTTTTTTTACTGTACCCACTGTAATGAATTTATATTCTGACAAAAGATGTTATTTTTTTCTGTCAATTATTAACTGAAGACAGTAAACAAAATATACAGCTCTGTACTCTAAGGTATGAAATACCTTTATTAATTCAATACATTTGTATGAAAGCACAACAAATGCTGCATTGCAGTACAAACAATACATATTTACAAACAGTAACACAAAATATGTGATCACCAAAAAATCCTCATCTCATTAAAAGGTACACTTTTTGAAATCTCAAAAAATCAGATATCAATAACTCAGTAGGCAGTATTTTGTACTGTCAGAAAATTTACCATTTTCAGCCATCTTAAATTTTGAAATTTATTTAAAACTAAGGCTAATGTTCCCCCATGCAAAGCATTCCTTGGCTGGATTTGGATTTATATGATTTTGGATTATGTATTTTATCTATCAAACTTCTATCTTTGTGTCACTGATGAGGAATATATGTATATCTGAATTGTGCACATCTGGCACATCAAAATTTGACTGGTACTTCTGTTATATATCTTTGTCATTCCAAATAGGTAGCAATCTTTCAATAATTTGGGGGCGAATTTGCAGGACGCGATTTTGACAGTGGGGCGATATTGCAAAAAGTCGAGGCGTTTTAGAATGGGGCGATTTTGACATGTGGGCGGATTTTTGGAAAATGGAGCGAATTTGTCGGGGGCGATTTTGCCGTGGGGCGATTTGACCTGATACCGTATCATAATGTTGAATAGCAACAATGCACCCTATTCTACCAATATAATAATGCGATGAATTCGGCCGCACATGAAACAGCTGGACCCATTACTGAATCAGTCAGTGCTTGATTCACCTTCTTCATGCTTCGAAAACACAGTCGGTGATGAGTGACATCCTTGAAATCTTTGGATTTGATTTCATAAAAAACCACTCTCCTTGCAGCCGTAAAGATATATGATCTTTTCCCCACGGAAGATTGTTTGAAATTGATCATCTATCTGCATTCTGAAACAGAACAAATTGTTCTCCTGTGAATGAAAAGACAATATCCACCATGTTGTATATCACTGACATGAGAAGTGTTACTATGAGTAGGCATGGCATAGTAGATCTCTCCAAACATCATCTGGAATCTTCGGTCAAAGGTCTAAGGTTACCGCTAGGAGTCGCTTTGACCTATCACTTCCTAAAAGAAACGATGCCTACAAGCGTTTAGCATATACGCTAACCGCTTAAAAACACATAAATGACCATTGTGGATTAATTTTTCCACCAATTAAGCTCAAATTTGAAATGTAGAAAGTATATTGTGAGGGGTTCAACATATGTAACGGGTTTTTGTGAGAAATTTTTTGTTGACCCAATTTTCAAGAATTATGCAAATTAGGTGTAATATTTAGCAAAATCTTTGAAAATCTTCTCCTCTGTTACCACTTGGCCAGTTGGAACGAAATTTGGTGTGGTTAATCCCTAGCTTGGCCTGAGTAAACTTTGTACCAGACAACTCTGCCCGACATCCAAGATGACCGCTGTTACTATAAATAGAAAATACACAAAAATTGCCATTGTGGATCCATTTTTCCATCGATTTAGCTAAAATTCGAAATATAGAAAGTATATTGTGGGGGATTCAACATATGTAACGGGTTTTTTCCTAGTCTTTTTTCATTGACCCAATTTTTTCGAATTCTGCAAATTAGGTGCAATATTTTGTGAAATCTTTGAAAATCTTCTCCTTTGAAACCACTGGGCCGATTGGAACGAAATTTTGTGTGTGAAGGTCCCTACATCGACCTGACGAAAGTTTGTACCAGGCAACCCCATCTGACATCAAAGATGACCGCTGTTACTAAAAGTAGAAAAAACACAAAAATTGCCATTGTGGATCCATTTTTACACCGATTTAGCTCAAATTTGAAATGTAGAAAGTATAATATTGTGGGGGTTTCAACATATATAATGGGGTTTTCCGAGTTTTTTTTCGTTGACCCAGTTTTCAATAATTATACAAATAAGGTGTAATATTTAATCAATTCTTTGAAAATCTTCTCCTCTGAAATCACTGGGCCAACTGAAACCGTATTTGGTGGAAGGTTCTTAGGTGGGGTAGACTAAAGTTTGTACCAGGCGACCCCGCCTGACATCCAAGATAGCCGCCATAACTAAAAATAGAAGAAAAAATGGCCATTGTGGATCCTTTTTTCCACCGATTGAGCTCAAATTTTAAATATAGAAAGTATACTCTGTGGGATTAAAAAAATATAACGTTTTTTTTTTTTCTGAGAAAATTTTTATTGACCCAATTATCAAGAAATATGCAAATTATGTGTAATATTTAGTAAAAATCTTCTCCTTTAAAACCACTGGGCCAATTGGAACCAAATTTCGAGTGGAAGGTTCCTACATTGGCCTGTCCAAGATGCCCATTGTTACTAGATATATATATGAATGTAGCGGTCTGGGTAGCTTAGTTGGTAGAGCACTCGCCTATAGTGCGGGAGGTCCCGGGTTCGATCCCCGGTCCGACCCTGCATTTTTTCTCCCTCCTGTTACAGTTTGGTGGCCAGTGTGGGGGTAATGGTATATTTTGAGATTGTAATATCTCTATATTACGATCATTATCATGGGCGTCTATTTCGGGATTTTGTTCGGGATTTTGTTCTAATTCAAACTGTCGATCAGGCAGTAAGTGATTTCTATCGGAGGATGTATTATGCACATTTTCCCTCCTCTGAGGAATGACATACCTAGGGATACACTGGGTATCACTTTCTGACTCTGAGAGGTCTGAATCAGAAAAAATAGTACTGTAACTAGATATTACAGATTTAGATTTGTCTCGAGATCGAGTACTTGCTGGTTTTTGTTTAGTTGGTTTGCTGACTTTGCTGACTTCACTAGGGGAGAAGTATAAGGGGAGTACATTAAATGGTAGAAGCATATTCCGATGCAGTGTACGTAACGGACCTTTCCCAGATTCTAACTTAACCTCATACACCGGAATATCTTCATTTGGAATTTTTGTTACCAAATACGGAAACTGCTCCCACTTATCAGCTAGTTTTTGTTTACCTCTAAGACCAACATTTCTGACCAAAACCCTATCACCGACTTCCACCTTAGATTCGTGGATTTTGTTATCATAACGAGCTTTATTACGTGCCGCTAACTTGGCAGCCTCGTCTGATGCATTTTTATAAGCATAATGAAGTCGATTTTTCAGTTTATTAGCATAGGAGTCATGGTCATGCGTACTGATCTCATCAACATTTAGTCCTAAATAAGCATCGACAGATAATCGAGGGTGCCACCCAAAATAAAAAAATGTGGCGAATACCCTGTTGCCTCATTCTTTGTCGAGTTATATGCTTGTACGAGAGGGGCGACATACACTTTCCAGTTATTCTTTTTGTCTTCCTCAAGCGTACCAAGCATTTTTAATAGTGTTTGATTAAAACATTCGGCACACATGGGGTGGTAAGGGGTTGTTCTCGTTTTTTTCACATTAGCTAATTTGCATAATTCATTAATCACCCGACTTTCGAAGTTTCTACCCTGGTCACTGTGAAGTGTCTCGGGGAAGCTATAATAAACAATGAAATGTTCATAGAGTGCCTTAGCTGTTGTGCTGGCCAGCTGATTCCGACAGGGGATAGCTTGGGCGTACCGAGTAAAATGATCGGTTATGACCAGTATATTTTCATATCCCCCTTTAGATCTCTCAAGGGATAGAAAATCTATACATACAAGTTGCAAAGGCCTAGATGTCTCAATTGGAACTAGTTCTGCAGTAGCTCGACATGGAGTTTTACGGCATATGCATCTACCACAGTGGCTAACTTTACTCTCAACATCTTTTTCAAGGCCTGGCCAATAGAACCTTTGTTTAGCCAACCACAATGTTTTTTCTTTTCCCTGATGACCAACGTCATCGTGCACACCTTTAAGAGCAAGCTGTTTATACGCTTCAGGTAACACTAACTGTTTGACCTCTTCACCGTCTAATAGAGCGGTGCAAAACAAAACATCGTTTTCAAACTTATAACGGTTCCATTCACGTATATACTTTTGTACCGTCTTAGTCTCTTTTCCGAGTGCATTGCCTCGGGGACGAGTACCAATACGCAACAAGTGAGCTACCCTTTTAATGACACTGTCTTGCTCCTGTTCTACCCCCCAATCAATATGGTTAAAATGTTCCACAGACAATGACTCCTCACCAGCCAAATGAGAAGCAGCATTCTGCGTCACACAAGCTACCAGAGGAACAGAAGATAATGAAGATTGACATATTGCTTTTACAGCATCATTAAATAACTGGGGTTTACGTGATAACCCATCGCCATCAGCATTAAATTTTCCTGCTCTATAAGCAAGTGAAAAATCATAGCTGGCCAAAGCTGCTACCCAACGATGACTTGTAGCGTCAAGCTTTGCTTTACTCAAAATATATGTGAGTGGGTTGTTGTCTGTAACTACCTTAAACTTTTGACCATACAGATAATCATGAAATTTGTCTGCTATAGCCCATTTTAAGGCCAAAAATTCTAGTTTGTGAGCAGGATAGTTACACTCACTTGGTCGTAGGCCCCTACTTGCATACGCAATTACTCTATCCATACCATTCTGTGTCTGATATAGAACAGGGCCTAACCCCGAACTACTGGCATCTGTATGGAGAGTAAAGGGAAGATTGTAATCAGCATAAGCAAGTACAGGAGGCTCGGTCAGTTTGGTTTTAATGGTGTCAAATGCCTGCTGTTGATGTGAACTCCATGACCACTGGCATGGTTTGATTTTGACCTTTTTATTACCTTTTTGAGTTGAATGACCTTTCAACAGATCGTTCAAAGGTTGAACTATCTTGGAGTAATTTTTTATGAAACGCCTATAGTAGCCACAAAAGCCTAAAAATTGACGCAATTCTTTGACATTTTTGGGTTCTTGCCAATTTTTTACTGCAGACGTTTTTTCGGGGTCAGTTGAGATACCCTCTCCCGAAATTACATGACCAAGATATGTGATTGAAGTCATAAACAATTCACATTTTGATGGTTTCAACTTTAGACCATGTTCAGCAAGCTTTGAGAAGACAGCCTCTAATCTTTCTAAATGTGTAGACACCGAATCTGAAAATATTAACAGATCGTCTAAAAATATCAAAACTTCATGCAACAGCATCTTTCCCATGCATTTTTCCATGAGGCGCTGGAATGTAGCCGGGGAGTTCGTTAAACCCATGGCTAGCCTGTTGCACTCGAAAAACCCAAGGTTCCCCAAAGAGAATGCAGTTTTGTGCCTGTCTTCTTCCTCTATCTCGACTTGCCAGTAACCACATTTCAAGTCAAGCTTAGAAAAATATTTGGCACCACTTAGCGTATCGATAATATCGTCAAATCGAGGAAGCATATACGCTTCTCGGCGAGTTTTAGAATTGAGGATTCTAAAATCGAGACAGATACGCAGAGAACCATCACGTTTGCGGACAAGAACCAAATTAGAAGAATAAGGGCTGCTGGATTCTCTTATAACACCCGCATCCAGTATTTCTTGAATGTGTTGCCGTACCTCTTGGTACATCGCGGGAGGGATTCTGCGATATGGCTGTTTAAATGGGGTGTCGTCCTCCATAATGATCTTATGTTTTATCAAGTCAGTTTTGCCAAGATCAAGAGATCCTTTTGAGAACACATGTTTCCATTTACCAAGAAACTGCTGTACTGAGCTTTGCTCGTCTTGTGTTAATACAGCTTTGTTAATTTTAACACCCAAGTCTTCAATACCTTCTACGCTAGTATTTACAACCGTAGTTTTAGTATTATCTGCCATATTCTCAACTACTTTGACCTCACTAACTGCACAAATATCTGACCTTGGTTTGATTAAGATGTGTTTTGCAGATATATTACAAATCTTAACTGGTACTTTGAAGGTGCGAGTGTTTTTATTTACCTTAACAACTCTAGGGCACACAACAAAGTTTGAGTTTTCTAAAGTTTCAGTCAATAGATCATAAGAGGTACTATTTAAACCTCTAACTAGTCCATTCACCACAACAGTCATTAGGTTCAATATTAATAACTTTCTTGGTACTAGCCCTCACAGTGAAGTTTTTACACTTGATAGAATTAATTGCTAGCTGCCACTCGTATGGAATATCAATATCAGGTGCAGTAACGGCGACCTGTTGATTACACATACGGATTAAATTTGTACCTATAATTACATTACAGTTTTCACTTATCTTGGAATCCTGTACCACTAAAACTGGAATATAAAATTCACTCTGACTAAGAAATGGTAATAACACACTCTATATAACCTATGTAATTCAAACTTGAACCATCTACTAGAGATACCTGTAATCCTAACAACTTCAAATCATTAAGAACTGGTTTAGATTTTAAACTGTCATAAGCAGATTTACAAATAGTAGTTACCATAGAACCTGTATCAATCAACGCTGAACATTGTTCATCCTGTACAAATATTTCAGTTACATTTGAATCACCTACAAGTCTATCAAATAAATTAGTCTGGCCACTTACACTGCTGCTGGCTTCCGGCTGGCCATCACCAGAAGCCATACTCAGTTTAAAGGTTCTCCATTACCTCTACCTCTACCATGAAAATTCCTTGTACCATAAAAACCTCTGCCTCTACCTCTGACACTATTACCTAAATTATTTCCCATTAACTCTGTTACATCATTCATTTTATTAAGTAATAAATCAAACTTTCTTTCAACTCTTGATTCAAGCTCGTTTTGCAACTTCTCTAACTTTTGATCAAACCTTTTCTCTAATTGTGTAATAGCATCAGGTGTTTCAGTTATAACAGGTTTATGATGTACTGTTTTATTTACATTACCCTTAGATATAGTTGACTAAGAGTGAGACTGGGAATTAACAGTTGAAATACTCAATTCTTTTTCCACTTTTCGCACCTCGCGTAAAAGCAGATCATAAGTTGGTATAGATTCGAACTTGTAACATGTCTGTGCTTTTAAACTATCTGAATTGAGTGACGTCCAGAACTTTTCCTTCAGGGTCTCATTTTTACAAGTTGGATCTAAATGACCAGATTCAATGGCTATTTGCAGCATGGATTCCAGTCTACAGCCAAATGCAGTGACTGATTCATTAGCACCCTGATAACAATTATAAAAATCTTGCATCACCATGCCAATGGTTGATATGTCGCCAAAAAGTGCGTCTAATTTACTAATAATATCAACCACTGATGCTTTTTCACCTAGGGGAATTAACATTTTTCAGGCAGTGCCTCGGAGTGACCTCCTGATTGCCTGAATGACCACACTCGGGTTCAAATCTGGGTCTTGCTCAAGACACTTGACTTCGAGTCTCCATTCGACATAAGACACATCGCCTTTCTGGGGAGGGTCATCTCCAGAAAATGGCGGAATTTTGGGTACACTAGGTGAGATTTTACAAACTTGTGTATCTAACAGTGTACTCTTGTTATGGCTATCGTTGCCCATGAAACGAGGAACCGGCAGCCCTGCACCAGTACCAAATTTCATATCTGGTTTAGCACCACTTGGCTTACTAGTAGAGGAGAGGACGCTCGTCAAATTTTCCAACATTGTTCTGGGAGTCGTCTCAGCTGGTGTTCCAGATTGTAACTGTTTCTTGTCTAATGACATAATTATTCAAAGCAATAAGTAACATAAAACATATAACATTTAACATGTAACATAAATATATATACACTTACCTCAACCCTTGTGCTGTGTTAGTATTAGGCATAGAAATATGAAATGATGTGACGATGATAGATTTTTCGTATTAATTTATCTTGTACCAATTTCAAAATTAAAGTTTAAAAAAAAAGAAATCTCAAAATGTCTCAAACGAGTCCCAGTACTGTTGTTTTTGCACGGACTTTTCACACGCGTGAATATACAAATGCACGGACTAAAATGAAATGTCAGTTCAAATTAATTAACATTGATTAACGATATAATACGAGTCTCCAACAAAATTTCCACCATTCAGTTTAACGCACTTCCACCATAAAATTACAAATCTGTCGAAATTTCCATCGTTTCCATCGAGGACACGTTTTGTTTTTGTTTTTTTTTTACACATTCCATTCATAATTTCAAGGTCAATGTCAATTTCAATACAATTTTCAGCACATGCGCAGTTTAGAGGTTATAATGATAAAACAGCTGACTGGTCATAGACCGACGTACACCAATGTCAAGAACAGTTGAAAAGTTCTACAATATTCATCTTTTTTTTTCACAAGTGAATGAGAAAAATTTCGAACATCTGACTTAAGAGTTTTTGGTCGTTTTTTTTTCTGCCGTCCCAACGTGGGCGCCATTGTAACTTTGGTTTGCAGTAATTAAATTATACAAACAATCTTGAAGTTGAAGGTTCAATTTATTGACGGCATGTTGAATGTTTAATACAAGAACAAAAGTCTGAAAATACAGAAAATTGAAATAACATAAATAGATTGTATATCTTTAGGCAATATGAATTGAATTATAAATATGAAAAAAAATTGAATGCCGAAAAGTAATTGCAGAATTTCAAAACGGAAAAATAAATTTAAGTTTTTCTTACCAGATGTTCTTTAGTACGATGATATATGGTGTCATTAGTTTGACGAATATTTTAGTTGTGCGGTGAATAAAGTATTTCATGCAAAAAGAAAATTCGTGAGTTAGACCAGAATGCAACGGATTTCGTGCGTGATTTATTGAACCATGAATAACAAACACAAATGAAAACAAACGCACATGGACACCGAGTTACGTCACACAATTACACAGCACATTACGCATATTTACAAACAATACACTGAAACGTACATAAAACAAAGATTTACAGAACCACGGACGGAAAACGGATTTTAATACACATGTGTCGGAAACCTGGGTTACATATATAAAACCAAAATAGCCATTGTGGATCCATTTTATGGTCAACTGGCTAAACCCAGCTGAGTTTATGGCATGGCAAAGCATATATGTGTTGCAAAGTAAGCTTCATTGAAGCAAAAATGGTCATAAGCTCAATTTATTTCCCATCTTTAGCTGTTGAACAAATTATGGTAACCACATCACATTGTTTTACAGGGGCCACAGGGGCCACAGTGGCCAAGTGGTCTTAAGCATCCGATGTTACAGATCACAGCGCCTCTCACCCCTGACATTGTACATTAACGTCCCAGTGGTGCTAGCACTTCATCTTTGAAAGTTTGTCAGTTAACTTGCTGCTTGGTCATGGTTTTTTCAAACAAAAACAAACATTGTCTTGCATATGCAGCCAGTTGAGCATCACAGGCCTTATTGGGCCTCTTGTCTTTTTTTGTCTTTTCGTTGTATTTTCAAGTATTGTGATATTTTTTTGTTTGGACAAGTTTCCGCAAAGGTACGTTGGTACAAACTTTCTTGCAGGCCTGTTTCTCACTGCATTAATTTTACAGACTTCAAAAAATAAATTGTTGTTACCATCTGTCAAGGGGGAAGTGGTGCATAAATTTGCTATTTTGGCAGATGTCGAATTTTGCAAATTATCTTGACCAGGTGTAACTGACATATTAGCTGGTAAAGAGTCATCATTGAGGGTCCTTACCATAAATCTGTGAAGGTGCAATATCAACTGGGGTTATAACTGATTTGTCACACGGATAAACACTTGCTTTCCTAAAAGCACTGGCAAGATTTTCTGGAGTCATGGATTTTAAGAATTTTTTTCCCAGATAACTGCCCAACCTCGTATTTGGTTATCTGTTCCCAGGATTCTTCCTCAAAATTTGCTGACTCTCATGATTGTACACAGATTTCAGGGGCCCAAAACACCCAACATCTAATGGTTGTGTAAGGTGTGACATGTGCGGTGGTAAAACGAACAAAATTATATTGTTCTTCTTAGCCCATTCTAGAAGTGTAAGTTGGATATGGGACTTGTGCCCGTCATATAACACCAATAACGGTTCATCTTTTGAGACAGCTACATATTTAACAAAATGTCTAGTCATGTAATTATGGAAAACAGATGAATTAGACCAACCAGATTCACTGCATTTACCACTAGATCCAGCTGGTGTCCCATCCAAAAACGAGTCATTCCAACGTTTGCCTGGAAAAATGTAGTATGGTGGGATATTATTCCCTACAACATTACCACCTCCGATAATGGTTATATTGCTAGATCTTGAAGAGGTACATGCTTGCTGTTTAGTATCCTTGGCACTGATTGTTTTGGAGGAGAATGTTCCAGAGAAATCCCAGTTTCATCAATGTTATAAATGTGCTGGGGCTTTTCATGCAAACCATTCTTTGTTAAAATTGTACACAATTCCTTGTAATAGGCGTCCACAGTTTCTTTTGAGGCAGATTTTGCTCATATCATGGACAATTTTTCAGGTTTAGATAAGTGAAGATCAGGCCACCTTTTCATGAAACCATAAAACCATCTTTCACTAAGGGGGGTTTCAGACAAATTTCTTGTTAGCTCACCTGGCCTGGCCACAGGCGATGGTGAGCTTTTGCCATCACTTGGCATCCGTCGTCTGTCCATAAACTTTTCACATTTTGACTATCTCCTCTGAAACCACTGGACCAATTTGAAGCAAACTTTGCAGGAATGATGTATGGATGGTCCTTTACTAAGTTTGCCTAAATTTCCCGGATCCACCAAAAAAGATGGCTGCCAGCGCAGGACATAATTTAACATTGGACCCTATGGGAAAAAGCATATATTGGCTATCTCCTCTGAAACTACTGAAGCAAATTGAAGCAAACTTTACAAGAATGATGTATGGATGGTCCTTTACTAAGATTGCTGAAATTTTCCGGATCCACCAAAAAACATGGCTGCCAGCGCAGGACATAGTTTAACATTGAACCCTATGGGAAAAGCATATATTGGTTATCTCCTCTGAAACCACTGGACCAATTTGAAGCAAACTTTACAGGAATGATGTATGGATGGTCCTTTACTAAGTTTGCCGAAATTTCCCTGATCCACCAAAAAGATGGCTGCCAGTGCAGGACATAGTTTAACATTGGACCCTTTGGGAAAAAGCATATATTGGCCAGCTCCTCTGAAACTACTGAAGCAAATTGAAGCAAACTTTTCAGGAATGATGTATGGATGATCCTTTACTAAGATATTCGGAAATTTCCGGATCTGCCAAAAATCAGCACAGGGCATAGTTTAACATTGGACCCTATGGGAAAAGCATATACTGGCCAACTCCTCAGAAGGTACTGAAGCAAATTGAATCAAACTGAAAAGTTTTTTTTTGCTTACCTGAGCTGAAAGATCAGATGAGCTATTGCGATGGTTCACCGTCCGTCGTCTGTCGTGCATCGTTCATCGTCTGTCATGCGTTAACATTTTACATTTTAATCAACTCCTCTAAAACTACCGACCCAAATTTGATGAATTTTGGTGATGATGATGTCTAAGTGAAGGCCTTTCATATTTGCACAAATGAAGGAGTTATGTCCCCTTGGGGCCCCATAAGGGGGGAAATAGTGAAAAACTTTAAAAATCTTCTCCTCTGAATGTACAAGTGATATACCTTAGTTATTTCATCTATAACATTCTTAGGTCATCTAGTTTTAGATTTGCACAAATGGAAGCAATGGGGCTAAAAATGGGGAAATGGCAAGGCACTTAGTGGGAAAATTGCTAAAAATTATATATTTGTCACTATATCTTGA
Organism: Tegillarca granosa; assembly: GCA_029721355.1. NCBI lineage: Eukaryota > Metazoa > Mollusca > Bivalvia > Arcoida > Arcidae > Tegillarca > Tegillarca granosa. The sequence continues at coordinate 101,754 of JARBDR010000150.1, forward strand.
AAACTATTAACTTTTTGTATGGGCATGTATATTAGAATATTTTAGGTATTGATATGATGATCATTTTGATATATGGTTCAAGGTCATATGTTCAAAGGTCAAGGTCACAGCTGCAAAAGAAAACTTAAATTGCTAATTATCTTGAAAACTATTAACTTTTTGTATAGGCATATATATTAGAATATTGTAGGTATTGCTTTGACGATCATTTTGATATATGGTTCAAGGTCATATGTTGAACAGTCAAGGTCATATCAACATTGGAGGACTAAAATTGTAAATTATCTTGAAAACTATTAACTTTTTGTATAGGCATGTATATAAGAATATTGTAGGTATTGCTTTGATGATCATTTTGATATATGGTTCAAGGTCATATGTTGAACAGTCAAGGTCATATCAGCATTGGAGGACTAAAATTGTAAATTATCATGAAAACTATTAACTTTTTGTATAGGCATGTATATTAGAATATTGTAGGTATTGCTTTGATGATCATTTTGATATATGGTTCATAGTCATATGTTGAACGGTCAAGGTCATATCAGCATTGGAAGACTAAAATTGTAAATTATCTTGAAAACTATTAACTTTTTGTATAGGCATGTATATTAGAATATTGTAGGTATTAACATGACCATCATTTTGATATATGATTCAAGGTCATATGATCAAAGGTCAAGATCATAGCCACAGAAGTATACTGAAATTGGTTATTGATTTGGAAATTATTCATTGCACTACAGTTACTTTATGCATTTAGCTGTTTATTAATGAAATGTGACTGAATATTTCTGATTAAGATTTGTGGGAGTTCTTGACTTGAGTTTCTGTAAAGTTTCTATACTTGATATATTGTCTATTGCACTTCGCAAACAATTTTTGTGATATCCTCAGGTGAGCGTTAAGGCCCATGGGCCTCTTGTTTTGAATTTGCCAAAAAACTTGGACACCTGCATAGGATATTGTTTAACAGTAGACCCTATGGGATAAGCATATTTTGACTATCTCCTCTGAAGCTACTGGTTTAAATTAAACCAAACTTTACAGGAATGATTTAAACATCTTCTAATAAGATTACCTGGTCCAGGTGAGCAATACAGGCTCAGCCTTCTGAGCCTCTGGTTTATTTTAAAAGATTGCTCACTCTTAATGACTATTAATATATCATTTTTTATTTAATTTTTAGCTCACCTGAGCACAAAGTGCTCAAGTGAGCTATTGGGATGGGTCATGATCCGGCGTGCTTCGTGCGTCGTGCGTCGTGCGTCAACTTTTGATCGTTTACACTCCTGAGGCCACAATTTGAAAGCAATCTTAACCAAACTTGCTCAGAATGATCCTCTTAACAAAAGCTAGCTCAAGTTCGTATATGGGCCATGTTGGGTCAATAAGTAGGTCACTAGGTCAATTAATAGAAAAACCTTGTTAACACTCCTGAGGCCCCAATTTAAGTGCAATCTTCATCAAACATTGTCAGATAAATCCTTTTGACAAAAGCTAGCTCAAGTTCATATATGGGCCATGTTGGGTCAATAAGTAGGTCACTAGGTCAATTGATAGAAAAACCTTGTTTACACTCCTGAGGCCCCAATTTAAGTGCAATCTTCATCAAACATTGTCAGATTAATCCTTTTGACAAAAGCTAGCTCAAGTTCATATATGGGCCATGTTGGGTCAATAAGTAGGTCACTAGGTCAATTAATAGAAAAATCTTGTTAACACTCCTGAGGCCCCAATTTAAGTGCAATTTTCATCAAACATTGTCAGATTAATCCTTTTGACAAAAGCTAGCTCAAGTTCATATATGAGCCATGTTGGGTCAATTAGTAGGTCACTAGGTCACTTGATAGAATAACCTGATTACACTCCTGAAGCCCTAATTTGAGAGCAATCTTCATCAAACATTGTTAGATTGATCCTCTTGACCAAAGCTAGCTCAAGTTTGTATATGGGCCATGTTGGGTCAATAAGTAGGTCACTAGGTCAATTAATAGAAAAACCTTGTTAACACTCTTGAGGCCCCAATTTAAGTGAAAACTTCATCAAACATTGTCAGAATGATTCTCTTGACCAAAGCTAATTCAAGTTCATATATGAGCCATGTTGGGTCAATAAGTAGGTCACTAGGTCAATTGATAGAAAAACCTTGTTTACACTCCTGAGGCCCTAATTTGAGTGCAATCTTCACAAACCATTGTCAGAATGATCCTCTTGACCAAAGCTAGCTCAAGTTTGTATATGGGCCATGTTGGGTCAATAAGTAGGTCACTAGGTCAATTGATAGAAAAACCTTGTTTACACTCCTGAGGCCCTAATGTTAGTGTAAACTTCATCTAACTTGATCAGAATGATCCTCTTGACAAAAGCTAGCTCAAGTTCGTATATGGGCCATGTTGGGTCAATAAGTAGGTCACTAGGTCAAATTCCGGAAAAACCTTGTTAACACTCCTGAGGCCCAAATTTTAGTCCAATCTTCATCAAACTTGATCAGAATGATCCTCTTTACAAAAGCTAGCTCAGGTTTGTATATTGGCCATATTCGATTAATAAGTAGGTCACTAGGTCAAATAATAGAAAAAACCTTGTTAACACTCCTGAGGCACCAATTTTAGTCCAATCTTTATTTAACTTAGTCAGAATAACCCCTTGACAAAAGCTAGCTCAATTTCGTATATGACCCTTGTTGGGTCATTAAGTAGGTCACTAGGTCAAATAATAGAAAAACCTTGTTAACACATCTGATGGCTCAATTTTAGTCCAAACTTCATCAAACTTAGTCAGACTGATCCTCTTGTCATAAGCTAGCTGAAGTTTTTTTCTGGTCATGTTGTATCAATAAGTAGGTCACTAGGTCAAATTAGATAAAACCCTGTTAACACATCTGTGGGCTCAATTTTAGACCAGTCTCCACCAAACTTGTTGAGATTGACCCTGCTTACAAAAGCTAGCTCAGGTTCATATATGAGTCATGTTGGGTCAATGAGTAGGTCACTAGTTCAAAATATAGGAAAAATCTCTTTTAAAAATAGAAGCTCCAGTTTGCCAAAATCAAACTGTACATCATTTTCAGGTGAGCATCCAGGGCCTTCATGGCCCTCTTGTTTATTTGAGTTAAACTATAAAAAAAAATTGCCTGTATCATTTATGTTGGTTACATGATAGAATAAAACTCACATGGCACTTTTCATACTTTAAAAGACAGCTTAATTATGATTCCCAAATGGCACTTTCAATGGTTTGCTTATAATTTTACTAGATTCCATTTTCTCAAATGCTTTCCTTTGTATAATATCCAGTAACTTTACAGCAAAATATAAGATTTTATGTCCTTCTTAGTCTTGTATTGTCTAAAGCTGAAATGTCTAAAAATGCTGGTCATACTAGGCAGTCATCTTTTTTTCTGGTTGTTGTCTATCAGTATCTCCTCATTGTATGAACAGAGCACTTGAATTGCTGACCTTGACACTTGAGAAAAATGCCATGGAAATCCACGTACAGAGTTTGTTGACAATGCTGAGCCTGAAACTTTGTATATTTTGTTATATTTTCACTGACAGACAAAAATTTGCCACAAAAATCCATGTAAATGTCCACAGAAATTCCATGGAAAGTCTGTACATGTCCATAGACAAAAAAAATGGCAAATTAATTTTTCATGGACATGTACACACTTTCCATGGATTTTTGTGGCATTTCCATGGAAATCCATGGATTTTACATGGACATGGACATATGTCCATGGAATTTCTACAGCTATTTTTTTTTTAGCTAACCTGAGCCACAGGCTCAAGTGAGCTTTTCTGATCAAAATTTGTTTAAATTTTCGACTTCTTTTCTGAAACTACAAGGTAGATTTCAATGAAACTTGGTCAGATGCATATATGGGCCAGTGCAATTCAGATTTATTCATGACGTTGTCCTGGCTCCCAAAACTAGGTCAAGGTGACCTATGGTTCCAAAAAACTTTAAAAACCTCTTCTCCGAAAGCGATGATGGGAGAAAAAATCTGATGTGATTTTTGGCTTCTCTAGGGTCTTAAGTTTATAAATTTTTCATTTCGTGAAATTTGGTAACAAATTAGGTTAAGCGTTTTTGCGTTTAATTTTAAAAATTTCATAAATTGCTTCAAATTGTTATAACTTGACTATATGAATAGATATTGACATAGGGTTTTCAGTTTTGACGTTTTCTTGAAATACAGTAGAACTTCGATAACTCAAACTTTGATATCTCGAATACCACGGATAACTCGAAGTCTTTATTTTGTCCCGACCGGTTTTCTATATAAATTATATTAGGACAACTTTGATAACTCAAACTTCTATAACTCGAATACCCCCGATAAGTAAAAATTTGGTCTGAAGTTTAAAAATCTATTACAAATTAACTTCAAAAGCTCGAATTTTTCTCTCAAAATGTGTGATCAATGGCTCGTTAATTTAAATAATCAGAGAAATCACATATCGATATTATTAGAGAATTGAACCGAGTAGTTCTAATTATATATGGTAATAATTAGTATTAATTAACGGATTAATATATTCAGTACCGTCACGGACAATTAATTTTGATAGGTACGCTAATCCCTTTCTCTTATCTCTTATTACAGAAGCCGAGTTATATGCCGCAGTCGGTAACAGTTTAACTGTCGGTTTCATTATTCTCTAATTTTAATTTAAACGACTAACGCAGTGGAACTCATGGCTACATTAAAACATTAACTAATGGTAACTAACGCACCGTATCTATGTAAACAAATGTCAGTTTTCTTGAGCACTACTGTATACTTGCGTTCCAAAGAAGTAGACCTGTACATCACAGCACAATCTGGGTGTTACAAATGCATTTCAGGTTTTATTTAATTCAATTTCGAATCACAGAGAAGAAAAGAAAGTAACAGGGACAAAAAATAAATAAATGAATAATAAATAAATTAATTTATTAAAACCGCTTCCCCTACACACACAGAGTTGCGGAGGAATTTGCTTTTTTCCAGGTTAGAAATTTGCATATCAACTGTCAAGCTCCGAACAGCGGCCATTTGTACCTCTTTTATAAATAAACAAACTACAATGACTCTGTAAATGAATATATAGAGAATCGCTATGAAAACAAAAATCTAAAAATATTTATCAAAGAATAAAAAAAGAAGAAAATAAATAAAATCATAAAGGGTATGGTTAGCGTTGCAGAAATAGGTCACGGACTGTTCGGAAGACATTGTTACTTTCCGTATGCCGTAAATCTTCATATTCGTGAAAACTTCTTGTCTGTGTATATTCTTCTAATTTTGGAACACCGTCATAAATTGACTTAACAGTTTATGGTATCTAGACTTATCCGTGTATATAACCTTATTAGTCATAACAGGCAATACCTACGTGTGTCAGCTAGGACATTAAATCATTCATTTTCTGGATACCATGATCAGAGGAATTCGTCATTTTTTCTCATCCAATGAAATTAATTGAAAACGTCACTTCCTAATTTTATCAGAAAAAAATGTGTTTGATGTTGAAATGGTGTACCGACAGGAGTTGTCGAACAGAATTTTCTCAGCAATGGACATTGATTTTAATCAACTTTCACTTTCATAGAGAATAAAAGCACTTTATATTCAGGTATGATTTTTATTGGGTTTACATAAAAAAGTAAATACATGTGTAGATCGGTGTGTATCTGCACTGTACAACACCTGTCTTTAGTAACGATGTACAGAACGATCCATCGCGCCAATACATATCGAAACAACAACAAACAACGATGTTTGCTCTTGGTTCCATTCAATCTTTATTAAAAAGCACTCTGTATCATATGCTTAATCTGTGTTCCAGCAAAATCGTGTCCAGAATTAATGGACAAAGAATTGCCGTCTGTTAAAGAGGAAATTTAAAAAAAAAAAATTTAATTTTAAAGTAAGGATGCCCGAAAGCATTGAAGGACAGGAATTTTTCTGGGTATTTTGGGAAAAGGCCCCTGAGGGTTAATTGGGGAAAATGTATTGACAAACAGGAAAATTGTGAATAATGACTTAGACTCTCGAGATTCAGTCAAAGTTTTTTTTTTACTTTCAATAGAGTTATTAAAAATCAATCAGTTTTTAATTTTTATTTTTGAATTTCAATATTATTAGAGATAGATGAAGCAGAAAGTTCACAGTATTTGCATAGAAATCCATCTTTACAATTTGAGAAATACAGACATTTTCATAATTTGATGCCTGAAATTTGCACTTATCTGGCATGCTACAAGTGGCAGAAGTGCTACAAAATCAGAATCTTTTTTTCAGACAGTGACTGACTTTAGATTTCACTTATTATAGTTGTTGTCACTGTTTCTGTCCGAGTTTTGGGCCAACTTTCACTCTTTTTTTTATTTTTTCCTAAATCTGAATAGGACTTTCATTTTCTGACTCACGGCGGTAAAAGTACTAGCTTTACTAAAACAAATGCTGTAATTATTTGGAGACTTCTTGGTGTCTTCCCTTTTTTGTCGTTTTATATTATATTTACTGTTGTGCGGTTTTTTGCTCACCTGAGCTGATAGCTCTGATGAGCTATTGAGTCATCTTCATATGTCGTCCATTGTGCATCATGCGTAAAATTCTTCATTTTAATCTTCTCCTCCAATACCACTGAGCAAAATTTATTGAAACTTGGCTACCACTATGCCTGTTGATGGCCTTTCAGATTTCCACAATGAAGGAGTTATGTTCCCTTGGGGCCCAATAAAGAGGGAAATAGTAAAAATCTATATAATTCTCAGATCATCTAGTTATAGATTTGCACAAATAGTATTGGGGCTCAAAACAGGAAAATGACGAGGCAGTTAGTGGGGAACTTGCTTCACATAATACATTTGCAAGTATATCTTGAAAACTTTTAACTTTTTGTACAGACATATATTGGAATATTGTAGATATTGATATAACAATCATTTTGATATATTGTTCAAGGTCATTGGTTCAGAGTTCAAGGTCATAGCTGCATAAGACAGCTAACATTGTAAATTATCTTAAATACTATTAACTTTTTATACACATGTTTCTTAGAATATTGTAGGTATAGGAATGACCATTACTATGGTATATGGTTGAAGGTCAAAGGCTCAGAGTTCAAGGTCATAGCCACTGAAAATGACTGAAATTGTTAATTATCTTGAAAACTATTAACTTTTTAGCTCACCTGAGCTGAAAGCTCAGATGAGCTATTGCGATGGTTCACCGTCCGTCGTCTGTCGTGCGTCGTGCTTCGTGCGTCGTCCGTCGTGCGTTAACATTTTACATTTTAATCAACTCCTCTAAAACTACCAACCCAAATTTGATGAAACTTGGTGATGATGATGTCTGGGTGAAGGCCTTTCAGATTTGCACATAAGAAGGAGTTATGTCCCCTTGGGGCCCCATAAGGGGGGAAATAGTGAAAAACTTTAAAAATCTTCTCCTCTGAATGTACAAGTGATATACCTTAGTTATTTCACTTATAACATTCTTAGGTCATCTAGTTTTAGATTTGCACAAATGAAAGCGATGGGGCTCAAAATGGGGAAATGGCAAGGAACTTAGTGGGAAAATTGCTAAAAATTATTTATTTGTCACTATATCTTGAAAACTATTAACTTTTTGTATAGGCATTTATATTAGAATATTGTAGGTATTGCGACAACAATCATTTTGATATATGGTTCAAGGTCATATGTTCAAAGGTCAAGGTCACAGCTGCAAAAATAGACTTAAATCGCTAATTATCTTGAAAACTATTAACTTTTTGTATAGGCATGTATATTAGAATATTGTAGATATTTGGACAACGATCATTTTGATATATGGTTCAAGATCATATGTTGAAATGTCAAGGTCACAGTTGCAAAAGAAAAGTTAAATTGCTAATTATCTTGAAAACTATAAACTTTTTGTATAGGCATGTATATTAGAATATTGTAGGTATTGCGACAACAATCATTTTGATATATAGTTCAAGTTCATTTGTTGAAAGGTCAAGGTCACAGCTGCAAAAGAAGACTTAAATTGCTAATTATCTTGAAAACTATTAACTTTTTGTATAGGCATGTATATTAGAATATTGTAGGTATTTGGACAACGATCATTTTGATATATGGTTCAAGGTCATATGTTGAAAGGTCAAGGTCACAGCTGCAAAAGAAAAGTTAAATTGCTAATTATCTTGAAAACTATTAACTTTTTGTATAGGCGTGTATATTAGAATATTGTAGGTATTGACATGACGATCATTTTGATATATGGTTCAAGGTCATATGTTGAAAGATCAAGGTCACAGCTGCAAAAGAAAAGTTAAATTGCTAATTATCTTGTAAACTATTAACTTTTTGTATAGGCATGTATATTAGAATATTGTAGGTATTGACATGACGATCATTTTGATATATAGGTCAGGGTCATATGTTGAAAGGTCAAGGTCACAGTTGCAAAAGAAAAGTTAAATTGCTAATTATCTTGAAAACTATAAACTTTTTGTATAGGCATGTATATTAGAATATTGTAGGTATTGACATGACGATCATTTTGATATATGGTTCAAGGTCATATGTTTAAAGGTCAAGGTCACAGCTGCAAAAGAAGATTCAAATTGCTAATTATCTTGAAAACTATTAACTTTTTGTATAGGCATGTATATTAGAATATTGTAGGTATTGCGACAACAATCATTTTGATATATAGTTCAAGTTCATTTGTTGAAAGGTCAAGGTCACAGCTGCAAAAGAAGACTTAAATTGCTAATTATCTTGAAAACTATTAACTTTTTGTATAGGTGTGTATATTAGAATATTGTAGGTATTGACATGATGATCATTTTGATATATGGTTCAAGGTCATATGTTGAAAGGTCAAGTTCACAACTGCAAAAGAAGACTTAAATTGCTAATTATCTTGAAAACTATTAACTTTTTGTATGGGCATGTATTTTAGAATATTGTAGGTATTGACATGACGATGATTTTAATATATAGTTCAAGGTCATATGTTAAAAGATCAAGGTCACAACTGCAAAAGAAGACTTAAATTGCTAATTATCTTGTAAACTATTAACTTTTTGTATAGGCATGCATATTGGAATATTGTAGATATTGACGTTGCAATCATTTTGATATATGATTCAAGGTCATATGTTGAAAGGTCAAGGTGACAGCTGCAAAAGAAGACTACAGTCACTTTATGCATATTAGCTGCTTATTAATGAAATGTGACTGAATATTTTTGATTAATTTTTTTGGGAGTTCTTGAGTTTCTTTAAATTTTCTGTACTTGATATATTGTCTGTTGCACTTTGTAAACAATTTTGGAGATATTCTCAGGTGAGCGTTAAGGCCCATGGGCCTCTTGTTTGTATAGGCATGTATGTTAGATTATTGTATGTATTGAAATGATAATGACTTTGATATATAGTTCAAGGTTATTGATTCAAAGGTCAAGGTCATAGCAACACAAGATTGCTTAAATTGTTAATTATCTTGAAAACTATTAACTTTTTGTATAGGCATGTTTATTAGAATACTGTAGGTATTTATATAACAGCCATTTTGATATATGATTCAAGGTCATAGGTTCATAGGTCAAGGTCATAACTGTATGAGAAGGCTTAAATTGTTAATTATCTTGAAAGTTATTACTTTTTTGAATAGGTATGTTCATGAATATTGTAGGTATTGATATGATGATCATTTTGATATATGGTTCAAGGCCAAAGGTAAAGGCCAAAACATATTTCATTTAAATTGGCAAATTAGTTTCTAAGTGTAGTGTAGTAATGATGTTTTATGCACCAGTCAAGACTCTTTCACATATCCAGGTAGTCAATTCTTAGATGGAGGAGGAAACCAAAGTGCCCCAGAAAACCACTGACATTTGCCAAGCAAACTGACAAACTTTTTCACACTAGGATCTGCCCAAGCAGCATTTGAATTTAGGCACTGAGAGCTTTAAGATTACCCTAAAGACCACTTGGTCACCATGACCTCCGTGGATTCCAGAGGATAAGAAAAAGAAAAATAGCATATTTTTTGAAAAGATGTTATAACTAATTTAAATCATTATGTCTTTTCATGTCATCGACACCGTGACAGACTCTTGACAGGAATGTAAAGTACCATTCCTCCACTCCACTTTTCTCGACTAAGTATTGGTATCAACCCGGTTACCAGGCTTTTATGACTACTTTCCTACGTTCAGCACAGTCTGCTTTGATTAACTATGTGTTTGTATTTTCTTAAAAATGTAAGAAATAAGTATTGGTAATAAATATGTACACATATCTGATTTCCGATTCCGTTGTTCGTATACATCATGATTTTAAGATAAAAGAACATGTTTTGTACGCGTTTGCGGTCGATATCAAATCTTTAATACATTATTATTATTATTATTATTATTATTATGTTTCGAAAGTATCTATTTGTATTTATTATATTTCTCTATTGCATCACATTTGAGTTCCGATAACTGTTTACAACAGATTTCTGTAGTCGAAAACATATAAAGGTATTAAGGTGACGTCATCCGTCAACTTCGATAACTGGAACACCCCGATAACTCGAAGTCACCACCGAAGTCCCATGCACTTCGAGTTATCGAAGTTCTACTGTAACCTTCAAAATGGGGTCAAGGTCAAAGTTCAAGGTCATGACCTTGTTTGTAATTTGTGCAGTTTTAGGCTATTTTCTTCAAAGTTTTAAGAGATATATAATATGAAAACATTGTTAAAATGTTTAGCATGTATCGCTCACCTGGGCAAGGTAATCTTATTAGAAGATGTTTAAATCATTCCTGTAACGTTTGGTTTAATTTAAACCAGTAGCTTCAGAGGAGATAGTCAAAATATGCTTATCCCATAGGGTCTAATGTTACACAATACCCTATGCTGGTGTCCAAGTTTTTTGGCAAACTAAAAAAAAACTTTTCGGCTATCTTAGTAAAGGACTATCCATACATCTTTTCTGAAAAGTTTGATTCAGTTTGCTTAAGTAACTTCAGAGGAGATTGCCAATATATGCTTTTCCCATGGGGTCCAATGTTAAACTATGCCCTGTGCTGGTGGCCATGTTTTTTGGCAGATCAGGAAAATTTTGGCTATCTTAGTAAAGGACCATCCATACATAATTCCTGCAAAGTTTGATTCAATTGGCTTCTGTATTTCCAGAGGAGATAGCCAATATATGCTTTTCCCATAGGGTCCAATGTTAAACTATGTCCTGCGCTGGCAGCCATGTTTTTTGGTGGATCTTGGAAATTTCGGCAAACTTAGTAAAGGACCATCCATACATCATTCCTGTAAAATTTACTTCAGATTGGTCCAGTGGTTTCAGAGGAGATAGTCAAAATGTGAAAAGTTTACGGACAGATGACGGACGACAGACGATGGATGACAACAGACGCCAAGTGATGGCAAAAGGTCACCATGGCCTGTGGCCAGGCCAGGTGAGCTAAAAAGGTACAAAGTTTCGTAACTGTATGATAATGCATGTAGAAGTTGTTTCCCCTGAAATGTTATTTTTTTGCAAATAAAAACCAAAATTGTGCATTAGCTTGAAAACTATAACCTTATTGTATAGGCATGTATGTTAGAATATTGTAGATATTGACATGACGAACATTTTGATATATGGCTCAAGGTCATGCGTTCAAAGGTCAAGGTCATAGGTGCACAAAAAGACTGAAATTGTTAATTATCTGGGAAACTATTAACTTTTTGTATTGGCATGTATATTAGAATATTGTAGGAATTGATATGGCGATCATTCTGATATGAGATTCAAGGTGTTACATTTAAAGGTCAAGGTCATAGATGCATAAGAAGACTGAAATTGTGAATTGTCTTGAAAACTATTAACTGTTTGCATAGGCATATATATTAGAATATTTTATGTATTTTTGCAAATGATTTTGGATATATCCTCAGGTTGGCCATATCCTCAGGTGAGCGTTAAGGCCCATGGGCCTCGTGTTTAGGAATTCTCTTGGTTTTTCCCCTTTTGGTAAAAGTGTAATAACACCCTGTTTCTGGTTTGAAGAAAGCTCACCTTTATCAAAACTGCAATTTATAGATCTAACCAAAAAAGTAGATATATCTTTCCAAAACATTTTATAAAATTCCACAGTGAAACCATCTGTACCAGGGCTTTTATCATTTTTCATATTTTTTAAAACATAGAGTATTCCAGACTTGGTAATTCTACCTTCTATTTTTCCCTGCATTATATTATCACCTAGTGAAATTATAAGCGAAGCATTGAAAGTGTCATTTGGGAATTATTTAGCTGTATTTTAAAGTATGGAAAAGTTCCATGTGAGTTTTATTAACTTCATTCTATCATGTAACCAACATAAATGATACAGGCAACTATTTTTTGTTATAAAGTTTTACTCAGATAAAAAAAATAAAATAAAAAATGATATATTAATTGTCATTAAGAGTAAGCAATCTTTTTAAGATCTGTATGAACATGAAAATATCATGAATGAAATACATTGGTGAGATGCTAAAGACTTGATGTGTTTTTGTTTAATAATTATTTAAAAAGTCATAGGCAACAAAAAAATCACCAAATATGTCATTTCATAATTTCAGTAAAATGTGCTGACTCACAGAGTAGCCATTTTTTCTTGATACTGTCTAGAAATACTTCTGGATGGATCACTTTTTAAAAATTTGACACTTATTTTTCATGATAAATATACATTAATTTTTAGTGGAATGCCACATACATGTCCACAGATTTGCCACATACATGTCCATAGAATTTCCACGTACATATCCATGGAATTTCCATGTACATTTCTATGGAATTTCCACATACATGTCCACAGATTTGCCACATACATGTCCATAGAATTTCCACGTACATATCCATGGAATTTCCATGTACATTTCTATGGAATTTCCACATACATGTCCACAAATTTGCCACATACATGTCCATGGAATTTTCATGTACATGTCCACAGATTTGCCACGTACATGTCCATGGAATTTCCACATACAAATGGTTGCAATACTCCAAAATGTCCATGGATTTGCCACACACACTGTCCATAGAATTTCCATGTACATGTCCATTGAATTTCCACGTACATGCGGTTCCAATACTCCACACTTTCCGTGTACAAAAAATTCAAAGCAAATTTACAGCCAAGATTATTGGGGCTAAAAATTGGGAAATTGGGGAAATTGCTACAAATTATATTTGTCAATACATGTATATCTTTAAAACTATCAGCTTTTTGTATATTTGAATATTTTAGAATTTGATACAAAGGACATTTAGATATATGACTCAAGTTCATAAAATTAAAGGTCAAGGTCACAGCTTCAAAAGAAGACTGAAATGTTAATTTTCCTTAAAATTGATAACTTTTGTATAGGCATGTATATTAGAATATAGTGTCGACCATTTTGATATATGATTCAAGGTGATAATGATATGTTTAAAGTTCAAGCTCATAGCTGGAAAAAAAGACATAAATTGTTATCTTGAAAAATATTAAATTTTTGTAAAGGCATGTGTATGAGAATATTTTAGGTATTATTTGGATGATCATTTTGATACATGGTTCAGTCATAAGTTCAAAGGTCAAGGTCATGACTGCATAAGAAGACTGAAATTGTTAATTATGTTGAAAACTATTAACCTTTTGTATAGACATGTAAATTAGAATATTGTATGTATTGATATGAAAATGATTTTGATATATGGTTAAAGGTCATATGTTCAAAGGTCAAGGACATATCAGCATAAAAAGACTGAAATCATTAATTATCTTGAAAATTTTTACTTTCATTTAGGCATGTATATAAGAATACTGTATGTATCGATATGATGATCATTTTGGATGTATGGTTCAAGTTCATATGTTAAAGGTCAAGGTCATAGTTGCATGAGATTACTTTATAAGTTGCTAATAGTCTTGAAAACTATTGACATTTTGTATAGGCATGTATATTTTATTTTTAGCTCACCTGAGCTGAAAGCTCAGATGAGCTATTGCTATCCATCTTCGTGCGTCATGCGTGGTCTGTCGTGCGTTGTGCATAAACTTTTCACATTTTAATCTTCTCCTCCAAAACCACTGGGCCAAATTTAATGAAACTTGGTAACCATCATGCCTGGGTGAAGCCCTTTCAGATTTGCACAAATAAAGGAGTTATGTCCCCTTGGGGCCCCATAAGGGGGGAAATAGTGAAAAACTTTAAAAATCTTCTCCTCTGAATGTACAAGAGATATACCTTAGTTATTTCACTTAAATTGGAAATTATCTTGAAAACTTAACTTTTTGTATAGACATGTATATTAGAATATTTTAGGTATTGATATGACGATCATTTTGATATATGGTTCAAGGTCATAAGTTTAAAGGTCAAGGTCACAGCTGCAAAAGAAGACTTAAATTGGAAATTATCTTGAAAACTAGTAATTTTTAGCTCAACTGGCTATAGCCAGCTGAGCTTATGGCATGGCGAAGCGTCCGTGCGTAAACTTCAATCTCTGAAACCACGTGACCAAATGAAACCAAATTTGGTGTAGAAGGTCCCTAGGTGGAGTAGATTAAAGTTTGTGATTTTCGGCCCGATCCTAAATCCAAGATGGCCGCTGTTACTATAAATAGAAAAAACAGGAAAATGGCCATTACATATTTATTTGTTGATCAATTTGGTTCAAATTTGGTATATAGAATGTAGATCTCTGGCCATTTAATATATGTAACAAATTTTTCCGTAACTTTTTTCGTTGGCGTGTTATTAGCGCAATATGCAAATGAGCAGCTAAATATAGCTGATTCTTTAAAAATCTTCTTCTCTGAAACCACATGACCAAATGAAACCAAATTTGGTGTGGAAGGTCCCTAGGTTGAGTAGATTAAAGTTTGTGATTTTTGTCCCGATCCTAAATCCAAGATGGCCGCTGTTACTGTAAATAGAACAAACAGGAAAATGGCAGCTAAATATAGCTGATTCTTTGAAAATCTTCTTCTCTGAAACCACATGACCAAATGAAACCAAATTTGGTGTGGAAGGTCCGTAGGTGGAGTAGATTAAAGTTTGTGATTTTCGGCCCGATCCTAAATCCAAGATGGCCGCTGTTACTATAAATAGAAAAAACAGGAAAATGGCCATAACATATTTATTTGTTGATCAATTTGGTTCAAATTTGGTATTTGGAATGTAGAACTCGGGCCATTTAATATATGTAACAGGTTTTTCCATAACTTTTTTCGTTGGCGTGTTATTAGCGCAATATTCAAATTAGCAGCTAAATATAGCTGATTATTTGAAAATCTTCTTCTCTGAAACCACATGACCAAATGAAACCAAATTTGGTGTGGAAGGTCCGTAGGTGGAGTAGATTAAAGTTTGTGATTTTCGGCCCGATCCTAAATCCAAGATGGCCACTGTTACTATAAATAGAAAAAACAGGAAAATGGCCATAACATATTTATTTGTTGATCAATTTGGTTCAAATTTGGTATATGGAATGTAGAACTCTGGCCATTTAATATATTTAACGAGTTTTTTCGTAACTTTTTTCATTGGCGTGTTATTGGCGCAATATGCATATTAGCAGCTAAATATAGCTGATTCTTTGAAAATCTTCTTCTCTGAAACTACATGACCAAATAAAACTAAATTTGGTGTGGTAGGTCCCTAGATGGTCCCGATCCGAAATCCAAGATGGCCACTGTTACTATAAATAGAAAAAAAAAAGGAAAATGGCCATAACATTTATTTGGTGATCAATTTGCTTCACATTTGGTATATGGAATGTAGAACTCTGGTCATTTAATATATTTAGTGGGTTTTTTCCCATAACATTTGCCTTGTTATTGGCAAATGAAACCAGATTTGATGTGGATGGTCCCTAGGTGGGCTAGTTTTTTGTTGCCATGTATGGCCTGCCAGTTGAGCACCACAGGCCCTCTTGGGCCTCTTGTTTGTATAGGCAGGTATATTAGAATGTTGAAGGTATTGATATGACAATCTTGATAGATGGTTCAAGGTCATATGTTGAAAGGTCAAGGTCATAGCTGCATAAGTGTACTGAAATTGTTAATTATCTTGAAAACTATTATCTTTTTGTATAGGCATATATGTTAGAATATTGTAGGTATTGATATGACAATCATTTTGATATATGGTTCAATGTCATATGTTCAAAGGTCAAGGTCACAGCTGCAAAAGAAGACTTAAATTGCTAATTATCTTGAAAACTATTAACTTTTTGTATAGGCATGTATATTAGAATATTGTAGGTATTGCGACAACAATCATTTTGATATATGATTCAAGGTCATATTTTCATAGGTCAAGGTCACAGCTGCAAAAGAAGACTTAAATTGCTAATTATCTTAAAAACTATTAACTTTTTGTACAAGCATGTTTAATAAAATATTGTATGTATTGATGTTACAACCATTTTGATATAAAGTTTAAGTTCATATGTTTAAAGGTCAAAATCATGGCTACATAACCATATGGTTAAAGATTTGGAAATTATTCATGGTACTATGGTTAAATTATGCATATAAGCTATTTATAAATGAAATGTGACTAGACATTTCTGATTAACTATTGCAGGATTTTCCAAACTTGAGAAATTTTGTGAACTTTTTATAATTAAGTTCTCTGTAAGTTTTGACATTTCCTCAGGTGAGCATTAAGGCCCATGGGCCTCTTGTTATGTTTTTCTTCAAATGCAACAAAATGGCTCCCTGGCTTTTGTGGTGCAGTTTAAAGCTTCGTCAGTTCCAGCGGATTTTCAGTACTATTCAGTAAATTTTCTTTTAAAACATTGGTGTGAATTGGATCAAAATTGATAAAGAAGATCCTTGGATGTTGATTATTTAGTCTTTTATCTGACATGTCAGGCAAAATACAAGATGGACAAGCAAGTGCCAGGTGAGAGATACAGGCCTTTGTAGGCCTCTAGTTTAGTTAAAATACCTTATTTATTTCATTGCATTTATATAATTATGTATTTATTTTTTATCTATTTGCAGTTCCACTGAATATAGTTGTTCAGAAGAATGTCAAGCTATACATTAATTATTTTGGTATTGTTACAATTAACAAGATTAACAGGTAATACCTTGATAATTTTTTTACGTAGGAAAGTCGCAGACTTTTCTAGTTATGTCGTTGTTTGGTAACTAACGTACCGTATCTATGTAAACAAATTTCAGTTTTCTTGAGCACTAGTGTATACTTGCATTCCAAAGGAGTAGACCTGTACAGCAGAGCACAATCTGGGTGTTACAAATTCATTTCTGGTTTTATTTGCATGTTTATGGTAACTAGACTTACCCGTGTATATAACCTGATTAGCCATAACAGCAATACCCACATGTGTCAGCTAGGACCGATTAAATCATTCATTTTCTGGAATCCTTGATCAGAGGAATTCGGCATTTTTCTCATCCAATGAAATTAATTGAAAACGTCACTTCCTAATTTCATCAGAAAAAATGTGTTTGATGTTGAAATGGTGTACTGACAGGAGTTATCATGCACGATTTTCTCAGTGATGGACATTAATTTTAATCAACTTTCACTTTCATACAGAATAAAAGCACTTTATCATGTTTATATTCAGGTATGATTTTTATTAGGGCTGTCAAGTAATGAAATTTTAAAACTGGTTAACTGAAATGTAGTAACTGAACCGTTAGCGGTTATCCGACTGCAGATTCTATTGCAAAATAGTTCCATTACCTCCTTGTAAGTTTTTGCTCATGCTTGCCAGAAATACTACTTCCTGTTATACTGTAATAATTAGAAAAAAATGATCATTCAGAAAATAAGAAATTTATTTGTCAAAATATTTAACATCAGTTAACAATAACGTGACAAGAGCAAACAAATAAGATAGGTGTTTCTCACATAGATTGCATATGGTTTGTGTTTTATCATTGGAAAGTTTGAAAAAACTGCAAATTGCCCATTTTTTTTTCAGCCATGTTTTGTAGATGATTTACATTAGGAATTTTATATGTAATATTATGCAGTCTTAAATGAAATATCAAATAGCTTTAATACATTCATTCAGTCAAACTGACATGTCGTAAAGTCATACAATGTATATTGCAGAGTGCTAACTGATCTGCCAAATGTGGTAAATAGGTCAGTTTACTTTATTATTCAACGAAATAAACATGTAACAGAGAAAGAAAAGTTAAGATATACAGAGAGTATGTTTTTAGATATATGCATGTGGTTATTGGTTACTATATTTCGTAACCGGTTTTGCCCTGTAACCTAACTGTGACTGGTTATCCGGTTACCGTGACAGCCCTAATTTTTATTGGGTTAACATAAAAATGTAAATACATGTGTAGATCATCTACACGCTACAGCG
This sequence comes from Tegillarca granosa, assembly GCA_029721355.1. Lineage (NCBI taxonomy): Eukaryota > Metazoa > Mollusca > Bivalvia > Arcoida > Arcidae > Tegillarca > Tegillarca granosa. Next base: position 120,138 of record JARBDR010000150.1, read on the forward strand.
CTGGTCTTAAGTAACGATGTTCAGAACAATCCATCGCGTCAGTACACACCGAAACAACAACAAACAACGATGTTTGCACTTGGTTCTATTCAATCTTTATTAAAAACACTCTGTATCATATGCTCCACCTGAGTTCCAGCAAAATCGTGTCCAGAATTATCGGACAAAGAATTGCCGTACGAAAAAGAGGAAATTTAAAAAACATTAAAATTTCAAAGTAAGGATGTCTGAAAGCATTGAAAGACAGTAAGTTCTGGGTATTTTGGGAAAAGGCCACTGATGGTTAATTGGAGAAAATGTATTGACAAACGGGAAAATTGGGAATAATGACATTGACTGTTGAGATTCAGTCAGAGTTTTTAGCTCACCTGGCTTTAGCCAGCGTGAGCTTATGGTATGATGCGGCATGTGTATGTGCGTGCGTGTGTGTGTGCGTCCGTAAACTTTACTTAAACAACTTTTTCTGAACCACTCAACAGATTTTGATGAAACTTGGTTACAATCATGCCTGGGTGAAGCCCTTTCAGATTTGCGCAAATAAAGGAGTAATGTTCCCTTGGGGCTCCATAAGGGGGAAAAAGTGAAAAACTTAAAAAATCTTCTCCTCTGAATCTACAAGAGATAAACCTTAGTTCTTTCACTTGTAACATTCTTAGGTCATCTAGTTTTAGATTTGCGCAAATGGTAGCCATGGGGCCCAAAATGGGGAAATGGCAAGGCACTTAGAGGGAAATTGCTAAAAATTATATATTTGTCACTATATCTTGAAAACTATTAACTTTTTGTATAGGCATGTTTATTAGAATATTGTAGGTATTGATATGACGATCATTTTGATATATGGTTCAAGGTCATGTTCAAAGGTCAAGGTCACAGCTACGAAAGAAGACTTGAATTGCTAATTATCTTGAAAAATATTAACTTTTTGTATAGGCATGCATATTAGAATATTGTAGGTATTGCTTTGACAATCATTTAGATATATGGTTCAAGGTCATATGTTGGAACGGTCAAGGTCACAGCTGCAAAAGAAGACTTAAATTGCTAATTATCTTGAAAACTATTAAGTTTTTGTATAGGCATGTATTTTAGAATATTGTAGGTATTGATATTTCAGTCATTTTGATATATGGTTCAAGGTCATATGTTGAAAGGTCAAGGTCACAGCTGCAAAAGAAGACTTAAATTGTTAAATATCTTGAAAACTATTAACTTTTTGTATAGGCACATATAATAGAATATTGTAGGTATTGATATGATGATCATTTTGATATGTGGTTCAAGGTCATATGTTGAAAGGTCAAGGTCACAGCTGCAAAAGAAGACTTGAATTGCAATTTATCTTGAAAAAAAATAACTTTTTGTAAAGGCATGTATATTAGAATATTGTAGGTATTGATATGACAGTCATTTAGATATATGGTTCAAGGTCATATGTTGGAACGGTCAAGGTCGCAGCTGCATAAGAAGACTTAAATTGCCAATTATCTTGAAAACTATTAACTTTTTGTATAGGCATGTATATTAGAATATTGTAGGTATTGATATTTCGATCATTTTGATATATGATTCAAGGTCATATGTTCAAAGGTCAAGGTCACAGCTGCAAAAGAAGACTTAAATTGTTTAATATCTTGAAAACTATTAACTTTTTGTATAGGCATGTTTATTAGAATATTGTAGGTATTGATATGACAATCATTTTGATATATGATTCAAGGTAATATGTTCAAAGGTCAAGGTCACAGCTGCAAAAAAAGACTTAAATTGCTAATTATCTTGAAAACTATTAACTTTTTGTATAGGCATGTTTATTAGAATATTGTAGGTATTGATATGATGATCATTTTGATATATGATTCAAGGTAATATGTTCAAATGTCAAGGTCACAGCTGCAAAAGTAGACTTAAATTGTTAAATATCTTGAAAACTATTAACTTTTTGTATAGGCACATATATTAGAATATTGTAGGTATTGATATGATGATCATTTTAATAAATGGTTCAAGGTCATATGTTGAAAGGTCAAGGTCACAGCTGCAAAAGAAGACTTGAATTGCTAATTGTCTTGACAAATATTAACTTTTTGTATAGGCATGCATATTAGAATATTGTAGGTATTGCTTTGACAATCATTTAGATATATGGTTCAAGGTCATATGTTGGAACGGTCAAGGTCACAGCTGCAAAAGAAGACTTAAATTGTTAAATATCTTGAAAACTATTAACTTTTTGTATAGGCACATATAATAGAATATTGTAGGTATTGATATGATGATCATTTTGATATGTGGTTCAAGGTCATATGTTGAAAGGTCAAGGTCACAGCTGCAAAAGAAGACTTGAATTGCAATTTATCTTGAAAAAAAATAACTTTTTGTAAAGGCATGTATATTAGAATATTGTAGGTATTGATATGACAGTCATTTAGATATATGGTTCAAGGTCATATGTTGGAACGGTCAAGGTCGCAGCTGCATAAGAAGACTTAAATTGCCAATTATCTTGAAAACTATTAACTTTTTGTATAGGCATGTATATTAGAATATTGTAGGTATTGATATTTCGATCATTTTGATATATGATTCAAGGTCATATGTTCAAAGGTCAAGGTCACAGCTGCAAAAGAAGACTTAAATTGTTTAATATCTTGAAAACTATTAACTTTTTGTATAGGCATGTTTATTAGAATATTGTAGGTATTGATATGACAATCATTTTGATATATGATTCAAGGTAATATGTTCAAAGGTCAAGGTCACAGCTGCAAAAAAAGACTTAAATTGCTAATTATCTTGAAAACTATTAACTTTTTGTATAGGCATGTTTATTAGAATATTGTAGGTATTGATATGATGATCATTTTGATATATGATTCAAGGTAATATGTTCAAATGTCAAGGTCACAGCTGCAAAAGTAGACTTAAATTGTTAAATATCTTGAAAACTATTAACTTTTTGTATAGGCACATATATTAGAATATTGTAGGTATTGATATGATGATCATTTTAATAAATGGTTCAAGGTCATATGTTGAAAGGTCAAGGTCACAGCTGCAAAAGAAGACTTGAATTGCTAATTGTCTTGACAAATATTAACTTTTTGTATAGGCATGCATATTAGAATATTGTAGGTATTGCTTTGACAATCATTTAGATATATGGTTCAAGGTCATATGTTGGAACGGTCAAGGTCACAGCTGCAAAAGAAGACTTAAATTGTTAAATATCTTGAAAACTATTAACTTTTTGTATAGGCACATATAATAGAATATTGTAGGTATTGATATGATGATCATTTTGATATGTGGTTCAAGGTCATATGTTGAAAGGTCAAGGTCACAGCTGCAAAAGAAGACTTGAATTGCAATTTATCTTGAAAAAAAATAACTTTTTGTAAAGGCATGTATATTAGAATATTGTAGGTATTGATATGACAGTCATTTAGATATATGGTTCAAGGTCATATGTTGGAACGGTCAAGGTCGCAGCTGCATAAGAAGACTTAAATTGCCAATTATCTTGAAAACTATTAACTTTTTGTATAGGCATGTATATTAGAATATTGTAGGTATTGATATTTCGATCATTTTGATATATGATTCAAGGTCATATGTTCAAAGGTCAAGGTCACAGCTGCAAAAGAAGACTTAAATTGTTAAATATCTTGAAATCTATTAACTTTTTGTATAGGCATGTTTATTAGAATATTGTAGGTATTGATATGACAATCATTTTGATATATGATTCAAGGTAATATGTTCAAAGGTCAAGGTCACAGCTGCAAAAAAAGACTTAAATTGCTAATTATCTTGAAAACTATTAACTTTTTGTATAGGCATGTTTATTAGAATATTGTAGGTATTGATATGACGATCATTTTGATATATGATTCAAGGTAGTATGTTCAAATGTCAAGGTCACAGCTGCAAAAGTAGACTTAAATTGTTAAATATCTTGAAAACTATTAACTTTTTGTATAGGCACATATATTAGAATATTGTAGGTATTGATATGATGATCATTTTAATAAATGGTTCAAGGTCATATGTTGAAAGGTCAAGGTCACAGCTGCAAAAGAAGACTTGAATTGCTAATTGTCTTGACAAATATTAACTTTTTGTATAGGCATGCATATTAGAATATTGTAGGTATTGCTTTGACAATCATTTAGATATATGGTTCAAGGTCATATGTTGGAACGGTCAAGGTCACAGCTGCAAAAGAAGACTTAAATTGCTAATTATCTTGAAAACTATTAAGTTTTTGTATAGGCATGTATTTTAGAATATTGTAGGTATTGATATTTCAGTCATTTTGATATATGGTTCAAGGTCATATGTTGAAAGGTCAAGGTCACAGCTGCAAAAGAAGACTTGAATTGCTAAATATCTTGAAAACTATTAACTTTTTGTATAGGCATGTATATTAGAATAATGTAGGTATTGATATGATGATCATTTTGATATGTGGTTCAAGGTCATATGTTGAAAGGTCAAGGTCACAGCTGCAAAAGAAGACTTGAATTGCTATTTATCTTGAAAAAAATTAACTTTTTCTAAAGGCATGTATATTAGAATATTGTAGGTATTGATTTGACAGTCATTTAGATATATGGTTCAAGGTCATATGTTGGAACGGTCAAGGTCGCAGCTGCATAAGAAGACTTAAATTGCCAATTATCTTGAAAACTATTAACTTTTTGTATAGGCATGTATATTAGAATATTGTAGGTATTGATATTTCGATCATTTTGATATATGATTCAAGGTCATATGTTCAAAGGTCAAGGTCACAGCTGCAAAAGAAGACTTAAATTGTTAAATATCTTGAAAACTATTAACTTTTTGTATAGGCATGTTTATTAGAATATTGTAGGTATTGATATGACAATCATTTTGATTTATGATTCAAGGTAATATGTTCAAAGGTCAAGGTCACAGCTGCAAAAAAAGACTTAAATTGCTAATTATCTTGAAAACTATTAACTTTTTGTATAGGCATGTTTATTAGAATATTGTAGGTATTGATATGACGATCATTTTGATATATGATTCAAGGTAATATGTTCAAATGTCAAGGTCACAGCTGCAAAAGTAGACTTAAATTGTTAAATATCTTGAAAACTATTAACTTTTTGTATAGGCACATATATTAGAATATTGTAGGTATTGATATGATGATCATTTTAATAAATGGTTCAAGGTCATATGTTGAAAGGTCAAGGTCACAGCTGCAAAAGAAGACTTGAATTGCTAATTGTCTTGACAAATATTAACTTTTTGTATAGGCATGCATATTAGAATATTGTAGGTATTGCTTTGACAATCATTTAGATATATGGTTCAAGGTCATATGTTGGAACGGTCAAGGTCACAGCTGCAAAAGAAGACTTAAATTGCTAATTATCTTGAAAACTATTAAGTTTTTGTATAGGCATGTATTTTAGAATATTGTAGGTATTGATATTTCAGTCATTTTGATATATGGTTCAAGGTCATATGTTGAAAGGTCAAGGTCACAGCTGCAAAAGAAGACTTGAATTGCTAAATATCTTGAAAACTATTAACTTTTTGTATAGGCATGTATATTAGAATAATGTAGGTATTGATATGATGATCATTTTGATATGTGGTTCAAGGTCATATGTTGAAAGGTCAAGGTCACAGCTGCAAAAGAAGACTTGAATTGCTATTTATCTTGAAAAAAATTAACTTTTTCTAAAGGCATGTATATTAGAATATTGTAGGTATTGATTTGACAGTCATTTAGATATATGGTTCAAGGTCATATGTTGGAACGGTCAAGGTCGCAGCTGCATAAGAAGACTTAAATTGCCAATTATCTTGAAAACTATTAACTTTTTGTATAGGCATGTATATTAGAATATTGTAGGTATTGATATTTCGATCATTTTGATATATGATTCAAGGTCATATGTTCAAAGGTCAAGGTCACAGCTGCAAAAGAAGACTTAAATTGTTAAATATCTTGAAAACTATTAACTTTTTGTATAGGCATGTTTATTAGAATATTGTAGGTATTGATATGACAATCATTTTGATTTATGATTCAAGGTAATATGTTCAAAGGTCAAGGTCACAGCTGCAAAAAAAGACTTAAATTGCTAATTATCTTGAAAACTATTAACTTTTTGTATAGGCATGTTTATTAGAATATTGTAGGTATTGATATGACGATCATTTTGATATATGATTCAAGGTAATATGTTCAAATGTCAAGGTCACAGCTGCAAAAGTAGACTTAAATTGTTAAATATCTTGAAAACTATTAACTTTTTGTATAGGCACATATATTAGAATATTGTAGGTATTGATATGATGATCATTTTAATAAATGGTTCAAGGTCATATGTTGAAAGGTCAAGGTCACAGCTGCAAAAGAAGACTTGAATTGCTAATTGTCTTGACAAATATTAACTTTTTGTATAGGCATGCATATTAGAATATTGTAGGTATTGCTTTGACAATCATTTAGATATATGGTTCAAGGTCATATGTTGGAACGGTCAAGGTCACAGCTGCAAAAGAAGACTTAAATTGCTAATTATCTTGAAAACTATTAAGTTTTTGTATAGGCATGTATTTTAGAATATTGTAGGTATTGATATTTCAGTCATTTTGATATATGGTTCAAGGTCATATGTTGAAAGGTCAAGGTCACAGCTGCAAAAGAAGACTTGAATTGCTAAATATCTTGAAAACTATTAACTTTTTGTATAGGCATGTATATTAGAATATTGTAGGTATTGCTTTGACAATCATTTAGATATATGGTTCAAGGTCATATGTTGGAACGGTCAAGGTCACAGCTGCAAAAGAAGACTTAAATTGCTAATTATCTTGAAAACTATTAACTTTTTGTATAGGCATGTATATTAGAATATTGTAGGTATTGATATTTCAGTCATTTTGATATATGGTTCAAGGTCATATGTTGAAAGGTCAAGGTCACAGCTGCAAAAGAAGACTTGAATTGCTAAATATCTTGAAAACTATTAACTTTTTGTATAGGCATGTATATTAGAATATTGTAGGTATTGCTTTGACAATCATTTAGATATATGGTTCAAGGTCATATGTTGGAACGGTCAAGGTCACAGCTGCAAAAGAAGACTTAAATTGTTAAATATCTTGAAAACTATTAACTTTTTGTATTATAAGGCATGTATTTTAGAATATTGTAGGTATTGATATGACGATCATTTTGATATATGATTCAAGGTAATATGTTCAAATGTCAAGGTCACAGCTGCAAAAGAAGACTTAAATTGCTAATTATCTTGAAAACTATTAACTTTTTGTATAAGCACATATATCAGAATATTGTAGGTATTAATATGATGATCATTTTAATAAATGGTTCAAGGTCATATGTTAAAGGTCAAGGTCACAGCTGCAAAAGAAGATTTGAATTGCTCATTATCTTGAAAAATATTAACTTTTTGTATAGGCATTCATATTAGAATATTGTAGGTATTGCTTTGACAATCATTTAGATATATGGTTCAAGGTCATATGTTGGAACGGTCAAGGTTACAGCTGCAAAAGAAGACTTAAATTGCTAATTATCTTGAAAACTATTAAGTTTTTGTATAGGCATGTATTTTAGAATATTGTAGGTATTGATATTTCAGTCATTTTGATATATGGTTCAAGGTCATATGTTGAAAGGTCAAGGTCACAGCTGCAAAAGAAGACTTAAATTGTTAAATATCTTGAAAACTATTAACTTTTTGTATAGGCATGTATATTAGAATATTGTAGGTATTGTTTTGACAGTCATTTAGATATATGGTTCAAGGTCATATGTTGGAACGGTCAAGGTCGCAGCTGCAAAAGAAGACTATAATTGCTAATTATCTTGAAAACTATTAACTTTTTGTATAGGCATGTATATTAGAATATTGTAGGTATTGATATTTCGATCATTTTGATATATGGTTCAAGGTCATATGTTCAAAGGTCAAGGTCACAGCTGCAAAAGAAGACTTGAATTGCTAATTGTCTTGACAAATATTAACTTTTTGTATAGGCATGCATATTAGAATATTGTAGGTATTGCTTTGACAATCATTTAGATATATGGTTCAAGGTCATATGTTGGAACGGTCAAGGTCACAGCTGCAAAAGAAGACTTAAATTGCTAATTATCTTGAAAACTATTAAGTTTTTGTATAGGCATGTATATTAGAATATTGTAGGTATTGATATTTCAGTCATTTTGATATATGATTCAAGGTAATATGTTCAAAGGTCAAGGTCACAGCTGCAAAAAAAGACTTAAATTGCTAATTATCTTGAAAACTATTAACTTTTTGTATAGGCATGTTTATTAGAATATTGTAGGTATTGATATGACGATCATTTTGATATATGATTCAAGGTAATATGTTCAAATGTCAAGGTCACAGCTGCAAAAGAAGACTTAAAGTGTTAAATATCTTGAAAACTATTAACTTTTTGTATAGGCACATATATTAGAATATTGTAGGTATTGATATGATGATCATTTTAATAAATGGTTCAAGGTCATATGTTGAGAGGTCAAGGTCACAGCTGCAAAAGAAGACTTGAATTGCTAATTGTCTTGACAAATATTAACTTTTTGTATAGGCATGCATATTAGAATATTGTAGGTATTGCTTTGACAATCATTTAGATATATGGTTCAAGGTCATATGTTGGAACGGTCAAGGTCACAGCTGCAAAAGAAGACTTAAATTGCTAATTATCTTGAAAACTATTAAGTTTTTGTATAGGCATGTATTTTAGAATATTGTAGGTATTGATATTTCAGTCATTTTGATATATGGTTCAAGGTCATATGTTGAAAGGTCAAGGTCACAGCTGCAAAAGAAGACTTGAATTGCTAAATATCTTGAAAACTATTAACTTTTTGTATAGGCATGTATATTAGAATATTGTAGGTATTGCTTTGACAATCATTTAGATATATGGTTCAAGGTCATATGTTGGAACGGTCAAGGTCACAGCTGCAAAAGAAGACTTAAATTGCTAATTATCTTGAAAACTATTAAGTTTTTGTATAGCCATGTATTTTAGAATATTGTAGGTATTGATATTTCAGTCATTTTGATATATGGTTCAAGGTCATATGTTGAAAGATCAAGGTCACAGCTGCAAAAGAAGACTTGAATTGCTAAATATCTTGAAAACTATTAACTTTTTGTATAGGCACATATATTAGAATATTGTAGGTATTGATATGACGATGATTTTAATAAATGGTTCAAGGTCATATGTTGAAAGGTCAAGGTCACAGCTGCAAAAGAAGACTTGAATTGCTAATTGTCTTGACAAATATTAACTTTTTGTATAGGCATGCATATTAGAATATTGTAGGTATTGCTTTGACAATCATTTAGATATATGGTTCGAGGTCATATGTTGGAACGGTCAAGGTCACAGCTGCAAAAGAAGACTTAAATTGCTAATTATCTTGAAAACTATTAAGTTTTTGTATAGGCATGTATTTTAGAATATTGTAGGTATTGATATTTCAGTCATTTTGATATATGGTTCAAGGTCATATGTTGAAAGGTCAAGGTCACAGCTGCAAAAGAAGACTTGAATTGCTAAATATCTTGAAAACTATTAACTTTTTGTATAGGCATGTATATTAGAATATTGTAGGTATTGCTTTGACAATCATTTAGATATATGGTTCAAGGTCATATGTTGGAACGGACAAGGTCACAGCTGCAAAAGAAGACTTAAATTGCTAATTATTTTGAAAACTATTAACTTTTTGTATAGGCATGTATATTAGAATATTGTAGGTATTGTTATTTCAGTCATTTTGATATATGGTTCAAGGTCATATGTTGGAACGGTCAAGGTCACAGCTGCAAAAGAAGACTTAAATTGTTAAATATCTTGAAAGCTATTAACTTTTTGTATAGGCATCCATATTAGAATATTGTAGGTATTGTTTTGACAACCATTTAGATATATGGTTCAAGGTCATATGTTGGAACGGTCAAGGTCGCAGCTGCAAAAGAAGACTATAATTGCTAATTATCTTGAAAACTATTAACTTTTTGTATAGGCATGTATATTAGAATATTGTAGGTATTGATATTTCGATCATTTTGATATATGGTTCAAGGTCATATGTTCAAAGGTCAAGGTCACAGCTGCAAAAGAAGACTTGAATTGCTAATTATCTTGAAAAATATTTACTTTTTGTATAGGCATGTATATTAGAATATTGTAGGTATTGCTTTGACAATCATTTAGATATATGGTTCAAGGTCATATGTTGGAACGGTCAAGGTCACAGCTGCAAAAGAAGACTTAAATTGCTAATTATCTTGAAAACTATTAACTTTTTGTATAGGCATTTATATTAGAATATTGTAGGTATTGATATTTCAGTCATTTTGATATATGATTCAAGGTAATATGTTCAAAGGTCAAGGTCACAGCTGCAAAAAAAGACTTAAATTGCTATTTATCTTGAAAACTATTAACTTTTTGTATAGGCATGTTTATTAGAATATTGTAGGTATTGATATGACGATCATTTTGATATATGCTTCAAGGTAATATGTTCAAAGGTCAAGGTCACAGCTGCAAAAGAAGACTTAAATTGTTAAATATCTTGAAAACTATTAACTTTTTGTATAGGCACATATATTAGAATATTGTAGGTATTGCTTTGACAATCATTTAGATATATGGTTCAAGGTCATATGTTGGAACGGTCAAGGTCACAGCTGCAAAAGAAGACTTAAATTGCTAATTATCTTGAAAACTATTAAGTTTTTGTATAGGCATGTATTTTAGAATATTGTAGGTATTGATATTTCAGTCATTTTGATATATGATTCAAGGTAATATGTTCAAAGGTCAAGGTCACAGCTGCAAAAAAAGACTTAAATTGCTATTTATCTTGAAAACTATTAACTTTTTGTATAGGCATGTTTATTAGAATATTGTAGGTATTGATATGACGATCATTTTAATAAATGGTTCAAGGTCATATGTTGAAAGGTCAAGGTCACAGCTGCAAAAGAAGACTTGAATTGCTAATTGTCTTGACAAATATTAACTTTTTGTATAGGCATGCATATTAGAATATTGTAGGTATTGCTTTGACAATCATTTAGATATATGGTTCAAGGTCATATGTTGGAACGGTCAAGGTCACAGCTGCAAAAGAAGACTTAAATTGCTAATTATCTTGAAAACTATTAAGTTTTTGTATAGGCATGTATTTTAGAATATTGTAGGTATTGATATTTCAGTCATTTTGATATATGGTTCAAGGTCATATGTTGAAAGGTCAAGGTCACAGCTGCAAAAGAAGACTTGAATTGCTAAATATCTTGAAAACTATTAACTTTTTGTATAGGCATGTATATTAGAATATTGTAGGTATTGCTTTGACAATCATTTAGATATATGGTTCAAGGTCATATGTTGGAACGGTCAAGGTCACAGCTGCAAAAGAAGACTTAAATTGCTAATTATCTTGAAAACTATTAACTTTTTGTATAGGCATGTATTTTAAAATATTGTAGGTATTGATATTTCAGTCATTTTGATATATGGTTCAAGGTCATATGTTGGAACGGTCAAGGTCACAGCTGCAAAAGAAGACTTAAATTGTTAAATATCTTGAAAACTATTAACTTTTTGTATAGGCACATATATTAGAATATTGTAGGTATTGATATGATGATCATTTTGATATGTGGTTCAAGGTCATATGTTGAAAGGTCAAGGTCACATCTGCAAAAGAAGACTTGAATTGCTATTTATCTTGAAAAAAATTAACTTTTTGTAAAGGCATGTATATTAGAATATTGTAGGTATTGATATGACAGTCATTTAAATATATGGTTCAAGGTCATATGTTGGAACGGTCAAGGTCGCAGCTGCATAAGAAGACTTAAATTGCCAATTATCTTGAAAACTTTTAACTTTTTGTATAGGCATGTATATTAGAATATTGTAGGTATTGATATTTCGATCATTTTGATATATGATTCAAGGTCATATGTTCAAAGGTCAAGGTCACAGCTGCAAAAGAAGACTTAAATTGTTAAATATCTTGAAAACTATTAACTTTTTGTATAGGCATGTTTATTAGAATATTGTAGGTATTGATATGACAATCATTTTGATTTATGATTCAAGGTAATATGTTCAAAGGTCAAGGTCACAGCTGCAAAAAAAGACTTAAATTGCTAATTATCTTGAAAACTATTAACTTTTTGTATAGGCATGTTTATTAGAATATTGTAGGTATTGATATGACGATCATTTTGATATATGATTCAAGGTAATATGTTCAAATGTCAAGGTCACAGCTGCAAAAGAAGACTTAAATTGTTGAATATCTTGAAAACTATTAACTTTTTGTATAGGCACATATATTAGAATATTGTAGGTATTGATATGATGATCATTTTAATAAATGGTTCAAGGTCATATGTTGAAAGGTCAAGGTCACAGCTGCAAAAGAAGACTTGAATTGCTAATTGTCTTGACAAATATTAACTTTTTGTATAGGCATGCATATTAGAATATTGTAGGTATTGCTTTGACAATCATTTAGATATATGGTTCAAGGTCATATGTTGGAACGGTCAAGGTCACAGCTGCAAAAGAAGACTTAAATTGCTAATTATCTTGAAAACTATTAAGTTTTTGTATAGGCATGTATTTTAGAATATTGTAGGTATTGATATTTCAGTCATTTTGATATATGGTTCAAGGTCATATGTTGAAAGGTCAAGGTCACAGCTGCAAAAGAAGACTTGAATTGCTAAATATCTTGAAAACTATTAACTTTTTGTATAGGCATGTATATTAGAATATTGTAGGTATTGCTTTGACAATCATTTAGATATATGGTTCAAGGTCATATGTTGGAACGGTCAAGGTCACAGCTGCAAAAGAAGACTTAAATTGCTAATTATCTTGAAAACTATTAACTTTTTGTATAGGCATGTATATTAGAATATTGTAGGTATTGATATTTCAGTCATTTTGATATATGGTTCAAGGTCATATGTTCAAAGGTCAAGGTCACAGCTGCAAAAGACAACTTAAATTGTTAAATATCTTGAAAACTATTAACTTTTTGTATTATAAGGCATGTATTTTAGAATATTGTAGGTATTGATATGTCGATCATTTTGATATATGATTCAAGGTAATATGTTCAAATGTCAAGGTCACAGCTGCAAAAGAAGACTTAAATTGCTAATTATCTTAAAAACTATTAACTTTTTGTATAAGCACATATATTAGAATATTGTAGGTATTGATATGATGATCATTTTAATAAATGGTTCAAGGTCATATGTTGAAAGGTCAAGGTCACAGCTGCAAAAGAAGATTTGAATTGCTAATTATGTTGAAAAATATTAACTTTTTGTATAGGCATTCATATTAGAATATTGTAGGTATTGCTTTGACAATCATTTAGATATATGGTTCAAGGTCATATGTTGGAACGGTCAAGGTTACAGCTGCAAAAGAAGACTTAAATTGCTAATTATCTTGAAAACTATTAAGTTTTTGTATAGGCATGTATTTTAGAATATTGTAGGTATTGATATTTCAGTCATTTTGATATATGGTTCAAGGTCATATGTTGAAAGGTCAAGGTCACAGCTGCAAAAGAAGACTTAAATTGTTAAATATCTTGAAAACTATTAACTTTTTGTATAGGCATGTATATTAGAATATTGTAGGTATTGTTTTGACAATCATTTAGATATATGGTTCAAGGTCATATGTTGGAACTGTCAAGGTCGCAGCTGCAAAAGAAGACTATAATTGCTAATTATCTTGAAAACTATTAACTTTTTGTATAGGCATGTATATTAGAATATTGTAGGTATTGATATTTCGATCATTTTGATATATGGTTCAAGGTCATATGTTCAAAGGTCAAGGTCACAGCTGCAAAAGAAGACTTGAATTGCTAATTATCTTGAAAAATATTTACTTTTTGTATAGGCATGTATATTAGAATATTGTAGGTATTGCTTTGACAATCATTTAGATATATGTTTCAAGGTCATATGTTGGAACGGTCAAGGTAACAGCTGCAAAAGAAGACTTAAATTGCTAATTATCTTGAAAACTATTAAGTTTTTGTATAGGCATGTATATTAGAATATTGTAGGTATTGATATTTCAGTCATTTTGATATATGATTCAAGGTAATATGTTCAAAGGTCAAGGTCACAGCTGCAAAAAAAGACTTAAATTGTTAAATATCTTGAAAACTATTAACTTTTTGTATAGGCACATATATTAGAATATTGTAGGTATTGATATGATGATCATTTTAATAAATGGTTCAAGGTCATATGTTGAAAGGTCAAGGTCACAGCTGCAAAAGAAGACTTGAATTGCTAATTGTCTTGACAAATATTAACTTTTTGTATAGGCATGCATATTAGAATATTGTAGGTATTGCTTTGACAATCATTTAGATATATGGTTCAAGGTCATATGTTGGAACGGTCAAGGTCACAGCTGCAAAAGAAGACTTAAATTGCTAATTATCTTGAAAACTATTAACTTTTTGTATAGGCATGTATATTAGAATATTGTAGGTATTGATATTTCAGTCATTTTGATATATGGTTCAAGGTCATATGTTGAAAGTTCAAGGTCACAGCTGCAAAAGAAGACTTGAATTGCTAAATATCTTGAAAACTATTAACTTTTTGTATAGGCATGTATATTAGAATATTGTAGGTATTGCTTTGACAATCATTTAGATATATGGTTCAAGGTCATATGTTGGAACGGTCAAGGTCACAGCTGCAAAAGAAGACTTAAATTGCTAATTATCTTGAAAACTATTAACTTTTTGTATAGGCATGTATATTAGAATATTGTAGGTATTGATATTTCAGTCATTTTGATATATGGTTCAAGGTCATATGTTGGAACGGTCAAGGTCACAGCTGCAAAAGAAGACTTAAATTGTTAAATATCTTGAAAACTATTAACTTTTTGTATTATAAGGCATGTATTTTAGAATATTGTAGGTATTGATATGACGATCATTTTGATATATGATTCAAGGTAATATGTTCAAATGTCAAGGTCACAGCTGCAAAAGAAGACTTAAATTGCTAATTATCTTGAAAACTATTAACTTTTTGTATAGGCACATATATAAGAATATTGTAGGTATTGATATGATGATCATTTTAATAAATGGTTCAAGGTCATATGTTGAAAGGTCAAGGTCACAGCTGCAAAAGAAGACTTGAATTGCTAATTGTCTTGACAAATATTAACTTTTTGTATAGGCATGCATATTAGAATATTGTAGGTATTGCTTTGACAATCATTTACATATATGGTTCAAGGTCATATGTTGGAACGGTCAAGGTCACAGCTGCAAAAGAAGACTTAAATTGCTAATTATCTTGAAAACTATTAAGTTTTTGTATAGGCATGTATTTTAGAATATTGTAGGTATTGATATTTCAGTCATTTTGATATATGGTTCAAGGTCATATGTTGAAAGGTCAAGGTCACAGCTGCAAAAGAAGACTTAAATTGTTAAATATCTTGACAAATATTAACATTTTGTATAGGCATGTATATTAGGATATTGTAGGTATTGATATTTCGATTATTTTGATATATGGTTCAAGGTCATATGTTCAAAGGTCAAGGTCACAGCTGCAAAAGAAGACTTGAATTGCTAATTGTCTTGACAAATATTAACTTTTTGTATAGGCATGCATATTAGAATATTGTAGGTATTGCTTTGACAATCATTTACATATATGGTTCAAGGTCATATGTTGGAACGGTCAAGGTCACAGCTGCAAAAGAAGACTTAAATTGCTAATTATCTTGAAAACTATTAACTTTTTGTATAGGCATTTATATTAGAATATTGTAGGTATTGATATTTCAGTCATTTTGATATATGATTCAAGGTAATATGTTCAAAGGTCAAGGTCACAGCTGCAAAAAAAGACTTAAATTGCTATTTATCTTGAAAACTATTAACTTTTTGTATAGGCATGTTTATTAGAATATTGTAGGTATTGATATGACGATCATTTTGATATATGCTTCAAGGTAATATGTTCAAAGGTCAAGGTCACAGCTGCAAAAGAAGACTTAAATTGTTAAATATCTTGAAAACTATTAACTTTTTGTATAGGCACATATATTAGAATATTGTAGGTATTGCTTTGACAATCATTTAGATATATGGTTCAAGGTCATATGTTGGAACGGTCAAGGTCACAGCTGCAAAAGAAGACTTAAATTGCTAATTATCTTGAAAACTATTAAGTTTTTGTATAGGCATGTATTTTAGAATATTGTAGGTATTGATATTTCAGTCATTTTGATATATGATTCAAGGTAATATGTTCAAAGGTCAAGGTCACAGCTGCAAAAAAAGACTTAAATTGCTATTTATCTTGAAAACTATTAACTTTTTGTATAGGCATGTTTATTAGAATATTGTAGGTATTGATATGACGATCATTTTAATAAATGGTTCAAGGTCATATGTTGAAAGGTCAAGGTCACAGCTGCAAAAGAAGACTTGAATTGCTAATTGTCTTGACAAATATTAACTTTTTGTATAGGCATGCATATTAGAATATTGTAGGTATTGCTTTGACAATCATTTAGATATATGGTTCAAGGTCATATGTTGGAACGGTCAAGGTCACAGCTGCAAAAGAAGACTTAAATTGCTAATTATCTTGAAAACTATTAAGTTTTTGTATAGGCATGTATTTTAGAATATTGTAGGTATTGATATTTCAGTCATTTTGATATATGGTTCAAGGTCATATGTTGAAAGGTCAAGGTCACAGCTGCAAAAGAAGACTTGAATTGCTAAATATCTTGAAAACTATTAACTTTTTGTATAGGCATGTATATTAGAATATTGTAGGTATTGCTTTGACAATCATTTAGATATATGGTTCAAGGTCATATGTTGGAACGGTCAAGGTCACAGCTGCAAAAGAAGACTTAAATTGCTAATTATCTTGAAAACTATTAACTTTTTGTATAGGCATGTATTTTAAAATATTGTAGGTATTGATATTTCAGTCATTTTGATATATGGTTCAAGGTCATATGTTGGAACGGTCAAGGTCACAGCTGCAAAAGAAGACTTAAATTGTTAAATATCTTGAAAACTATTAACTTTTTGTATAGGCACATATATTAGAATATTGTAGGTATTGATATGATGATCATTTTGATATGTGGTTCAAGGTCATATGTTGAAAGGTCAAGGTCACATCTGCAAAAGAAGACTTGAATTGCTATTTATCTTGAAAAAAATTAACTTTTTGTAAAGGCATGTATATTAGAATATTGTAGGTATTGATATGACAGTCATTTAAATATATGGTTCAAGGTCATATGTTGGAACGGTCAAGGTCGCAGCTGCATAAGAAGACTTAAATTGCCAATTATCTTGAAAACTTTTAACTTTTTGTATAGGCATGTATATTAGAATATTGTAGGTATTGATATTTCGATCATTTTGATATATGATTCAAGGTCATATGTTCAAAGGTCAAGGTCACAGCTGCAAAAGAAGACTTAAATTGTTAAATATCTTGAAAACTATTAACTTTTTGTATAGGCATGTTTATTAGAATATTGTAGGTATTGATATGACAATCATTTTGATTTATGATTCAAGGTAATATGTTCAAAGGTCAAGGTCACAGCTGCAAAAAAAGACTTAAATTGCTAATTATCTTGAAAACTATTAACTTTTTGTATAGGCATGTTTATTAGAATATTGTAGGTATTGATATGACGATCATTTTGATATATGATTCAAGGTAATATGTTCAAATGTCAAGGTCACAGCTGCAAAAGAAGACTTAAATTGTTGAATATCTTGAAAACTATTAACTTTTTGTATAGGCACATATATTAGAATATTGTAGGTATTGATATGATGATCATTTTAATAAATGGTTCAAGGTCATATGTTGAAAGGTCAAGGTCACAGCTGCAAAAGAAGACTTGAATTGCTAATTGTCTTGACAAATATTAACTTTTTGTATAGGCATGCATATTAGAATATTGTAGGTATTGCTTTGACAATCATTTAGATATATGGTTCAAGGTCATATGTTGGAACGGTCAAGGTCACAGCTGCAAAAGAAGACTTAAATTGCTAATTATCTTGAAAACTATTAAGTTTTTGTATAGGCATGTATTTTAGAATATTGTAGGTATTGATATTTCAGTCATTTTGATATATGGTTCAAGGTCATATGTTGAAAGGTCAAGGTCACAGCTGCAAAAGAAGACTTGAATTGCTAAATATCTTGAAAACTATTAACTTTTTGTATAGGCATGTATATTAGAATATTGTAGGTATTGCTTTGACAATCATTTAGATATATGGTTCAAGGTCATATGTTGGAACGGTCAAGGTCACAGCTGCAAAAGAAGACTTAAATTGCTAATTATCTTGAAAACTATTAACTTTTTGTATAGGCATGTATATTAGAATATTGTAGGTATTGATATTTCAGTCATTTTGATATATGGTTCAAGGTCATATGTTCAAAGGTCAAGGTCACAGCTGCAAAAGACAACTTAAATTGTTAAATATCTTGAAAACTATTAACTTTTTGTATTATAAGGCATGTATTTTAGAATATTGTAGGTATTGATATGTCGATCATTTTGATATATGATTCAAGGTAATATGTTCAAATGTCAAGGTCACAGCTGCAAAAGAAGACTTAAATTGCTAATTATCTTAAAAACTATTAACTTTTTGTATAAGCACATATATTAGAATATTGTAGGTATTGATATGATGATCATTTTAATAAATGGTTCAAGGTCATATGTTGAAAGGTCAAGGTCACAGCTGCAAAAGAAGATTTGAATTGCTAATTATGTTGAAAAATATTAACTTTTTGTATAGGCATTCATATTAGAATATTGTAGGTATTGCTTTGACAATCATTTAGATATATGGTTCAAGGTCATATGTTGGAACGGTCAAGGTTACAGCTGCAAAAGAAGACTTAAATTGCTAATTATCTTGAAAACTATTAAGTTTTTGTATAGGCATGTATTTTAGAATATTGTAGGTATTGATATTTCAGTCATTTTGATATATGGTTCAAGGTCATATGTTGAAAGGTCAAGGTCACAGCTGCAAAAGAAGACTTAAATTGTTAAATATCTTGAAAACTATTAACTTTTTGTATAGGCATGTATATTAGAATATTGTAGGTATTGTTTTGACAATCATTTAGATATATGGTTCAAGGTCATATGTTGGAACTGTCAAGGTCGCAGCTGCAAAAGAAGACTATAATTGCTAATTATCTTGAAAACTATTAACTTTTTGTATAGGCATGTATATTAGAATATTGTAGGTATTGATATTTCGATCATTTTGATATATGGTTCAAGGTCATATGTTCAAAGGTCAAGGTCACAGCTGCAAAAGAAGACTTGAATTGCTAATTATCTTGAAAAATATTTACTTTTTGTATAGGCATGTATATTAGAATATTGTAGGTATTGCTTTGACAATCATTTAGATATATGTTTCAAGGTCATATGTTGGAACGGTCAAGGTAACAGCTGCAAAAGAAGACTTAAATTGCTAATTATCTTGAAAACTATTAAGTTTTTGTATAGGCATGTATATTAGAATATTGTAGGTATTGATATTTCAGTCATTTTGATATATGATTCAAGGTAATATGTTCAAAGGTCAAGGTCACAGCTGCAAAAAAAGACTTAAATTGTTAAATATCTTGAAAACTATTAACTTTTTGTATAGGCACATATATTAGAATATTGTAGGTATTGATATGATGATCATTTTAATAAATGGTTCAAGGTCATATGTTGAAAGGTCAAGGTCACAGCTGCAAAAGAAGACTTGAATTGCTAATTGTCTTGACAAATATTAACTTTTTGTATAGGCATGCATATTAGAATATTGTAGGTATTGCTTTGACAATCATTTAGATATATGGTTCAAGGTCATATGTTGGAACGGTCAAGGTCACAGCTGCAAAAGAAGACTTAAATTGCTAATTATCTTGAAAACTATTAACTTTTTGTATAGGCATGTATATTAGAATATTGTAGGTATTGATATTTCAGTCATTTTGATATATGGTTCAAGGTCATATGTTGAAAGTTCAAGGTCACAGCTGCAAAAGAAGACTTGAATTGCTAAATATCTTGAAAACTATTAACTTTTTGTATAGGCATGTATATTAGAATATTGTAGGTATTGCTTTGACAATCATTTAGATATATGGTTCAAGGTCATATGTTGGAACGGTCAAGGTCACAGCTGCAAAAGAAGACTTAAATTGCTAATTATCTTGAAAACTATTAACTTTTTGTATAGGCATGTATATTAGAATATTGTAGGTATTGATATTTCAGTCATTTTGATATATGGTTCAAGGTCATATGTTGGAACGGTCAAGGTCACAGCTGCAAAAGAAGACTTAAATTGTTAAATATCTTGAAAACTATTAACTTTTTGTATTATAAGGCATGTATTTTAGAATATTGTAGGTATTGATATGACGATCATTTTGATATATGATTCAAGGTAATATGTTCAAATGTCAAGGTCACAGCTGCAAAAGAAGACTTAAATTGCTAATTATCTTGAAAACTATTAACTTTTTGTATAGGCACATATATAAGAATATTGTAGGTATTGATATGATGATCATTTTAATAAATGGTTCAAGGTCATATGTTGAAAGGTCAAGGTCACAGCTGCAAAAGAAGACTTGAATTGCTAATTGTCTTGACAAATATTAACTTTTTGTATAGGCATGCATATTAGAATATTGTAGGTATTGCTTTGACAATCATTTACATATATGGTTCAAGGTCATATGTTGGAACGGTCAAGGTCACAGCTGCAAAAGAAGACTTAAATTGCTAATTATCTTGAAAACTATTAAGTTTTTGTATAGGCATGTATTTTAGAATATTGTAGGTATTGATATTTCAGTCATTTTGATATATGGTTCAAGGTCATATGTTGAAAGGTCAAGGTCACAGCTGCAAAAGAAGACTTAAATTGTTAAATATCTTGACAAATATTAACATTTTGTATAGGCATGTATATTAGGATATTGTAGGTATTGATATTTCGATTATTTTGATATATGGTTCAAGGTCATATGTTCAAAGGTCAAGGTCACAGCTGCAAAAGAAGACTTGAATTGCTAATTATCTTGAAAAATATTAACTTTTTGTATAGGCATGTATATTAGAATATTGTAGGTTTTGCTTTGACAATCATTTAGATATATGGTTCAAGGTCATATGTTGGAACGGTCAAGGTCACAGCTGCAAAAGAAGACTATAATTGCTAATTATCTTGAAAAATATTAACTTTGTATAGGCATGTATATTAGAATATTGTAGGTATTGATATTTCGATCATTTTGATATATGGTTCAAGGTCATATGTTCAAAGGTCAAGGTCACAGCTGCAAAAGAAGACTTAAATTGTTAAATATCTTGAAAACTATTAACTTTTTGTATAGGCACATATATTAGAATATTGTAGGTATTGATATGATGATCATTTTGATATATGGCTTAAGGTCATATGTTCAAAGGTGAAGGTCACAGCTGCAAAAGAAGACTTAAATTGCTAATTATCTTGAAAACTATTAACTTTTTGTATAGGCATGTATATTAGAATATTGTAGGTATTGATATGATGATCATTTTGATATATGGTTCAAGGTCATATGTTGAAAGGTCAAGGTCACAGCTGCTAAAGAAGACTTGAATTGCTAATTATCTTGAAAACTATTAACTTTTGTATAGGCATGTATATTAGAATATTGTAGGTATTGCTTTGACAATCATTTAGATATATGGTTCAAGGTCATATGTTGGAACGGTCAAGGTCACAGCTGCAAAAGAAGACTTAAATTGCTAATTATCTTGAAAACTATTAAGTATATATTAGAATAGTATTGGCATGACGATCATTTTGATATATAGTTCAAGGTCATATGTTCAAAGATCAAGGTCATATCAGCATTGGAAGACTAAAATTGCTAATTATCTTGAAAACTATTAACTTTTTGTATAGACATGTATATCAGAATATTGTAGGTATTGACATGACCATCATTTTGATGTATGGTTCAAGGTCATATGTTTAAAGTTCAAGGACATAGCCACATAAGTATACTGAAATTGGTTAATGATTTAGAAATTATTCATTGCACTACAGTTACTTTATGCATGTTAGCTGTTTATTAATGAAATGTGACTGAATATTTCTGATTGAGTTTTGTGGGAGTTCTTAACTTGAGTTTCTGTAAAGTTTCTGTACTTGATATATTGCCTATTGCACTTTGCAAACAATTTTGGAGATATCTTCAGGTGAGCGTTAAGGCCCATGGGCCTCTTGTTTTTAGTTTCAATACAGCTGTTAAAAATCAGTCAGTCTTTATTTTTGATTTTTGAATTTCAATATCCCGATTAGAGATAGAACAAGCAAAAGATCCTAGTATTTACACAGAAATCCATCTTTAGAATTTGAGAAATACAGACATTTTCATTATTTGATGCCCGGAATTTGCACTGATCTGGCATGCTACAAGTGGCACAAGTGCTACAAAATCAGAATCTTCTGATTATCTTTCAGGCAGTGACTGACTTTAGATTTCACTTATTGTAGTTGCCGTCGCTGTTTCTGTCTGAGATTTAGCCCAACTTTCACTCGTTTTCTATTTTTTTCCTGAATCTGAATAGGACTTTAATTGTCTCACTGATGGTGGTAGAAGCACTGGGTTTACTAAAAAAAATCCTGTTATTGTTTGGTAACTTTTTGCTGTTTTCCTTTTTCAGTCGTTTTATATAATATTTACTGTTGTATAATTTTTTGCTCACCTGAGCTGAAGGCTCTGATGAGCTATTGAGATCCATCTTCATCTGTCATGCATGTGTGTAAACTTTTTACATTTTATTCTTCTCCTCATTGAAACTTGGCTACCATATGCCTTGTTGGAGGCCTTTCAGATTTCCACAAATGAATGAATTATGTCCTCTTGGGACCCCATAAAGAGGGAAATAGTGAAAATCTTCTCCTCAGAATGTAGAAGAGGTATACCTTAGTTTTTTATATATATTATTCTCAGATCATCTAGTTATAGATTTACACAAATGGTAATATTGGGGCTCAAAATTGGAAAATGGCAAGGCAGTTAGTGGGGAAATTGCTTTGATTAATATATTTATAAGTGTATCTTGAAAACTTTTAACTTTTTGTACAGGCATATATATCGGAATATTGTAGGTATTTATATAACAATCTTTTTTATATATTGTTCAAGGTCATTGGTTCAAAGGTCAAGGACATAGCTGCATAAAACAGCTATTGTTAGGTATCTTAAAAAAAGACTTTTAACTTTTTTTTATACGGATGTTTCTTAAGATATTGTAGGTATTGGAATGACTACCATTATGATATATGGTTTAAGGTGAAAGGCTCAGAGGTCAAGGTCATTACCACAGAAAATGGCTTAAATTATGAATTATCTTGAAAACTATTCACTTTTTATATAGGCATGTATATTAGAATATTGTAAGTATTGCTTTGATGATCATTTTGATATATGGTTCAAGGCCAAAGGTCAAGGTCCTCTCATGTACTCTCTTATTTTTTATCTTATCAGAGGTGACTTTAGCATCAATCAGTTGTCAGAAAGTACAAAAGACATTTTCCCTTTTTGCTGTAATGGTCATTATTGATTGAATGTTGCTAAAGATGCCACTTTGGAATCTGCATCAAGCAAGATTCACTCAAACATATTTCATTTAATTGGCAAATTGGTTTCGGAGTTTAGTAGAGTAATGGTGTTTTATGCACCAGTCAAGACTCTTTCACATATCCAGGCTTTAACTGTTAATTATCTTGAAAAATATTGACTTTTTGTATAGGCATGTATATTGGATATTGTATGTATTGATATGATGATGATTTTGATATTTGGTTCAAGGTCATAGTTCAAAGGTCAAGGTCATAGCAATATAAGATTGCTTAAATTGTACTTTTTTAAAAAGGCATGTACATGAATATTGTAGGTATTGATATGATGATCATTTTGATATATGGTTCAAGGTCATTAGTCAATGCCAAAGATTAAGGTCCTCTCATGTACTGTCTTATTTTTTATATTATCAGAGGTGTCTTTAGCATCAATCAGTGGTCGGAAACTACAAAAGTCATTTTCCCTTTTAGCTGTAATAGTCATTATTGATTGAATGTTGCTAAAGATGCCAGTTTGGAATCTGCATCAAGCAAGATTCACCCAAACATATTTCATTTAATTGGCAAATTGGTTTCAGAGTGTAGTTGAGTAATGATTTTTGATGCACCAGGTAGTCAGTTCTTAGATGAAACCAAAGTGCCCCCAGAAAACCACTGACATTTGCCAAGCACACTGACAGACTTTCTCACTGTAGGATCTGCCCAAGCAGCATTTGAATCTAGGCACTGAGAGGCACTGTGACCTTTAAGATTACCCTTAAGACCACTTGGTCACCATGACCCCAGTGATAGAAGAAAAATAGCATATTTTTTAAAAAGATGATATAAGTAATTTAAAGCATTATGTCTTTTCATGTCATAGACACCATGACATTTAACTGACAGAATCTTGACAGGAATGTAAAGCATCATTCCTCCACTCCACTCTTCTGGACTAAGAATTGATATCAACCCAGTTACTAGGCTTTCATGACTACTTTCCTACATTCAGCACAGTCTGTGCTTTGATTTTAAGTTGACTTTGAATCGTCGGCAAGTAAGTTACTGCCAGATGCCGCCTGGTCATGTTCAGAGCTCCGTGCAGGACTTTGACACAAGTCGTTTAAAAACATTGTCAAACGAGATTGTTTGCCTGATGCACGATGCAAAGAGCGCTTATAATGACTTCATAAATTAAGCATTCAATACAAACATTTCAAAGATTAAAAATATAGACAGGTTCTATTTTAATAAATAGCTTCCTGTAATATGGTACGATAGCCATGTGGTACGACAATACAGAATTTCCACTCAGTACTTTCATTTTCAGTCCCGTCACTTTTTATAATTTACAGTAGCCGATTTCAATCTATAATAAAAATGGTTGCATAAAAAATAATGCAACAGCAAAACCAAGATGCACCATTTATTAAAACAAATTGTGTCAAAAACGCAAGAAACGCACTCTGGAGAAAACACTGTGTAGGTATTGATATGATGATCATTTTAAAATATGGTTAAAGGTCATAGGTTCAAAGATCAATGACATAGCCACATTACCACACTGAATTTGTTAAAGATTTGGAAATATTTTATTCTACTTTAGTTACTACATGCATATCAGCTACTTATAAATGAACTTATCTAGTATTGTGGCAGTTCTAAACTTGAGAAACTTGGAAAATCTCTGTAATCAATACATTGTATAAATATTGCACTATGCAAACAATTTTGGACATATCTTCAGGTGAGCATTAAGACCCAAGGCCTCTTGTTTGCTTGTCTGTGGCTGTGAATTATATCACTGGCATCCTTTAATTTGGTACTCTGATGAAGTATAATTTGTTTTAATAATACCAAAATTATTAGTGATTTTTGGATCAAGATATTATATATTTGTTTATAGTTTTATTGTGTTGTTTTTGGTAGGTAATTACCTATTTTTTTCTTACAAACAAACTGATACACACCAGTTTCTTAGTTTCTTGTTGTGTCCTTTCCAATACAAAACTTAACATCCCATATTGTATGGCATGAAGTGTTTGTACCATTTTTTCAGAACAACAACTCAAAAACATGACTGATAGATTAAAACCTTGGTAAGCTTCAGATTAACTGTCAGAAGCCTAGTAGGTACCCAACAGACTGAAAGCTTTTTAGCTCACCTGAGCTGAAAGCTCAGATGAGCTATTGCGATGGTTCACCGTCCGTCGTCTGTCGTGCGTCGTGCGTCGTGCGTCGTCCGTCGTGCGTTAACATTTTACATTTTAATCAACTCCTCTAAAACTACCAACCCAAATTTGATGAAACTTGGTGATGATGATGTCTGGGTGAAGGCCTTTCAGATTTGCACATATGAAGGAGTTATGTCCCCTTGGGGCCCCATAAGGGGGGAAATAGTGAAAAAATTTAAAAATCTTCTCCTCTGAATGTACAAGTGATATACCTTAGTTATTTCACTTATAACATTCTTAGGTCATCTAGTTTTAGATTTGCACAAATGAAAGCGATGGGGCTCAAAATGGGGAAATGGCAAGGAACTTAGTGGGAAAATTGCTAAAAATTATTTATTTGTCACTATATCTTGAAAACTATTAACTTTTTGTATAGGCATTTATATTAGAATATTGTAGGTATTGCGACAACAATCATTTTGATATATGGTTCAAGGTCATATGTTCAAAGGTCAAGGTCACAGCTGCAAAAATAGACTTAAATCGCTAATTATCTTGAAAACTATTAACTTTTTGTATAGGCATGTATATTAGAATATTGTAGATATTTGGACAACGATCATTTTGATATATGGTTCAAGGTCATATGTTGAAAGGTCAAGGTCACAGCTGCAAAAGAAAAGTTAAATTGCTAATTATCTTGAAAACTATTAACTTTTTGTATAGGCATGTATATTAGAATATTGTAGGTATTGACATGACGATCATTTTGATATATGGTTCAAGGTCATATTTTGAAAGGTCAAGGTCACAGATGCAAAAGAAGTCTTAAATTGCTAATTATCTTAAAAACTATTAACTTTTTGTATAGGCATGTAATTGGACAATTGTAGGTATTGACATGAGAAACATTTTGATAAATGGTTCAAGGTCATTTGTTGAAAGGTCAAGGTCACAGCTGCAAAATAAGACTTAAATTGCTAATTATCTTGAAAACTATTAACTTTTTGTATAGGCATGTATATTTGAATATTGTAGGTATTGACATGACGATCATTTTGATATATGGTTCAAGGTCATAAGTTGAAAGGTCAAGGTCACAGCTGCAACAGAAGACTTAAATTGCTAATTATCTTGAAAACTATTAACTTTTTGTATAGGCATGTATATTAAACTATTGTAGGTATTGACATGACACTCATTTTGATATATGGTTCAAGGTCATATGTTGAAAGGTCAAGGTCACAGTTGCAAAAGAAAAGTTAAATTGCTAATTATCTTGAAAACTATAAACTTTTTGTATAGGCATGTATATTACAATATTGTAGGTATTGCGACAACAATCATTTTGATATATAGTTCAAGTTCATTTGTTGAAAGGTCAAGGTCACAGCTGCAAAAGAAGACTTAAATTGCTAATTATCTTGAAAACTATTAACTTTTTGTATAGGCATGTATATTAGAATATTGTAGATATTTGGACAACGACCATTTTGATATATGGTTCAAGGTCATATGTTGAAAGGTCAAGGTCACAGCTGCAAAAGAAAAGTTAAATTGCTAATTATCTTGAAAACTATTAACTTTTTGTAAAGGCATGTATATTAGAATATTGTAGGTATTGACATGACGATCATTTTGATATATGGTTCAAGGTCATATGTTGAAAGATCAAGGTCACAGCTGCAAAAGAAAAGTTAAATTGCTAATTAACTTGAAAACTATTAACTTTTTGCATAGGCATGTATATTAGGATATTGTAGGTATTGACATGACGATCATTTTGATATATGGTTCAAGGTCATATGTTGAAAGGTCAAGGTCACAGTTGCAAAAGAAAAGTTAAATTGCTAATTATCTTGAAAACTATAAAATTTTTGTATAGGCATGTATATTAGAATATTGTAGGTATTGACATGACGATCATTTTGATATATATTTCAAGGTCATATGTTTAAAGGTCAAGGTCACAGCTGCAAAAGAAGACTCAAATTGCTAATTATCTTGAAAACTATTAACTTTTTGTATAGGCATGTATATTAGAATATTGTAGGTATTGCGACAACAATCATTTTGATATATAGTTCAAGTTCATTTGTTGAAAGGTCAAGGTCACAGCTGCAAAAGAAGACTTAAATTGCTAATTATCTTGAAAACTATTAACTTTTTGTATAGGCGTGTATATTAGAATATTGTAGGTATTGACATGATGATCATTTTGATATATGGTTAAAGGTCATATGTTGAAAGGTCAAGTTCACAACTGCAAAAGAAGACTTAAATTGCTAATTATCTTGAAAACTATTAACTTTTTGTATGGGCATGTATTTTAGAATATTGTAGGTATTGACATGACGATGATTTTAATATATAGTTCAAGGTCATATGTCAAAAGATCAAGGTCACAACTGCAAAAGAAGACTTAAATTGCTAATTATCTTGTAAACTATTAACTTTTTGTATAGGCATGCATATTGGAATATTGTAGATATTGACGTGGCAATCATTTTGATATATGATTCAAGGTCATATGTTGAAAGGTCAAGGTGACAGCTGCAAAAGAAGACTACAGTCACTTTATGCATATTAGCTGCTTATTAATGAAATGTGACTGAATATTTCTGATTAATTTTTTTGGGAGTTCTTGATTTCTTTAAATTTTCTGTACTTGATATATTGTCTGTTGCACTTTGTAAACAATTTTGGAGATATTCTCAGGTGAGCGTTAAGGCCCATGGGCCTCTTGTTTATAACAGATATATAATTATGTTCTCTTTTTTCCATGAAAAGCCAACTGTCATGGCTATATATATTTGTAACTCACCAGTCAGTCTTAAAAATATCATGGACTTTATTTCTGGGGTTCCAATAGTTGTAGGGCTTAAAAAAGAAATTTGTTCAAACACAAGGCTCACAGCATATCAATTAACCCTCATAGTATAATTTTTTTTTTTCAGATTCTCAAAGTCAAACCATACATGTTTGTACATCAGGAAATGAGGGACATTGTAACATTTACTGTGAAACCATTAACCAAGCAGACACTGTATCTTTTACTCATCCCCAGTATGGATCTGCAGGTGGATGTACATCGGGTGGTACATGTATATCTGGTCTCGGATATACAGTGACTCGTGAAAACGCAACATTTACCAGACTTACTATTCCTTCTTTAAACTGTACAACAGATAGAGGTAACTGGACTTGTTCCTATGGCAACAGTGCCTCACATCCAGTATTTTTACCATGTCCATGTAAGTACTTAAAATTTAATGAGCTATTCTCAGAATACCTTAGTTTCTGCAAAGTCTTAGCATTTCCACAACAAGAAAATAAACTCATATAAAGAATATATAGCTTTACTGTAGATTGGGAAATTTTCGCATCATCTAATTTTTGTATGAATGCCCTTAAATATTTATTCAAGTCTTTTACTTTTTGCGTGATCGCAACTCTGTAGTTTTAATTTCGCGAGTTACAAGGCTGTCTTACGGAACTGTTAACTTACTTTTTCTCTCATGGATATCCTTCAATAATTGAGAGCACCAGTGTAACAAAAAAACATATTTAATGTCTGATCACATGACTTGAGTTCTCTCTCAACTGAACACTTATCATTCTGTACTACTGATATTAAAATCACTTCGTAATCAGTAGTTTGAATGACACAAACATGGCAATACCGCCTATATTTTCATTTTTCAAAACATTTGATAAAGCAGGTTTACCAGTCGCTACTTCACCAAGTCTTCAGGTGGCTAATAAGAAAGTGTCATCTGTGATGGCAACAAATATTGATAGCGATAATGCGTCTGGTGGAGAAAGAAAAAAAGGAAATATGGAGCATATTCTCCAGCGACAAGGACAAAAATTGCCCGATATGCAATTGAAAATGGAAACAATGCCACAGCAAAACATTATAGCACTGTGTTAAAGGCAGATTTAAGCTGAGAGCACTGTCAGGGGTATGAAAGCCTATTATGAGAAAATGAAAAAAATGCAGGGAAAAGCTGAATTAATTTCACCTTTACCTAAAGTCCCACCGTGGTAGACCACTATTATTAGGCAAGGAATACGATGGCCAAGTTTGCGAATATTTGCATGTCCTTAGAGCTGTATAATTTTCCATTTGTGCAATAATTACGTAATATGCAAATAAGGTCTATTTTTATCTGAAATCTTTGAAAATCTTCTTCTCTGAAAGTACATGGCCAATTGAAAGGACACTAAGTGTGGAAGGTCCTTGGCTGGTATAAATTCAAAATTGTATCCGACATGTCTGTCATATATCCAAGATGGCTGCCATTACTATTAATAGCAAAAACCTATAAATGGCCATTACTGATTTATTTACTGATTTTGTTGCAATTTAAAACATAGAAAATAGAAGTTGGGGAATAAAACATATGTAACATGTTTTTTCTGTACAATTTTTCGTTTGTGCAATAATTACTCAATATGCAATTAAGGTCTATTTTTAGCCGAAATCGTTTTCTCTGAAAGTACATGGCCAATTGAAAGGAAATTTATGATAAATATTGCTTGAAATAATAGAGAATAAGGATATTGCTAGTGAGTTTGTTTACATTTTACTGATTTGATTTAAAAAGAAAAGCAGAGAACAAAATAAAAGTGTTCCAGGTGAGCAATACAGGCCCTATTGGGCCTCCTGTTACTTTTACCATTTACATGTACCTACTGTTGGTCCATAATTGTTTGTCACATGGTTTTTTAGCTCACCTGAGCTGAAAGCTCAGATGAGCTATTGCTATCCATCTTCGTCCGTAGTGCGTCGTCCGTCGTGCGTCGTGCGTCGTGCGTAAACTTTTCACATTTTAATCTTCTCCTCCAAAACCACTGGGCCAAATTTAATGAAACTTGGTAACCATCATGCCTGGGTGAAGCCCTTTCAGATTTGCACAAATAAAGGAGTTATGTCCCCTTGGGGCCCCATAAGGGGGGAAATAGTGAAAAACTTTAAAAATCTTCTCCTCTGAATGTACAAGAGATATACCTAAGTTATTTCACTTCTAACATTCTTAGGTCATCTGGTTTTAGATTTGCACAAATGGTAGCCATGGGGCCCAAAATGGGGAAATGGCAAGGCACTTAGAGGGAAATTGCTAAAAATTATATATTTGTCACTATATCTTGAAAACTATTAACTTTTTGTATAGGCATGTATATTAGAATATTTTAGGTATTGATATGACGATCATTTTGATATATGGCTCAAGGTCATATGTTTAAAGGTCAAGGTCACAGCTGCAAAAGAAGACTTAATTGCTAATTATCTTGAAAACTATTAACTTTTTGTATAGGCATGTATATTAGAATATTGTAGATATTTGGACAACGATCATTTTGATATATGGTTCAAGGTCATATGTTGAAAGGTCAAGGTCACAGCTGCAAAAGAAAAGTTAAATTGCTAATTATCTTGAAAACTATTAACTTTTTGTATAGGCATGTATATTAGAATATTGTAGGTATTGACATGACGATCATTTTGATATATGGTTCAAGGTCATATTTTGAAAGGTCAAGGTCACAGATGCAAAAGAAGTCTTAAATTGCTAATTATCTTAAAAACTATTAACTTTTTGTATAGGCATGTAATTGGACAATTGTAGGTATTGACATGAGAAACATTTTGATAAATGGTTCAAGGTCATTTGTTGAAAGGTCAAGGTCACAGCTGCAAAATAAGACTTAAATTGCTAATTATCTTGAAAACTATTAACTTTTTGTATAGGCATGTATATTTGAATATTGTAGGTATTGACATGACGATCATTTTGATATATGGTTCAAGGTCATATGTTAAAGGTCAAGGACATAGCCACATAAGTATACTGAAATTGGTTAATGATTTATAAATTATTCATTGCACTACAGTTACTTTATGCATATTAGCTGTTTATTAATGAAATGTGACGAAATATTTCTGATTAAGTTTTGTGGGAGTTCTTAACTTGAGTTTCTGTAAAGTTTCTGTACTTGATATATTGTCTATTGCACTTTGCAAACAATTTTGGAAATATCCTCAGGTGAGCGTTAAGGCCCATGGGCCTCTTGTTTCTAAATATTTCTTTTATTGGTCCATATCAGATATTTGGAAATAATAATGTCCGTCACATGGCAAATAATTTCCGAAACTATCTTTATCATTTATAACCCAATGTCATTTTGTTATGATGGCTATTATCACTATGAGATAAAAAAAACAAAATCATTAATTAATGGTTAAAAATAACGCATGAAACCCGTTTGTTAAGCCAGAGTGTCAATGATTTTTGGCTGCATTTTGGTGATGATTTGGACATGCTTCCAAAAACTGCTTGTAAATCGAAAAACAAGTCAACTTAACCACGGTAGCAGTGTTGCTGTAATGTAGAAGATTTTAAACGTTATCATTCTTTTTAAATTAACAGTAAAAGTTGCATATTATTTAGAAAAAATGTTGGTCTAATATTCATGATCGGCAATTATGGTGTCGGTCAACGATATACTCAATTTTGAGTAGCCTTTTTAATATAATTGTGTCGTTTCATTTTTCTGTTGATGTAACGTGTTCAAAACCAGTGAAGTGATATCTAGAAAAGTAAGACAATTAATTAAAGTACCAAGTTTGCAAGAAAAAAAACGAATTTTGCGTTGCGTGCATGAAATGTCGGTCAAAAAATGATCGGCGTAACTTGAGGTCCGTATTTCTTTTATAAAGACAGCATGCATCTGTCTTTGGTGTGAAAATTTACCAAAACAGCGCATGTTACGTTTTACGTCATCGATTTGTTGTTGACGTCTACACATGGAGGGAAAATGGAGGTAAGTGCGTGTAGGTCAAGTTTGGAATGAAAGTAATTGCCGTCACGATTTGTCTCAAGGCATGATTATGTCAGAAATAAGGGAGATAAAATCTTAATTTAACAGTCATTAATTTTACTGAATCTAAACGATTTACTTCCATGCATCTCCGTGTTAGTTTTTTGTGTTTAGCTTAGATTTGACCTGTGTAAAAGGGACGGCAATTGATAGCTCGGCAGTTACTCTTTGACTCTGATCGTTGGTCAATCAAAGTGATTGCTGTTACTTTTAATCAGAAGACAATGTTTTGATAGAAATGAGAAAGATTTAATTTTAGTGTCCTATTCATTTATTTTAATTAACCCAGACGATTTATTTGTATGTCTTTTCCACTGACCACAGTATTCGATATTTTGGTTTCGACGTAGTTTCGTGACGGCAATTATTTTTGACTCGACAATTGTAGTTCAGCAGTTACAAAAAAAAATTTGGTAATTATTTTTGACACTTTTCAGTGTGATGGTGATTAGTTTTGACTGTTTATCAACCAGGGTTATTGGCACATTTTCACGATGTTTGATAATTCAATTGTCAGTCCATTCAACTAAAAACCAAACTTTTTTCATGTATAAAATTATTATTTTTAGAATCATTTTCGGATAATTTCCCCTCCAGTTTTCACTGTCTTGACTGTTGTCTTAAGAATTAGTTTAATTTTGGTATATTTTATGGGCTATTTAAAGATCCATGTACATAGAACAAACAAAACAAGAAGGATACCTTTTTTATTAATTTTTGGAATTTATATTTACTTATTCATGAGGTTGTTATTTTACAGACACCTCATCATCTCAGAAAGCGCAAAAAGACCACAAAAGACCCTACCAGTGAAGTAAAGCCTACACTGACTGCTGCTGAAAGGGCAAAAAGGTGAGGTGAATTTATTTAGTCATACTATTGTAAATTTATTTATTTAATATATATATTAAAACACTATAATGTAAAATTACAGGTTTTTCAAAATATCACACAATCTAGAGTTGACTTATTTTTAAAAAATGCATTTATTGCAATGATTCAATTTGACTTTGTTTTGAGACCTGTGCTCTTTCAACACAATTTTAAATAACGGAAATTCACATTCCTAGCAATAAAAAAAAGTCAGTTGATTACTAATTTTTGAGAAATTATTTCAATAGGACTTGCACAATTTAGGGGGAAAAAACTTAAAGTTTAAGTGTACTATATTAACAGTTTTGGGCTCACACACACACACACACACACACACACACACACACACACACGATTTCGTCATTTGGGGTGGGTAAGTTTATAGTTCTAACTTCAGAATCACATTGTCATACTTATCTGACCAATATCTACACAGCTGGAATAATACTCCCTTCAGCAATCAATAGATAAATATAGTACAAACTTATCAAAATTAACTAGAAATTAACTAGAGATCCAGATCAAAGTCCAAAAACTACAAAGTAATTACTTTGAAAAATGAGTTGGGCAAATAAAGTAAAAACACGTGAACTTCCACAAGGGAAGTGAGGCCGGATGCTCCAGAAGGGTAAGTGCCTCCTGTTTAGCTAGCTACACCCATCACGTGTAAATTATGTATTTATAACCGAGAAGGAAAGGAACATGAAACTATGAGATGTCAAATATATCCAGACAATCTTAATTTATATATTCATTCTGAGAAAGAAATAGAACATATGAGTTATGGTTTATTTTCCTTCTAAGAAAAAAAGTGTAACTTATTTTTTTTTTTAGGTATAGAGAAAAAAAAGAATGACATAGCATATAGGGAAAAAGAAAAGCTCAGAAAACAGAAGGCATGGAGGAGCAGAACAGAGACACAAATTGAAAGAGACCGAAAAAAAAAAAGGATCAATCAGCAGAAGTAATTATTTTCAAAAGTGTATTTGATAATGTTTCCATTTTTAGCTCACCTGAGCACAAAGTGCTCAAGTGAGCTATTAGGATGGGTCATGATCCGGCGTGCGTAGTGCGTCGTGCGTCGTGCGTCAACTTTTGATCATTAACACTCCTGAGGCCACAATTTGAAAGCAATCTTAGCCAAACTTGCTCAGAATGATCCTCTTAACAAAAGCTAGCTCAAGTTCGTATATGGGCCATGTTGGGTCAATAAGTAGGTCACTAGGTCAATTAATAGAAAAACCTTGTTAACACTCCTGAGGCCCCAATTTAAGTGCAATCTTCATCAAACACGGTCAGATTGATTTTCTTGACAAAAGCTAGTTCAGGTTCTTTTATCAGCCATGTTGGGTCAATAAATAGGTCACTAGGTCAAGTAATAGAAAAACCTTGTTAACACTCCTGAGGCCCCAATTTCAGTGCAATCTTCATCAAACATTGTCAGATTAATCCTTTTGACAAAAGCTAGCTCAAGTTTGTATATGGGCCATGTTGGGTCAATAAGTAGGTCACTAGGTCAATTAATAGAAAAACCTTGTTAACACTCCTGAGGCCCCAATTTAAGTGCAATCTTCATCAAACACGGTCAGATTGATTTTCTTGACAAAAGCTAGTTCAGGTTCTTTTATCAGCCATGTTGGGTCAATAAATAGGTCACTAGGTCAAGTAATAGAAAAACCTTGTTAACACTCCTGAGGCCCTAATTTCAGTGCAATCTTCATCAAACATTGTCAGATTAATCCTTTTGACAAAAGCTAGCTCAAGTTTGTATATGGGCCATGTTGGGTCAATAAGTAGGTCACTAGGTCAATTAATAGAAAAACTTTGTTAACACTACTGAGGCCCCAATTTAAGTGCAATCTTCATCAAACATTGTCAGATTGATCCTCTTGACCAAAGCTAGCTCAAGTTTGTATATGGGCCATGTTGAGTCAATAAGTAGGTCACTAGGTCAATTAATAGAAAAACATTGTTAACACTCCTGAGGCCCCAATTTAAGTGCAAACTTCATCAAACACTGCCAGATTGATCCTTTTGACAAAAGCTAGTTCAAGTTCATATATTGGCCATGTTGAGTCAATAAGTAGGTCACTAGGTCAATTAATAGAAAAACCTTGTTAACACACCTGAGGCCCGAATTTAAGTGCAATTTTCATCAAACATTGTCAGAATGATCCTCTTGACAAAAGCTAGCACAAGTTCATATATGGGCCATGTTGGGTCAATAAGTAGGTCACTAGGTCAATTGATAGAATAACCTGATTACACTCCTGAAGCCCTAATTTGAGTGCAATCTTCATCAAACATTGTCAGATTGATCCTCTTGACCAAAGCTAGCTCAAGTTTGTTTATGGGCCATGTTGGGTCAATAAGTAGGTCACTAGGTCAAGTAATAGAAAAACCTTGTTAACACTCCTGAGGCCCCAATTTAAGTGCAATCTTCATCAAACATTGTCAGATTAATCCTTTTGACAAAAGCTAGCTCAAGTTCATACATGGGCAATGTTGGGTCAATAAGTAGGTCACTAGGTCAATTAATAGAAAAACTTTGTTAACACTCCTGAGGCCCTAATTTAAGTGCAATCTTCATCAAACATTGTCAAATTGATCCTCTTGACCAAAGCTAGCTCAAGTTTGTATATGGGCCATGTTGAGTCAATAAGTAGGTCACTAGGTCAATTAATAGAAAAACCTTGTTAACACTCCTGAGGCCTGAATTTAAGTGCAATTTTCATCAAACATTGTCAGAATGATCCTCTTGACAAAAGCTAGCACAAGTTCATATATGGGCCATGTTAGGTCAATTAGTAGGTCACTAGGTCAATTGATAGAATAACCTGATTACACTCCTGAAGCCCTAATTTGAGTGCAATCTTCATCAAACATTGTCAGATTGATCTTCTTGACCAAAGCTAGCTCAAGTTTGTATATGAGCCATGTTGGGTCAATAAGTAGGTCACTAGGTCAATTAATAGAAAAACTTTGTTAACACTCCTGAGGCCACAATTTAAGTGCAATCTTCATCAAACATTGTCAGAATGATCTTCTTGACAAAAGCTAGCACAAGTTCATATATGGGCCATGTTGGGTCAATTAGTAGGTCACTAGGTCAGTTGATAGAATAACCTGATTACACTCCTGAAGCCCTAATTTGAGTGCAATCTTCATCAAACATTGTCAGATTGATCCTCTTGACCAAAGCTAGCTCAAGTTTGTATATGGGCCATGTTGGGTCAATAAGTAGGTCACTAGGTCAATTAATAGAAAAATTTTGTTAACACCCCTGAGGCCCCAATTTAAGTGCAATCTTCATCAAACATTGTCAAATTGATCCTCTTGACAAAAGCTAGCACAAGTTCATATATGAGCCATGTTGGGTCAATAAGTAGGTCACTAGGTCAAGTAATAGAAAAACCTTGTTAACACTCCTGAGGCCACAATTAAAGTGCAATCTTCATCAAACATTGTCAGATTAATCATTTTGACAAAAGCTAGCTCAAGATCATATATGGGCCATGTTGGGTCAATAAGTAGGTCACTAGGTCAATTAATAGAAAAACTTTGTTAACACTCCTGAGGCCCCAATTTAAGTGCAATCTTCATCAAACATTGCCAAATTGATCCTCTTGACCAAAGCTAGCTCAAGTTTGTATATGGGCCATGTTGAGTCAATAAGTAGGTCACTAGGTCAATTAATAGAAAAACCTTGTTAACACTTCTGAGGCCCGAATTTAAGTGCAATTTTCATCAACCATTGTCAGAATGATCCTCTTGACAAAAGCTAGCACAAGTTCATATATGGGCCATATTGGGTCAATTAGTAGGTCACTAGGTCAATTGATAGAATAACCTGATTACACTCCTGAAGCCCTAATTTTAGTGCAATCTTCATCAAACATTGTCAGATTGATCCTCTTGACCAAAGCTAGCTCTTTTTTGTATATGGGCCATGTTGGGTAAATAAGTAGGTCACTAGGTCAATTAATAGAAAAACCTTGTTAACACTCCTGAGGCCCCAATTTAAGTGCAATCTTCATCAAACTTTGTCAGATTGATCCTCTTGACAAAAGCTAGCTCTCAAGTTCATATGTGGGCCATATTGGATTAATAAGTAGGTCACTAGGTCAGTTAATAGAAAAACCTTGTTAACACTCCTGAGGCAACAATTTAAGTGCAATCTTCATCAAACATTGTCAGTTTGATCTTCTTGACCAAAGCTAGCTCAAGTTTGTATGTGAGCCATGTTGGGTCAATAAGTAGGTCACTAGGTCAATTGATAGAAAAACTTTGTTTACACTCCCGAGGTCCTAATTTCAGTGCAATCTTCACCAAACATTGTCGGAATGATCCTCTTGACCAAAGCTAGCTCAAGTTTGTATATGGGCCATGTTGGGTCAATAAGTAGGTCACTAGGTCAATTAATAGAAAAACCTTGTTAACACTCCTGAGGCCACAATTTAAGTGCAATCTTCATCAAACATTGTCACATGGATCCTCTTGACCAAAGCTAGCTCAAGTTTGTATATGGGCCATTTTGGGTCA
This sequence comes from Tegillarca granosa, assembly GCA_029721355.1. Classification (NCBI taxonomy): domain Eukaryota; kingdom Metazoa; phylum Mollusca; class Bivalvia; order Arcoida; family Arcidae; genus Tegillarca; species Tegillarca granosa. Next base: position 158,430 of record JARBDR010000150.1, read on the forward strand.
ATAAGTAGGTCACTAGGTCAATTAATAGAAAAACCTTGTTAACACTCCTGAGGCCCTTATATGAGTGCAATCTTCATCAAACTTTGTCAGAATGATCCTCTTGACAAAAGCTAGCTCAAGTTCGTATATGGGCCATGTTGGATCATTAAGTAGGTCACTAGGTCAAATTCCGGATAAACCTTGTTAACACTCCTGACACCCCAATTTTAGTCCAATCTTCATCAAACTTGATCAGAATGATCCTCTTTACAAAAGCTAGCTCAGGTTTGTATATTGGCCATATTGGATAATAAGTAGGTCACTAGGTCAAATAATAGAAAAAACCTTGTTAACACTCCTGAGGCACCAATTTTAGTCCAATCTTTATTTAACTTAGTCAGAATAACCCCTTGACAAAAGCTCGTATATGACCCTTGTTGGGTCATTAAGTAGGTCACTAGGTCAAATAATAGAAAAACCTTGTTAACACATCTGATGGCTCAGTTTTAGTCCAAACTTCATCAAACTTAGTCAGAATGATCCTCTTCACATAAGCTAGCTGAAGTTTTTTTCTGGTTATGTTGTATCAATAAGTAGGTCACTAGGTCAAATTATATAAAACCCTGTTAACACATCTGTGGGCTCAATGTTAGACCAGTCTCCACCAAGCTTGTTGAGATTGACCCTGCTTACAAAAGCTAGCTCAGGTTCATATATGAGTCATGTAGGGTCAATGAGTAGGTCACTAGTTCAAAATATAGGAAAAATCTCTTTTAAAAATAGAAGCTCCAGTTTGCCAAAATCAAGCTGTTCATCATTTTCAGGTGAGCGCCCAGGGCCTTCATGGCCCTCTTGTTTAAATTTATCTAGGACTTGGACAAGTTGTTAAGGTGCTAGTCCTCAAACCAAAGATTATCTCCTCACTGCTTGACCTCGTGAGATAGATGTTTTTCTTTGCAGTAGGCCTTTACTGGTTGGCTCAGTGCCAGTTTAATGTGACCTTGTGGTATGCAATGCCAAACCTTGACAAGCGCCAGTATGTTAACACTCAAAAGTCAGTATCTGTGAGCTCAGGTACAAAACGGATAAAAATAAACTGTACAAACTTGTGCCTCAGAGGCACTTCTTTTACATGTTGCACGTTAATTCAGATTTTTTTGGTATCTCTTGTCACATTTACAAAATACTGCAATACATTTTCACAAAACTTGTATTTTACTTTTTTTAACTCAAGTGGTCAATGGTCATATGAGCTTCAAGCATGGCAAAGTGTGCATTCCTACACTATGGTCTTCTATAATGAAACTTAGCTAATGAAACTACTGCACCAATTTTAACCAGATTTGTAAGGTCCCTAGTGGACAAAATGAAGAATTTTTTCAGCATTCTCAACCAAGATGATAGCTGTTACTAAAATTAGCAAAAATCATTAATTTGCCTTACAGCTTTCTTAATTTTTATTTTTTTAATTTTTTTTTCTGATTTTGTTAAAATTTGGTTTACAGACACTTCATATATAACCATTCAACAAAAATAACATGTTTTGCCTCTTGTTTCAGATACCGTGATCGGCACAAAAATGAAAAGCAAAACTCAACAAAACATTCCAAAGTTATGACTCGAAAAGAAAAAGAAAAGCAAAGAGAATATTGGAAAATCAAGCAAAGAGAATCAAGGGCCAAAAGACACTCACAAAAGATTAGGAGGAAAAAAGAAAAAGACAGACTAAAAGTTAAAATGAAAAGGCTTGCATTCAAGCTGAAGATGCAGGGACAGAAAGAGAAACGTTTGGAAAGAAATAAAACTAAAAATAAAAATAAGATCATGTTAAGCAAGCATGTCTTAGAAACTTTGAAAGAAAATAGTGAATTAAGAAAACAAGCTGCAAAGAAGTTGGCCATCGTAAAAAAATTTTGAATGTGCAAATCTGTTAGTACATATTTAGGAATAAGTCAGTCATATATGAGCAAATTATCCAAGCAGGTAGAAAACCCTCAAAGAAAGACCAGATCAGACAAAACATCTGACAAGACCACAATGAGAATTGTAAATTTTTTCAACCAGGGAGACATAACAACTAATCTACCTGACACTAGAAGAATTAAGAATGATCTACAGGAAAGACAAGTGCTCGATAGAACTCTACATCAAACATTTACAGAGTTCAAAGACAAAAATCCAGAAACTGATATCAGTTTTTCAACTTTTGTGAGAAGCAAACCAGAAAATATTGAAACAACTAAATTCAGAAAAGGGGACATGTGTTTGTGTGAAGTCTGTACAAATGTGGACTTGAAGATACGGGGATTATCTCAGTTAGCTGCAAAAAGTTCCATTGATGTGAAAGTTGCCAATAGGTATGAAGCATTGAAACAAACACTATGTAAAAAGGATAAAGATTGGAATAGAAAAAAATGTATTGTAAGAGATTGCCAGGAGTGTGGAGTGGATGGTATTGTTAGATTCTTCCAACCACTTATCACTGGAAGCAGCTGTAAGGTCAGTTACATTAAATGGGAAAGAAAAACGATAAGAAGAAATGGAAAAGATGTAACACAGATTTATCCACAGCACTACTTGAAAACACCGACAGAAGTTGTAGTTGAACTTTCAGAGGAATTAAATCTATTGGCAGAACATGTTTTTAATGCAAATTGGCAACAAAACCAATTTACTCATTTGATAAAAACACTCCCTCAAGATTGGGTTATTCTGAATATGGATTTTGCAGAGAATTACTCTTGTATAAGTCAACATCAAGTCCAGAGTGCCCACTGGGGCCATTCCCAGGTTACTATCCATCCAATTGTTAGTTTTTATCATTGCAAAACAGAACATTGCTCTCAAATATGTCAAGAAGCATTAATTTTTGTCTCTGATGATGTTCAGCATGATGCTCATGCAGTGACAGAATTTGTTAAACTGAGCGTGGCATACAGATAAATCAAGAAATACAATTTTCTGATGGCTGCAGTGCCCAGTACAAATCAAAAACACCTTTTACAGATATTTCATTTGCCTACGATGACTATGGATTTCCTATTCAGAGAAATTTTTTATGGGTCAAGACATGGAAAAGGACCCTCAGATGGTGCTGGGGCTGTGGTTAAAGCAGCAGCCAGACGCGCTGTAAAAGGTATGAATAAAGTCATTAACTGTGCAAAAGACATTTATGAATTTGGACAGACAATGAAAAATAAAGAAACACTACCTGATGGGCATGTTCATTACAAAAGAACATTTTACCTTGTTGAAAATATCAATCGACAGAGACCAGACAGAACGAACTCAAAGGCTATTGTAGGAACTAGAAAATTACATTGTGTGAAAAGTGTTGGTTATAATGGATTTGGAAACACAATTTATACACGCAGTTTATCATGTTTCTGTGAGCAGTGTCTAAATGAATCTGAAGGATGTATAAATAAAGAATATGTATGTGACTGGACATTGAAATCACTTCAGTCTGTCACTAGTTTAAGACAACAGCATGCTTCTGCTAGGATTGTTCTAAATAGAGGTAGAGGACGGAGAGGAGCAAGAACCAGAGGTGGACATAATAGACCGAAGACAAGAGGTGGACAAAACGGGCAATGTATTAGAGGTAATGGACCAAGGACCAGAGGTGGTGGCAGGCAGGGAAAAAGAAGAGGTACCTCAAGGAATAGTAGATGGGGAGCTGAGAGTGAAAGTGATTCAGAATTGTCTGACAAATTGTTAAGTGAAAATGAAGAGTCTCTCATTAACTCATTGCGCACCAGTGAGGACAACAAAACTGAGGGCAGTGATTTGATAGATGATGTTGTAAACAATAGCAAATCTAGTGAGGATGATTCAGTAAACATCTCTGGACTTACTGGAATACTTGAAAATCTTGAGGTTAGTTTTTAAAGAAAATAATGAAAAAGAGAGAGATAAAAAAAAGAATCTTTGCAAAAATATTAAGTTGAAAACCATCCTTTGATTGAACCTATTGCTGACCAAATATAACACTAATAAAAGACAATCTTTTGAAACTTTATGACAAACATGGTTACTTCAAATTTTCTATTTTCAATTTCCCACTTGTAAGCAACAGTGTAAGTGATTCCCATGTGAATGGTGTTTAGTTTCACACTTGATTTGCTATGGTAGGACTTGCTCAAATTAAAAGACTTTATGCAAAAAAAGCAAGCTGTTCACAAATAAATCGTTCACACGAACACATTGGAGGCTTATCAAAGCCCTGAAAAAGTTTTATGACCCTAATCACTATATTATTGTTACATGTCTGTTTCTGTCTGTCTATAGGTCTCTTATTTTTAGTTTCTGTGCTTTTAACTTTTGTTTGTTCATCAATATCTCCTTAAAATGTCTTTAAATGTTTATGTTTATTTAGATGCTTATTTTTTTATAAACTGTATTTTACAGTATCAAGACTTAGATCTGCTTCTGTCTCCAGTGTACCAAATAGACACACCCTGGCTGACTGATGTCATTGGTAATGTGCTCCATGTTGGAGATGACCACCAGCCTTCTATCGAGGAGGACACACAGCCTTCTACCAAAGATGACCACCAGCCTGCTGCCAAAGATGACATCCAGTCTTCTGTTGAAGATGACCCTCAGCCTTCTACCCAAGATGACACTCTGCCTTCTATCAAAGATGACAGTCAGCCTTCTACCAAAGATGACAGTCTGCCTTCTTCCAAAGATGACAGTCAGCCTTCTACCAAAGATGACCACCAGTCTGCTGCCAAATATTACCCTCAGCCTTCTACCCAAGATGACACTCTGCCTTCTACCAAAGATGACAGTCAGCCTTCTACCAAAGATGACACTCTGCCTTCTTCCAAAGATGACAGTCAGCCTTCTACCAAAGATGACCACCAGTCTGCTGCCAAATAATACCCTCAGCCTTCTACCCAAGATGACAGTCAGCCTTCTACCAAAGATGACCGCCAGTCTACTGCAAAAAATGACCACCAGCCTGCTGCCAAAGATGACACTCTGCCTTCTGCCACAGGTCACCACCAGCCTTTTGCCAAAGATGACCACCAGTCTTCTGTTAAAGATGACACTCTGCCTTCTACCAAAGATGACAGTCAGCCTTCTACCAAAGATGACCACCAGCCTGCTGCCAAAGATGACCCTCAGCCTTCTACCTAAGATGACAGTCAGCCTTCTACCAAAGATGACCACCAGTCTACTGCAAAAAATGACCCTCAGCCTTCTGCCAAAGATGACACTCTGCCTTCTACCAAACATGACCACCAGCCTTATATTACTGATAATCATCAGCTGTCCCAAATAAGCAACATGCAGTCAGCCATCTCAGAAAAGTAAGTAACTAGCAAAGGAATTGCTTTTATCAAATATTTGTTTGTTTATTATTGTTTTACATCACTTTAACAATTTTTCACTTATATCACTATGTGCGTGAATGCATGTGTTGTCTGCTTGACCTGTGCAGACTGATGCCATCTTTATATAGTGCTGGTACACTGATACACAGTATGGCAGATACATACTATATACCACCTGGTCACATTATACTGAAACAAAGCCAACCAGTAAAGGCCAACAGCAAGTGAAAAACACCTCACATATGGGCCTAGGGGAGGCACGGACCCACATTGGTGAGAGACCGTGGACTACAAGGCTAATGCCAAATCCACTGAACATATAAGTCTTTTTTTCTGCTCCTCAAAATATTGTACATTTTACATCACAATTGTTTGGGACTCAAGCACAAGTGATGAGGGTTATATTATTCGAAACATGCGTCTTGTGCACTGAAATTGGTAATTGTTGATATTATTTTGAACCCCATGAATCATTCTTCATAACCTCAACCACATGATAGATGTTTTAAATTATAAGGTATGCTAGAGAAACATTTTATTGTTGTGTGTTTAAATTTTGAATTGAAGGTATCCTGCTGGCTCCTATGTTCTAATACAACATGGGGATCATTTAATTCCTGCAGTAGTAAGTGATGTATAGTTCAGTTGTTGGTTTTCCATGTTTTGTTTTAAATTGAATGTTTTTGTGATTATTTATTAATTAAATGTTATTGCATTATTTATTTGAAGTTTTTTAATTTAAAATGTTGCTTTAGATTCACTTAATTCAATTTTATTACTGTACTTATTAATTTGAAGTTAGTCATAAAATAAACAAGAGGATGTTGTAGCTGAAAAAAAAGTTATATGGAAATGGCCAGAGCCACTCAGAACACACACACACACACACACACACACACACACACACACACTTTGGAAGACTTTCAAAGATTGTAATTTTATAACAGGGCAGTAGCATTCATAATGCCTTTATGGTGATAAAAAAACACAATTTCATTATATACTTTTAGAAATACATTAATTTGTATATTTTACAGGTCACAAGACTGGACCACCCATTTTTATGGGTTAAATTTTTTAAAAACAGCAATAAAGGTTGGACCCTGGAAGATACTGGTTTTTCAATTTTAGAAAAGGACATAAAGCGGGACATTGAACCCCCTGACTTGTTGAAATTGGGAGGATCAAGATTTGTATATAAGTTTCATTTCTGAATATAGTTCTTTGAACATTATGAATAATAAAGATTCAATTAAATTGTTCTAGTTTTTATTTTTGAATTGTGATCACCGGCTGGCTGTCGTAAAAATTTGTAGTTTCCTTTTTCCAGCTTGGCTCTCAGCATTAATGGATTAGGGAGATGACTGGCTAACTTTTGTGTCAGGATAATGGACTAGGGGATAGTAGTTAGACTGTGGCTAGTGTCTCAGTGTACTTGCACCTACTAACAACCCTCATCGCAGACACCATAAATAAATGCGAAAGTAGTGTTGATGTCCTGATATGACTGCATTACTGTCAGAACAATGTAAAAAAAGCAACAATCAATCAGTCAATATTTTTTAATTGTTAACATTTGATTTGTTTAATTCTGTAATTCCTCAAAACCCGCTCATGCAAAGGGTTTTCTTAGCTGAATTGGGTATTGGGTATTAAGTATTCTTGTCCTTTTTATTTCAACCTCTTTTATGAAGGTATCTTTTTTTCACATTTTGAATTTGAACACCACTGATAAGGAATTGTATTCCAAAACTGCTGTCTAGTGCTGCAAAACTAAAAGGTTTGGTTAATTATAGAATTTATATGCACTTTAGTTGACTTTAAAATAAAGCTGTCAAGAGTAACTGACATCACAATCTTCTCTTTGTCAAAATGTCAACAATAATGCCCATAACAAAGAGTTGTCACAATATTTTTATCAGTTGCTGATACACTTACTCATGCACTGAAATAAAATGAGAAAATAAAATCATCCAATACTTTATCAAGATTTATTTATAAATGAACCATAAAAATAAGTGTACAGAACAAATCTGAATGTCTGTGCAAGTAATAGGCATCACATTGTTTTCAGTCATGAAAAGGTGAAGATATAAGCTATTGTGTGACTTACAAATGATTTTTATATCTTTTAAAGTACACTTAAAAGCAGAAAGAAACCAATTTTTTAAAATATGAAGAAAACTTGGGGTGTAAAAACAAAAAATATAGTGTCAACGTAATGTCCATCACTTTTTGGGACTGGTAAAAAAAGTTCTAAAAAATTGTAAAATTAAGCCTTAACTATCTTTTTATCACTTTTTCAATATAGAAGAATGTATGTTCTACAATTATCAGTAATTAGAAGACGATAAAACCATTTTTTTAAAGAAAAGACAAAATTTCCTAATAGCTGATATTGACCCTTATATAAAACTTTTCTCCTAAACATAGGAGTAAGATTAATTAAAAATCATTGACTTAACCAAATTCTATTTTTAAATGAGAAAAGCCTCTCTGAATTCCTCTGCAAATTTTGGAAAAAATCTGAAATTTAATTATTTTATTGATCCAATTGGACCTTACCCAAGATTACATCATTGTAAACTAGGAAGGTGCATAAGGGATATTTTGGACATAGTGAATTTGTTGCTTATTGAAAACATAAAAAAATTGTTATATGCACAGAATTAAAGAAACCTTTTGAGTAAGTGGTAATTTTTCCCCAATTAGGTCAGTAAAATTTTACATAGATTTTTGATATTATTTAAAGTGTTTGTATAAATATAGAATTATGTTCTCCAAATATGTATATGACAAACAATTATGGACTCATAGTAAATTTAGTGTGGGAAACATTATCTCATTTTGATGTACATTTTTGCAAAGTTTAATAAAAAATCTGTTCATAGAAAGAAAGTTCATGATTAATAAGCATTGTTTCTCAATGAAACTTATCGGCTTCAATATTTGATATATTGTTTTCTCGCATGGTGTTTGACATTAAAAGGACAGAGTATTAACTTGTTCATCTGGTGCTAAGATAACGTAACTTGTGTACTTATGTAGCTCAGTAAGCGAGCACCTCAAGGTTAGAATTTCAGATTTTTTTTAACTTGCAAATTTTTTTAAGTGACTTTCTTGTGAACTTGCAAAATGAAAAATCAACTCGCAAATTATTTCATTGATCTTTCTGTTTCACTGGTTTTAATAACCTTGCTGTTGTTGTTTACTTGAATAGTCTAGATCTTTCAAATGATCAGTCAGTTATGACTCTTTATGGATTTTAAGATTCAACACTTGTATGTTATCCTCTGATAGTTAACTTCAAGTAATTATGTAATGAATATATATTGATTTTATTTTAGCATCTTTTGGTAATGGTACACAAATTAGTGTGAATGGAACAAATGTAACATGTCAGATGAATTGCCAGTCTCCAATATCTGGATTTACAAGTTTGCAAATGCATTATATTCAGGTATTTTTTTTTTAATGTCAGAATTGTTTTTATTACACCTCATGTAGATTTCCTGTCATATCAATCAAACGTTGTCAACATTATGGAGTTTATACGTCAAGTATCGTTACAACCTCAGTTAACTTTAAACTTGAAAAGATGAACATTTTTAATGTTACCCTCTCAGCCTTGTTATATTTATATAATGTGATTATAGTATAGTGTTAATTGTGATTCATTAATTTGTTATGACTTATTTTTGTGCTATAAGCCAACAAACTGTGTATTAAATGGTCTTGGTCCCTGTCCTCATTATTATTTCATTTTCTATGCCTAATAAAATGAGTTGTCAGTATGAAGATGTCCCACTACAAATCTATAGTATAGAAACTGATAATTCACATTATACTTCCTAAGTGAACCTACTATAACTCAGTCATTTAAGACACTGCATGTAATTTTCTGGCACCCTAATTGATGATGAACCTTGTGTTAAGATGCTAATTATTTATACATATAGACCTATATGCTACTGATGGGTTCTACAAAAATGTTACAAATTGCCAAACAAACTGACTGACTAGCAAACAGTAATATATTTGTGTGCACAGAATGTCAACTGGATTAGGTACCAAACCAAGAATAGAATATAGGTATGACAAGGTTACATAACTAGGAAATATTTACAAAAAAATTAATAAAATGTAATAAATGACACACACGTGCATAGAAAATGTAAATGTATCACTACTGTCATCTGTAAACTTTTCAATTAAATGACTTCTTCTCCAGAACCAGTGACCCAGTGACAGTAAAACTTAATGTGGATCTTACTTGTGCAAAACTCTTTAAGTTTGCAAAATCCATTGACATTAGTCTATATTCAAGGTCACAGTGACCTAAAGTAGTAAAACCTTCAAACATTTTTTTTTAAACAAAAGGCCAGTAGGAGCTTGAAACATTATATGCAGCAGAAGGACAAAATTTGTACACGTTGGTGCCTGTAGTTTTTGGAAAGATTGTAACAATCTTTCCTAAGGCACCAGAGTACAGACCTGGATGTTTCAGCTTCTTCACTAGGTACTGTTCGTTTTGATTTCTTACTACGCTGAAAAATGTAGTTTGGACATTGCAAGGTACTATTGCAATGAAGTAGCGTTTGTCGTGCTATCAATGTTTTAACGATTGTTTTCAAACAGTCTACTGTTATCACTTGTCAAATATTGTAATTTACGTACGTATTTGAATTGCGGAATGAGATATAGTTTTTGTTAACAACGCAGTAGAATACAGTTGAAACACAGGGCCAGGGCTTGGTGTCAGGATTTTTGTGTTTTTTGTTTTAAAGATTATTTATTTGTGTTTTTATTACATGAGAGGTTGATACAAGTTCAAACATATCGATAACTTTGCCAGAATTCCATTTTTAACAAACTTAAAAAAATTCCAAAAAAATAACCTCGGTATTTTAAGACATTATCAACAGCGATATCCATGCATATATCAATGATTAAGTAAAATTTTAGATAAAATACAAGTAAAAGTTTCCTTTTTTGTTGTTTATTTTATTAATTATTATTTTTCAAAGTGTTTGATGATCAATAATCATGATTCTGTAAGTAATACACATCAAGGTTGCCATTTTGTTTACAAGTAAACAACATGACTTTTTTCATTAACCCCCAACACTTGAGGTGCACCAACATGCTGCTTTCTACTTGTAATTATCTGGAGTCAAATTATTTTAATACATCGTGTATTGCATTATTTGAAGTTCAGAGAATTTTGTTTCAATCCAATATTCAATATTTTATTATGCCTATGTGTGTACATTTTAAGAAATTGCAATGCAAAGTTGGAACAAGACCAGACTTCTGCAAATAAAAGTTAAAAATTAAATTATTTTAAATCATATTTCAAACATATTTTAATCTTTTAATTCTTATCTTGGAAAGCAGTTTTTCATCACTTTTGTCGGCTGGAACAATCACATGGTCATTTCGGGAATTCCCATAACAAATACCGTAAAACCCATGTAAATTACGCATCCATGTAATTTACGCAGGTGGTTTTCAAGCTAAAATTTGATGAAAAAATTAGCCTCAACTCTTGTAAAATTCGCACTCAAAAATTTCCAGAATTGCCGTAGTTGTATATGATCCAAGGAGTAGTTTTCACCTTTAATTGTTTTGTTTCAATTTGATGTGATTTACCAGTTTTATTTAACTTGGACAAGATTTTATTATTTTTCATTTTAAAAAATTACAGCAAGTATCACAATTAAAGTTGGTTTGCCAAAAAAGTAACTTATCGTTTATATCAGATCATTACGTTTTGCTGCATGTCTTCCAAAATCATAATCACAGGTAGAATTATCAATTATAACAAACAGACAATTACTCTCACGTGTTGTAAATTCAATTTAATATTAACAATTAACATCAGCATAACACTTTACTCAACAGACTCAGTAGGGAGAAATCTACTTTGCTGTGTATGTACTGACAAGATTCTGTCTTACACGATTTTCTCGGCAGTGAACATTAATTTTAATCAACTTTCACTTTCATAGAAAATTAAAGCACATATGACAGGTATGATTTTATTGGGTTTACATAAAAACGTTAATACATTCCACATACCTGTTTCATGTTAGGATGCAATGGCACCAATATACAATGAAATAAATGGGTGGAAACAATTTGTAGTTAAAATAATTGAAAACAACAAAGATTCTTCTTGATTTTATTAAATCTTTATTTCATTTGCTCTGCCTCACATGCTGCAACTGAGTTTCAGCAAAAATGTGTAGGGATTTAGAGGTAAAAATTTGCCATCCAAAATTGGAGGAAATTCAAAAATTATTAAAATTTTAAAATTAGAGTGTCCGAAAACATAGAGTGTCCGAAAACATCAAAGGATTAGGGTACTTGCACTTTGAAGATTTGTTCAAGAATTTCATGTTCTTAGACAAAAACAGAGTTTCAGTGGTTCATTAACATTGTAGTGCAAACAACTGCTGTTGCAACTGAGCTCCATGTATATGTAATTTAAAAGAAATAAATATTTTTCAGAAATGTAAGCTGTTTCTTGTTAACATTTCTAGCTATGGCATTGGTTGATATATGAACATGATGGACACACATGTTACAATGGTACTGAATTTTTTTTCAAACCATTAGCATGGGGAAAAATTAGGACATCTATGTCAACATTTAGAGCCCCAATACCACCAGCTGCCAATGTATTATAGTGTTTATATGCCAGCATATTTTGGTTGTATTATGCTGAGCACACGAATGTCAAGTCTGGTACTTACCTCTGAAGAATGGGAGCCTTGGTGGCTGAGTGGTTTAAACAGTTCTTAAGGATCACAGCACCTCTCACTGCCTGGGTTTGAATCTCCTCAAGACAGAACCAAGTGTGAGGAAGTTTGATCTGATCTGAATTTGTCAGACCTAACAGACCTGTCTACAACAGTTGTTTTCATATCAACTGAAAATAAATGTTATGTTTGGGTTGTTTACACATTGTATCCATTGATGCAAAGTTACTTGTGTCAGGATTTGCAATTTGTATCGTAGAAGCAAAGCCTTCAACATTTGTTTGATCCTAGATCACAGGCACAGAGTGTTACAATTCACTATGGATCGCACCTTGGATGCGTTGGAAAAAACACATCCCTTGTTGGTATAGCGGGTCAGAAAATCTGAATCCCATCATTTCATTGCATTAAAAAATATTAGCATCTACCACTATCAACCAGATGATATATGTAATTTCAACAATCGGGCAAAGACACTTTCAAGATTACATCATATGACAACTATCTTTTTTACCACCATTGTCCTTCTTGTTTCAATACCTTATGTGTTCTCTGTTTATACAATTTGCATAAGAGAAAATAACACATTATTGTTTATCCAATCTTTCCATCAGTGCTGTCAGCACTTTAATTCTTAAGTATGTTGTTGTCCCGGCTGATAAAGCTTCTAACATTATTTTAGTTTGTAAAAAATTCTATGTTGAATGTCTAATTAAGGAGCTTGGTTTAGAAAGTATATCGGAGAATCCTACTTATACCAAAACTAATTTTACCAAAGATGAAGTTCTTTCCAATCATAGGGGAGTCCTTGAGTCTTTTGGTTTCAATTTAAAACAGGAAGAACTTGACCTGCCTTACTTGTATTTGATTCCAAAACTTCACAAAAATCCATACAAGGAAAGATATATAGCAGGTTCCTCTAAATGTTTTACTAAATCATTATCAGTAATTCTAACACAAATTTTGACAGTCGTCAAAGATGGCCTTCAGACTTATTCAGATAAAGTCTATTCTACATCTGGCATCAACCAAATGTGGATTCTCAAAAATTCTAAAGAACTACTTGACCATCTTGTTTCTAATACTATCTTCGGTAAAAAGTATTAAAACTTTTGATTTTTCTACCCTTACACCACTATCCCTCATTCTAAATTGAAAGAACGTCTAAAACAAATCATTCACTTTTCATTCTTTTACAAAAACGGTAAACCAAGATATAAATATCTAGTGCTCAACAGGGATTCTTGTTGTTTTGTAAAACACCATTCAGACTGCAAACAAAAATATACTGAAGATACCATCAACAAAATGTTAGAGTTTTTGATAGACAACATATTTGTTTTATTTGGCAATATTATCTTTCAACAAACAATCGGTATACCAATGGGCACAAACTGTGCACCTTTGCTTGCTGATTTGTTTCTTTATTCATATGAATCAGAATTTTTACAGAACCTTGTCAAATCTGGAGAAAAGACTGTCGCTAAATCATTCAACTACACATACAGATATATAGATGATGTTCTATCTCTAAATAATCACAAATTTGGAGAATATGTGAATATCATCTATCCAAGTGAGCTTGAAATAAAAGACATGACAGATTCTTCATGTTCTGCTTCATATTTGGACATACAGGTCCAACAACTAAGTTTGGAGGCCCCCTGAAATGAAATTTACCTAAGTATGGGTTTGTCGCCCATAATATGTTAACTATTGCTTCACAATGGTTGATTCTTTGATTTTTGTAGACACAACACATCGGCGATCTAGATGACAATTTTTACTATTAAATACTTTTCAGAACATAATTAATTATCTCCCTTGTTAAAAACCGAAAATGCAAAAATCTCCAATCATAAGTAAAAGTCATTTTAAGGATGTAAAACATTAACAGTTTTTTTAATAACAATTGATTTTTTTTTCTCAAAAGGATATTCTACTTATAACTACAGTTTGGAGGTGTTTAATTATTGTTTCCTGAAAACTAAATAAATTTCAACTATTTATGTAAAAAATATCAATTTTCACATTTTGTTTTCTTGTCCTAATTTCTTTATAAATAAGCTTTTATCAAATATAATGCTATTCAAATTTCAGAATATACTTGTAAGCATAGTATATATAACCTTTTAATTATATTTAATCACTACACCCATATTTAATGATTTGACATTTTTGTGCTATTTTTTGCAATTTTTTTTATCTCCAAAATTTCCAGCTAAATAAATCAAAGGTTGTGATTTTGCAGATTTAAAAGTCTTTTTAATCGGGGTAAATAAAGATACAGGTTTCATGAATATTAGTTTCAGTATATAAAATAATTTCAATCAATAAAATCGCAGTTTTATATACTTTATATAAGGGGACCTCCAAACTTAGTTGTTGGACCTGTATACGTCAATTATGACACCCACGAAAGGTTATATCTGAAGCTATATGACAAACATGATGACTTCAATATTTCTATTGTCAACTTTCCGTTTCTTTGCAGTAATATCCCTGCTGGTCCTGTGCATGGTGTATATGTTTCGCAGCTAATACGGTACGGTAGAGCTTGTTCCCACTATGGGGACTTTCTGCAAAGAAGCAAATTACTTACAATTAAATTGTTGATGCAAGGATATTGCAAGCCTAGGCTAATCAAGGCCCTTAAAAAGTTTTATGGCCGTCATCACAATATTGTTGATAAGTATGTAGTCACTGTGTCCAAACTTATACTGGATATATTTGACTTACCATAGTCCTTTGTTCCTTTCATTCTCAAAATTGACTTGCACGTGACGGGTGTAGCTAGCTAGACAGGAGGTGCTTACCCTTCCGGAGCACCCGGCCTCACTTCCTTGATGGAAGTTCACGTGTATAACATATTTTGCCAGTTTGCAAAGTTTTTACTTTGTTTTTTGGATTGCGATATGGACAAGGACTGGTATGTTTGTTTTATTACACTAAATACAGCCAGTACAGCATGACATACCCAGAAGAGTCGTTTGTTAATCCAGTCTAATCAAACATGAACATTCTAGTCCATGTCCAGATCACAATCCCTAAAGACAAAGTAAACAAAAACAAAAACATGTCTAAATCACAATTCCAAAAGCAAATAAAAATAAGCCTGTCATAGCAGGCCATAAAATATCAACTTAAAAAATTTCAGGCATAACCAGGTTTTGAACTAAAGAACCTTGTCAAATGACTTGTCTGATTTTAAGACGCAATATTATATATTACCTACATGTTAGTAATAAAGAGGTTTTATTTTCAGGATGGGAAAACATCTCTTTTACATAATGTTACATCTATAAGTGGAAGTAACCCATCTGCAGCTGATGGATGTAGTAATGATGAACAAAATATAATTCTGACTAGAGATGTTTCGAGCTCTAATATATGTGGATCAGCAAAGTTTCAGTGTATATTTACCAATATATACCTGGGATCTGCTAATAGTTCCATATCTTCTGATGTACAGTTAGAAGGTGAGAATTATACATACTTGTTTTTCTCGTGTGGCATTATTTATTTAATGTTTATTTTAAGTTTTAAATGCCCTGTTTTATATGTTTGTGATGAGGTCTTAAACATGTTTACCCCAGTTTACAGTGAGTGATATTTAGGGTGTTTAAAATGCTTGCCAGTTCAGCATAGAAGAATATTTAGAATTATTAAAACTAAAAAGGTGTGAAAAAGATAACAGTTGGTATACAATATGGCAGTTGCAGTTTAAATGTAAACTGCACAAATCACTGATACAATTTATTATTATTTATTTTACTCTTTTATTTTTTGAAAACAAATTTGTCAAGATAATGCAGCAAAAAATTCATATAGGTTTGATACAAGTTTAAATACGAGAAAAAAATATTTAATTGTGAAAATAGAAATGTAATTAGTCTATTTTGCAGTTAAAACTGCAGCTGTTGTGATCAAATATAGTTAATTTGCTGAATTAAACAAACTCCATGAAAGAATTTTGTGAACTTTATAATGTATTATGAATTCCATAAATACTGGTTAACCAATTTACAATTCAGGGTTTGGGAATATTATTATCATACTCATCTTAAAGATAAGATTCCCTCTTTTATCATGATATTGGAATAAAAGTTAAATTTTGTTTCATTGCAACCACATTTCGAAAATATGAAAACATTAATTTTTATTTAAAATAAGATGTTATCGATCTAACATTTTTCAAGAAATTTGGTGGTAAAGCACTTACCACTATTTGATTTTAAGCTTGGAAAATCTAAAAGTGGGCTTGTTGCATGGAAAAGCATGGTTCTATGCTTCTGTGTGGATGCAAACATTTGCGGTCTCCTCTAAAACCACTAACTCAGGTTACAAGAAATTTGGTAAAAAGGAGAAACATAAATGTTAGGTAGTTCTAGGCAAAAGATTAAAGCCATACATGGCCTCTTGTTAGTACTTTGATTTCTTCATGTGTTGTTTTTGAATCCTTCAAACCTCATCTTTTTGGTTTTACTCAAAAGATGGCTTCAAGTTTTTGTAACAGGAGCATAATTAAGTAATTGGATGCTTTTGGCAGAAACATATTTAAAAGTGTTTTTTTTTTCAAACGAATATCATAATTGTATAAGAGAACAGAAAAATAAACATTCCAGATTCAGTTAAGATTATAATGTGGTTTCCTACAGGCATGTATGAGATAGCAGGAACTTTTAATAAGAAATCATTTAACATTACAAGAGACACATTCTGGTCTCCAATTTTGATATAAGACCTTGTGTTTTGTTGAATAGTCCATTTTTTGCTGTTATGTAACATATCTGATACATGATCCAATATAAAAAAAATCATTTAAGTCCCCATTCAGCAGAAGATAGTATGAACCCATGTGCAATGTTTTCATCAGTGTGAATATTGAAGTTCTTGCGAAAATGTTTGGTGCATGTTAAAATTAAATTCTAAACATTATTATATAACATAATAGTGCCATTATTGTCAGTTCATCGGTGGCTGAACTGTCTAGTAATCACCAGCTTCTGTTTGACAAGGAGCATCGTATTGATATTTTAAGGATAGATTCATATCTTGGACTTAGCAGTTATCACAGATATATTACATGTACCAACTTGAATGGAGTGTAATAATAGTGTTTTATGCCCAGTCAGGATTCTTCCAGTTTAATTTGAGCAGTCAGTTCTAGAAATAAAGGAAACTGGACCCAGAGAAAATCACCAAGCAAAATGACAAACTCTCTCACATTAAGATCTGCTTAACAGAATTCAAACCTAGACAAAGAGGCACTGTGATTGTAAGCCAACAGTTTAGGCCAGTCAACCAATGAGGCCTCCAATCAATATGACACCATATATCATTATCTATTTTTGTCATTATGGATTTAATCTGACCCTGTACTTTTAATGGAGATTTTAGCTCAGTATATCACATAAGAATTTCAATTAATAAATGACACAAATAATTGTAAAACAGATAATCATCATTATATTTATACATCTTTGAGCATCATTGTTTTGGAGATTTCTACTTATTATATATCATTATGCCTTTAATGCATCACCTGACACTATAGGTAATAGTACAGATAACTGTATTTGACAAATAAAAAAGACAAATTATCCTGATGGAAATCAAAATTCATATCTTGGTCTATCATATCTTTATATTATTAGGCCAATTCAACTTAATTGGTAGATTCTCATCCCCGCCCATGCCACCAAAAATGTGCGGCCCCAAGTCATTTTATTTTTCATTTCCCATCCTGGGTGCATTCAGTCTGTTCTGGAGTTAAGTCGAGTCTGTGGCCTTTCAGGAAGGGGTTTTAAGCACTCCCGTAAATAACCAGAAGTGTGAGGTTGAAATCGAAAGTAGCTTCATACATGTTATGGATAGAGCATAGTTTTCATAATTTTGCATCTCGCCAGTAGTGGATAGAATTATGTGGCATAGTATGGGACAATATGGCAGACACTCAACTTGTAGTGAAAGTGTACCATAATTTAATAAGTGGCGATATAGACAAAAAGGGCCCTATTGGTGATGTTGATGGTAACCATGTGAGTGTGCTAGTTTTCGTATAAAATAAAAAATAAAAAACAAAACTCTCCCACATGATTCCACAGACATTGTTTAGAATTACATCAGTTATCAGTTCTTGATTGGACATAGCATCTTTAGTGCAGTTTGTTGATTTATGAATAATAGATATTAATATACATTTTTAGTAATTAAAAAAACCTTAATTATGTAATAATGTAAGTAATATATCAAATTTGCTTGATTGCTTGGTTTAAATCTGTTAAAGCTAATTGCAGATTGGTTCTGATATATTGTTTCTATGAGCCATGGTTACAGTTTTTACATTCAGGTATTGTTATTTCTACAGGTTGTAAGTCGACTACTGTCCCGGCCAGCACTGTTCATACAAGTACTCCCAAGCCTTCCCCGGTTTGCCAGCGTTGTCTCATATCTGACTGTTTGTTACTATGGCAATGTATTCTTATTACGATTGTAATTGGTGTTGCTGTGATCATTTTGATCAGCTGTTGTATTTCTGTCTATGGAAAAAAAGACAAAAATCTGAAAAGAAACAAAGTACCGAAAACAATGAAATGCAGAACTTAAAGGATAAAAGCAGAAATAACAAAGCCTTTGATGATGAAACTGAAAATAAGGATAGGACTGATACGAAGTCAATTGATAAGCCTGGATATGATAATTCTGGATATGATAATTCCGGATATGATAAGTCTGAATATCATAAGTCTGGATATGATAAGTCTGTATCTGGATATGATAAGTCTGGATATGATAAGTCAGGATATGATAAGTTGGGATATCATAAGTCAGGATATCATAAGTCTGGATATCATAAGTCTGGATATGATAAGTCAGGATATGATAAGTCAGGATATGATAAGTATGGATATGATGAGTTTGGATATGATAAGTCTGGATATGATAAGTCAGGATATGATAAGTCAGGATATGATAAGTCTGGATATGATAAGTTTGGATATGATGAGTTTGGATATGATAAGTTTGGATATGATAAGTTTGGATATGATAAGTTTGGATATGATAAGTTTGGATATGATAAGTCTGGATATGATAAGTCGGGATATGATAAGTTTGGATATGATAAGTTTGGAAATCATAAGTCTGGATATGATAATTCTGGAAATGATAAGTCTGGGTATGATAATTATCAATTTTATCATGGTGACCGTATGTAATAACAGGACAGGACTGATACATGTGTGATAAGATCAGATTTAAGACCCTAGTCAGGGAGTAAATTGTTCATTTATTATACCTATGCTTTAAGAAATATATACAGTAAAACTTGGATAAATGGTCAACTATAGGTGACTATATAAGAAATCTGGTTCCAAATTTACAATCATTCCTTAACAAAAATGTTTGATAAATTAAATTTAGTATTTCAACAATCTCTTTTAAACTATGAATTTACATTTTTTACAAAACTAAATACAGATGCTACAAGCTTAAAATGATTTTTAAATTCTTGAATATCTAAACAAATGATTATGACTTCAGATTTGCTGGTTTTGTGGTTAGGAAATTCTTAGTTAAGAAATAATTGTAAAACATGGGCCTAGACCTTATGGACAGGTGGTCTTTATATAGAGATCATTATTTATTGGAATTGCATAAATTA
>JARBDR010000151.1:0-41337 GCA_029721355.1 Tegillarca granosa
CCATTACTTCACTCCACTCTTTCAGACTGGAATATACCGGATATTTGTTCTAAAAAGGTTAAATTTGTCCTAAATACACACTTTATTATGTACAAAAATTCTGTTTTTGTTCTATTGTATAAATGTAGGAACAGCTGTTTTTGACCCTTTCTATGTCATGTAAATACCTCTTTTTTGTAAGGTCCCTCGTCGATGATGGTCGGTTGTTTCCTCTGAACTTCAATGACGGGATTTGTCGTAATCACGTATTTTGCACTTCAATATGTGTCTAGTGGTGTTTAATTAACGCGTACACAACCTGTTATGATGTATAACTTATCACCACTATTTTAAATACTGTCAGATAATAGCTCTACTTCTTTTAGTATACATAATCGTCGCCATAATAATCATTTTACATACTAACCCGGAACAATAAAAAAATGACCTACATTTAAACATTTCACATTTTCAGAAAATACGGTAACTATTACTTGAATATTGATTTATATAGTTATTAATGATTGGCTTAAACTTATCAAACGGATAATAGAATTATAGTCAATTGACATGAGAAGTTTTTTTATACATCTTGATCTGTCGTTACCTGTTACATAAGTCTACGGAAAATTGAGTGTTTTACCTAAAAATGTACATTCCTTAATTTTTTTGGATTTATACAATTTTCTTGTCTATGAGATACATTTTGTTTTTTATACATGTGATACATAATTTAAAACATTTCCTTTTTCACAAACATAATTTTTTAAATCCAGAGTAATGACCTAGATTTTTAAAAATTTATTTCACACTTTCTGAAAATAAAATTATTAATATCGATCGCATTTCTAAATTGCATTGGATACCGCCATCACATGGATTTAAGTGGTAAGCAAGGGTGGATCCTGAACATACAAATAAGAAAATTGGAATCTGTCTGTCACTATTAGTTTTTAATTTTCTTTAGTGTATTTCTTATGAGGACGCAACAAAAAATGATATTCCTAGATATTGCGATGCAATACATGCAGATGAAACGCGGATGTTGTAATATTTGTCGAAATTTACAGTAAGAATATCTAAAAAGTGTCAAGAAAAAGAAAGTTTTCTATTCATAAAAATCGTTTATGAAAAAAGAATTGTAGAAGAGAGAAAATGCTTAGGTTAAAAGAAACAGACAAAATAGCAAGCGATATATAATTCAACAAGTGTTATGAAACAAGAAGTGAACGAAATGAAAGAAATGATCTCGAGACAAAAAGCAACACATGTAGGTCGATGAATTATATGGTGTACGTAAACCGTCAAACACAGTTCAGCCATTGTTTTCTACAAGAACATATTTATTACATTTAATTAACACATGCTATGACATTTATTTTTTTAATGCAATTTTTTTAATATATATATATATATATATATATATATATATATATATATATATATAATATATATATATATATATATATATATATATATATATATACTTTTATTGTTCTTTGGGGAAGCCTAAGATGGTATATATTTTTGTTTCAGTTTAGATTGTTGTCATAATGATGATTAACACAACATAAATTTGTTTTTGCGAAAATTACTCTGTTGAACCTCTAAGGATTAATCTAAAAAGTAAGTTAGTTTGTGCTTGAGAAATGCGAATGTGGTTTATGCAGGGTCGAATTTTTAATTAGCACGCACTCAGAAAGAGATTAAGGTGTCAGTTTACATGTCCGTGATTCAAACCAAGGACTTACAGCTATCGAGGCGGACGCGATACCGTCAAACGAACGAGGCGGTTATGTTTGTTTTGTAACATATCCATAGAGTTTTGGACAAGACCTTTCATTAATCTTCAGCAGGATCAATAAGTTATAAAATGTTACCAAGATTGAAGGTTGTATACGTTTCATTAATCGGTAGTATATCCACACAATTTAGCAAACATGTCCGTCTTAATCTGGAAGTTTTATTTAGAATGAGTTTTCTCGCCCTATATGTTCACATATTTAATCTTATTTCATATTTATTGGTGTAAGCAGTAATAAAAATGCCAACATACAAAAGGATGCATTTTGCTATAGTTTCATGTAATCGGTGTGTTAAGTCATTTTGTAATCTGTCCTCTGTGATGACAATAGCTGATCTCATAGAAAACACAGACGCGGTCCTCAAGTTTTAGTCTCATCCTAGGTGTCTTTCAAAATTCAGCTATTTACAAATCAGGTGTTGGAAGGTACGAAAATTCGTCTCTACAATTTAGCAGTGATGAAAATAGAAACTTTAAAATTATTTTGTATATTACATATATTTTATTAGATAATAAATGCATTATAATTAATTATAAAAGATTACTGATAGCAAAATGAATACAAGGACAAATTATATATTTCTGCTGGCACTCAGGGGACGTCAGTGACAGATTACTGCTGTTCCAAAGCGCCTATCAGCGCCTATGTTCGAGCTCAAATCAGTCAGATCCTTGTGCGAGAAAGCTTGTTAGTTCGCTGGTGGAGGTTGGTGGTTTTCTCTGGGCACTCCGGTTTCCTTCACCATCCCGGAACATCGCCTTAAAATATAGCAAGTGGAAAACGTAAAGCATCATTAATCAACACAACGCAAATTCTACTGGCAATTGTCTGTCTTATTTTACGAACCTTGTGCTTATATCAATTCAGATTTTAAATTGTCGAATAAGTTTTTAAAAAGCACCTTACAATTTTCTATAATGAAATAGGTTAGGTATTATACAGTGAGGTGATATTCAGTCAAATTCTAGTGATAAAGCTCTCTTCAGTTTCATAATTTCTTGGAAATGTTTTGATTCATCGGTTAGGTCAAGATAGGTTATATGACCAAGTTTTTTAGGAAATCTCTGGTCTGTTACATTTTCCAACAATATGGGTATTATACAATCTTCTTTCTTGGTACTGAGCATATCAACAAGTGCTTGGTCAACTTCATAATCACACCACCTGCTTTTGATGAAATCTTCTGTGATAACAAATATAATCTTACAGCTATGTTCAACTGCATTGATGATGTTACTGATGATTGTACTGCCTGGTGTAAAATTCCTGTCTGCTATACAACCTTTAAAATAGACAATAAATACACTTAACAGTATACCTAGAAAACTATGCTGTCTCTTGCCAATATTTACTGTTATCTCTGAAGTGCGGACTTTTAGGTAATAGTTTGCCAACCCTTCTTCGGAATAATTCTTGTAACCAGAGGCCCAAAAGGGCCTTTATTTGGCAACTGGCTGATGAAAATGTATCGCTAGATACAAAATATGGTTTTGACATATATTGTTTCAGTTTTGGATATGTTTTGAAATTTTGAAAGTTACTCATACTAGTGTTTAATTAAGGGCCTAAACTTGTCTTTGGTAGTTTCTGGGTTAGGAATATAGCCAGTTAAGCAAACAAAACCGTTACAAAATAGTATTGATAATCTGAATATTTTAACCTGCCGGTTGTTTACTGTTTGATGAACTGAAGTTTTGTTTTTATGTTTGTTACAAAACAAAAGGGATGGTTAATCCCTTGCAAACATATTAATCATACACCTAATAACAGTTATTTGCTCTCACAGGCAACTATCAAACATAGAAAGATTTTATTATCAGTACGTTCAATATGCTTTTACCTGCATGCTGTTTTTTAATTGATTGTGGTAGCATGTTCTTTAAGTGCTGCCAAACAAACTGAATTGATAATCATTTGTTGACATATGCTATTGAATTTCTATTAAGCACATCCGTCTTATTTGCAGTTAACATAAACAGAAAAGATTAAAGCCAAATCTCCAAACAAAATACAGCAGTAAGCTTCTGGATTTAGGTGGATGCATACAGGTAAATGGTTCTTCATCAATAGAATAAATTTACAATTCTTTTTCAGGAGAATTTTCATAAATATTTACATACACATGTAAAGATCACTGTTGGAAGAAATAACTCTTAACATATTACCTTTAAAAGCAATGTCGTTGTCATGGAGTTTTGTTTCTAACTGGTGAAGCAATAATTGTTGACCCATTCTTTATTAACGTTGCTATGGGATACAAAAAATCGAACTTGTATTTCGAATGCTGAATGTTTGCGTCCATTGAAAACGGCATAACTATGTTTGGAATAGTGTATTGTGCACTGCTCTCTCTGTCCTGATCCACTGTAATTGGTGGAGGACGCAGATCCTTTAGTTTTTCTTTACATTCTTTTATAATCTGCTGGTACCTTATCTTTTTGCCTTGCCACTGATTAAGAGCTTCAAGACACGATGATACCAAGGTTTTTCTAACTTCAAAACTTGATTGATCATTGTTAAGCAGGTATTTGATAAAATCAATCATCCCATCAGCACAGTATTTGCAAAGATCGGAAATCGATCCGTCTATATTAGAGAATTTTGATTTTCCCTTGGCCTATCCAAAACAACACTTCGTTTAGGAGGTAATTTCTAGAAGGATCGCCTCCTGGTGATTTCGCCTTATAAAGGGCAAGAATGTATTGCGTTATACGTGTTAACGATTCCGACGAACCAGACTTTCTCGCCAAATGCATAGCTCTTTTCATCCATTCAATTGCCGTGCGATATTCCTCAATTTCATAAAGGCAAGTAGATAATGTTTGTACAATTGTGAAGTTTATAAATCCTCCGAGTTGCAACGCATAGTTCAGATAATGTATTGCCTCGTAAATGTATTCTTTATTCTTCACAAATTTCGGACCATACTTTTTAACATCTGGGTACTTAGCTAACATCTGACATACTCTTGCGAGAGTACAAAGATCTATGTCTGTTGCCTTAGAGTTAAAGCAATGAATACCATCCGACCTTGCTTCATATAGCCATTTTATTGCGTGTTTCTCACTACATAGCATAGCCAAATCTTTGCTAGTAAGCATGCGTGTAACATACGCAAACCAGTTACTCATTGGTGAAATTCTTATTGATTCTGTTAACTGATGATATGCATCACAAAGAAGATTCCATTTTTCAGCATCATTGGGAGTTTGAAAGTTTGCTTTATTTCGGAGTGATCTCCCAAAGCGGTTCAGAACGTGTATGTCTTTATTTCTAAAATTTAGTGCTTCGGGAAAACATTTTAACGGATCCTTGATAAAAGTTATTAATTCAGATTGTTTTGGAACTTTTAAAGCTTCACTTTTAATTATGTCATCTGCGATTTCTGTTCGGGAAATTAATAAGTGTCCAATATATGCATATGATCGGGCCATATATAATCTTTCAACGCCTCCACCTTTCAAATTGCAAATTGTGCTCCAAAATATCTCCAAAACTTTTGCATTCAGTTCTTTTCTAATTTCTTGTTTGTCATCATCATCTTCCTTTTGATAAATCGAAAAGTCATATCTATTCAAAGTCACCCCAAGATAATATCTCCAAATATGATACTGTTCAGTTTGTTCCTTTCCAATAGTTTCTAACATCTTTAATCCCTGTAAAAACTTTTCAATGGATTCTTTTTTCCGTTCTAGTTGCTCATCGGGTCTATCGCAATACATCGCACTTAGGACGCATGAACTAGCTTGTTCGGCGTATCTCAAAGCTTTCCCTAAAAATTTTTGCCTCTCTCCCGAACTTCTCTCGTGCTCGCTTGATAAAATTTTTAATGAGTCCCTAAGTCTATGGTTAGCTATTCCTTCATGATTTGTTGTCTCTTCAATGATCAAAGAACAAGCTTGTTCAAGGACACATTGTGCTTTAAGTGCCAAAGCTTCCTGGTCATTTCTACACAATATTGCCTCCTTCTCCTGTTTACAACGGTCAGATTCAGTGCGTCGATGAAGTTCCTTATATATCACCTCAAGATTGGCTAAGGTATTCAGATGTTTTGGATTATCCTTTCTTATATCCTCAAGAATACTTCTTACTTTATTCTGGCTTCTTGGAATTCTGTGATTGATTAAGGCAATCAAATTGTTAAAAATCATTTTGAACATTGGATGTTCTTCTTCTAACTGATCTTGTAGTGATTTTTTTCTTTCATTTAAAGTATCCGAGTCAGGTTGATAGAGTGAATTCAAAGATAAATGAAATAACCCTGGTTTTATGAAATCTTCTTGCAGTGACAAATCCTTAAATTCTGACTCTAGTGCTGAAGCCATTTCAACCTTTTATGTTGTCTATAATAAAAAAGAAACAACATTCCCCAAACTTATTCTGCAACAAATATATATTTACTTATGCTTTTAAATAATTTAAGTCGAAAAAATTACTATTATTACAGAACAATATATAGGCTTGAGATATTATATAGTTTTTGGTTTTGTCTCCTCTTTTACGAACGTAAGCGTAATACCTTGTGGCAAAATTATCAGGCGTCTTAAATTTACAAATTTAGTTAAAACTGAGGTTTGTTCTCTAATGCAAGGCATTTCTCAGCTGGATTTCGCTTAATATAATTTTGGTACCTCGGATTCATTAATTTTCAAATGCGTGGATGATCTTTTTTATCTATCAACTGATTAAGAATAAATTTCTGAAAATGTGCACACATAGGCAGTATTTAAAATCAAAATTTAATCAAAATTAAACCGGTATTTTTGTTAAAATACAATTTAGACATACTTGTGTAGAAGCCGGCCTTAAAGCTGCATTAAGTTTACCAAAGAAAAAATTAAAACGGTGCTAATCTAATAAATGATGTTCCTCATGAACAATGTTGCATTTGGTTTAACGATAAAAGCTCGAATAAATACAGAAATAACAGTATTTACCCAGTGAGATGCAGCATTTGGGATCTAATAGTAGAACATGGTTACGTCATCAAAACCCGGGTCATTTAAAAACGCAACTTTCAAAATGTTGAAATACGATAAATTGAACATAGAACTTCGTTGAATTTGTCATTTGTGACTTAGTAAGGGATAAATAACACCATTTCAAATACATCTGGATATTAATGAAGGACAGTTAATGCAATCTGTCAAGTTTCAGTTTCGATTCTAGTCTTTTCCGTACATCCGTGCTCATGCTCCAAGCTCATAATTACCATCGTAAAACACTGACCAACCGGTCAGAGGATTCTGTTTATTTACAGCTAAAAGAAATGAAATTTTAGAAAATGAATGTCACGGATCGTGGTTAGAAGATATCTACTTTTAAAAAAATATATTTTTAGAAAATCGAAAACAATTCAGAAAGTTGGTAAACTTAATGCAGCTTTAAAGGTGAAGAATAACTCTTGTGTTTTTTTTCAGAAATATTTGGCTTCATTAGTGGTCAAGAAAAACATTAAATGAGTTAAATTTTTTTAAATGATAAATTTCAATTGTTGGCATCTTTAAAGCCTGCCATATGTGCACATTTCGGAAAATCATTCCCGATCAGTGACACTAGGAGCCAAAAAGTTTGATAGAAAATAAAACATAAACCAAACAGTTGAAAATTAATGAATCTAAAGTTCCAAAATTGTATGAATCCAAATCCAGATAAGGAATGCTTTGCATAGGGAACAAACCTTAGTTTTAAATACATTTCAAAAATTAAGACGGCTGAAAATTTTACTGAAGGGTATTTTTTTCTGACAGCACAAAGTACTGCATAATGAGTTATTGATACCTTCGGAGAGTTTACTCCACTAGCAGCGGTACCCGCTCAGGGGTTGTTAATATAAAACACAAATACCTGATAAATTTCGATGTGTCATATGTGCACATTTCGGAAAATCATTCCTCATCAGTTAAACTAGGGGCAAAAAAGTTTGTAAGTAAGTAAGAAAGTTAGTAAGTAAATAAGTAAGTAAGAAAATTAGTAAGTGAGTGAGTAAATGAGTGAGAAAGTGAGTCAATAATAAGAAAGTAAGTAAGTAAATATTTATAGTGGCACATGTATTTGCAATAATTTAAATCACAAATATCATTTACCAAAATATGACAAAAAATATACATGGACTCGTTTAAAATAAGATGTAAATCATTTTAAACTTATTACTCATTTACACATATGCTTTTAATACAGAGCATATGTGTGAGTCAAGATCCGATTGTTTGTCTTAATGAAAAAATTAAAATTAAACTGAAGAAATATAGACATGATTTAGAAAATTCTCTTTCAGCCTGACAATGGGCCTCGGTGGCCAAGTGGTCTAAAACTCGCGCTTACCGATCACAGCGCCTCTCACCGCCTGGGTTCGAATCCCATTCGGGAAAAATTCTAGTGTGAGAAAGTTTGTCAGTTCGCTTGCAGAAGGTCGATGGTTTCCTCCACCATTTCAGAATTGACCGCTTCGAAATAAGCGAAATAATCTTGACTGAAGCGTAAAACACCATTACTTCACTCCACTCTTTCAGACTGGAATATACCGGATATTTGTTCTAAAAAGGTTAAATTTGTCCTAAATACACACTTTATTATGTACAAAAATTCTGTTTTTGTTCTATTGTATAAATGTAGGAACAGCTGTTTTTGACCCTTTTCTATGTCATGTAAATACCTCTTTTTTGTAAGGTCCCTCGTCGATGATGGTCGGTTGTTTCCTCTGAACTTCAATGACGGGATTTGTCGTAATCACGTATTTTGCACTTCAATATGTGTCTAGTGGTGTTTAATTAACGCGTACACAACCTGTTATGATGTATAACTTATCACCCACTATTTTAAATACTGTCAGATAATAGCTCTACTTCTTTTAGTATACATAATCGTCGCCATAATAATCATTTTACATACTAACCCGGAACAATAAAAAATGACCTACATTTAAACATTTCACATTTTCAGAAAATACGGTAACTATTACTTGAATATTGATTTATATAGTTATTAATGATTGGCTTAAACTTATCAAACGGATAATAGAATTATAGTCAATTGACATGAGAAGTTTTTTTATACATCTTGATCTGTCGTTACCTGTTACATAAGTCTACGGAAAATTGAGTGTTTTACCTAAAAATGTACATTCCTTAATTTTTTTGGATTTATACAATTTTCTTGTCTATGAGATACATTTTGTTTTTTATACATGTGATACATAATTTAAAACATTTCCTTTTTCACAAACATAATTTTTTAAATCCAGAGTAATGACCTAGATTTTTTAAAAATTTATTTCACACTTTCTGAAAATAAAATTATTAATATCGATCGCATTTCTAAATTGCATTGGATACCGCCATCACATGGATTTAAGTGGTAAGCAAGGGTGGATCCTGAACATACAAATAAGAAAATTGGAATCTGTCTGTCACTATTAGTTTTTAATTTTCTTTAGTGTATTTCTTATGAGGACGCAACAAAAAATGATATTCCTAGATATTGCGATGCAATACATGCAGATGAAACGCGGATGTTGTAATATTTGTCGAAATTTACAGTAAGAATATCTAAAAAAGTGTCAAGAAAAAGAAAGTTTTCTATTCATAAAAATCGTTTATGAAAAAAGAATTGTAGAAGAGAGAAAATGCTTAGGTTAAAAGAAACAGACAAAATAGCAAGCGATATATAATTCAACAAGTGTTATGAAACAAGAAGTGAACGAAATGAAAGAAATGATCTCGAGACAAAAAGCAACACATGTAGGTCGATGAATTATATGGTGTACGTAAACCGTCAACACAGTTCAGCCATTGTTTTCTACAAGAACATATTTATTACATTTAATTAACACATGCTATGACATTTATTTTTTTTTAATGCAATTTTTTTAATATATAATATATATATATATAATATATCTATATATATATATATATATATATATATATATATATAAGATATATATATATATATACTTTTATTGTTCTTTGGGGAAGCCTAAGATGGTATATATTTTTGTTTCAGTTTAGATTGTTGTCATAATGATGATTAACACAACATAAATTTGTTTTTGCGAAAATTACTCTGTTGAACCTCTAAGGATTAATCTAAAAAGTAAGTTAGTTTGTGCTTGAGAAATGCGAATGTGGTTTATGCAGGGTCGAATTTTTAATTAGCACGCACTCAGAAAGAGATTAAGGTGTCAGTTTACATGTCCCGTGATTCAAACCAAGTGACTTACAGCTATCGAGGGCGGACGCGATACCGTCAACGAACGAGGCGGTTATGTTTGTTTTGTAACATATCCATAGAGTTTTGGACAAGACCTTTCATTAATCTTCAGCAGGATCAATAAGTTATAAAATGTTACCAAGATTGAAGGTTTGTATACGTTTCATTAATCGGTAGTATATCCACACAATTTAGCAAACATGTCCGTCTTAATCTGGAAGTTTTATTTAGAATGAGTTTTCTCGCCCTATATGTTCACATATTATTTAATCTTATTTCATATTTATTGGTGTAAGCAGTAATAAAAATGCCAACATACAAAAGGATGCATTTTGCTATAGTTTCATGTAATCGGTGTGTTAAGTCATTTTGTAATCTGTCCTCTGTGATGACAATAGCTGATCTCATAGAAAACACAGACGCGGTCCTCAAGTTTTAGTCTCATCCTAGGTGTCTTTCAAAATTCAGCTATTTACAAATCAGGGTGTTGGAAGGTACGAAAATTCGTCTCTACAATTTAGCAGTGATGAAAATAGAAACTTTAAAATTATTTTGTATATTACATATATTTTATTAGATAATAAATGCATTATAATTAATTATAAAAGATTACTGATAGCAAAATGAATACAAGGACAAATTATATATTTCTGCTGGCACTCAGGGGACGTCAGTGACAGATTACTGCTGTTCCAAAGCGCCTATCAGCGCCTATGTTCGAGCTCAAATCAGTCAGATCCTTGTGCGAGAAAGCTTGTTAGTTCGCTGGTGGAGGTTGGTGGTTTTCTCTGGGCACTCCGGTTTCCTTCACCATCCCGGAACATCGCCTTAAAATATAGCAAGTGGAAAACGTAAAGCATCATTAATCAACACAACGCAAATTCTACTGGCAATTGTCTGTCTTATTTTACGAACCTTGTGCTTATATCAATTCAGATTTTAAATTGTCGAATAAGTTTTTAAAAAGCACCTTACAATTTTCTATAATGAAATAGGTTAGGTATTATACAGTGAGGTGATATTCAGTCAAATTCTAGTGATAAAGCTCTCTTCAGTTTCATAATTTCTTGGAAATGGTTTTGATTCATCGGTTAGGTCAAGATAGGTTATATGACCAAGTTTTTTTAGGAAATCTCTGGTCTGTTACATTTTCCAACAATATGGGTATTATACAATCTTCTTTCTTGGTACTGAGCATATCCAACAAGTGCTTGGTCAACTTCATAATCACACCACCTGCTTTTGATGAAATCTTCTGTGATAACAAATATAATCTTACAGCTATGTTCAACTGCATTGATGATGTTACTGATGATTGTACTGCCTGGTGTAAAATTCCTGTCTGCTATACAACCCTTTAAATAGACAATAAAATACACTTAACAGTATACCTAGAAAACTATGCTGTCTCTTGCCACTATTTACTGTTATCTCTGAAGTGCGGACTTTTAGGTAATAGTTTGCCAACCCTTCTTCGGAATAATTCTTGTAACCAGAGGCCCAAAAGGGCCTTTATTTGGCAACTGGCTGATGAAAATGTATCGCTAGATAGAAAATATGGTTTTGACATATATTGTTTCAGTTTTGGATATGTTTGAAATTTTGAAAGTTACTCATACTAGTGTTTAATTAAGGGCCTAAACTTGTCCTTTGGTAGTTTCTGGGTTAGGAATATAGCTAGTTAAGCAAACAAAACCGTTACAAAATAGTATTGATAATCTGAATATTTTAACCTGCCGGTTGTTTACTGTTTGATGAACTGAAGTTTTGTTTTTTATGTTTGTTACAAAACAAAAAGGGATGGTTAATCCCTTGCAAACATATTTAATCATACACCTAATAAACAGTTATTTGCTCTCACAGGCAACTATCAAACATAGAAAGATTTTATTATCAGTACGTTCAATATGCTTTTACCTGCATGCTGTTTTTAATTGATTGTTGGTAGCATGTTCTTTAAGTGCTGCAAACAAACTGAATTGATAATCATTTGTTGACATATGCTATTGAATTTCTATTAGCACATCCGTCTTATTTGCAGTTACATAAACAGAAAAGATTAAAGCCAAATCTCCAAACAAAATACAGCAGTAAGCTTCTGGATTTAGGTGGATGCATACAGGTTAATGGTTCTTCATCAATAGAATAAATTTTACAATTCTTTTTCAGGAGAATTTTCATAAATATTTACATACACATGTAAAGATCACTGTTGGAAGAAAATAACTCTTAACATATTACCTTTAAAAGCAATGTCGTTGTCATGGAGTTTTGTTTCTAACTGGTGAAGCAAATAATTGTTGACCCATTCTTTATTAACGTTGCTATGGGATACAAAAACATCGAACTTGTATTTCGAATGCTGAATGTTTGCGTCCATTGAAAACGGCATAACTATGTTTGGAATAGTGTATTGTGCACTGCTCTCTCTGTCCTGATCCACTGTAATTGGTGGAGGACGCAGATCCTTTAGTTTTTCTTTACATTCTTTTATAATCTGCTGGTACCTTATCTTTTTGCCTTGCCACTGATTAAGAGCTTCAAGACACGATGATACCAAGGTTTTTTCTAACTTCAAAACTTGATTGATCATTGTTAAGCAGGTATTTGATAAAATCAATCATCCCATCAGCACAGTATTTGCAAAGATCGGAAATCGATCCGTCTATATAGAGAATTTTGATTTTCCTTGGCCTATCCAAAACAACACTTCGTTTAGGAGGTAATTTCTAGAAGGATCGCCTCCTGGTGATTTCGCCTTATAAAGGGCAAGAATTGTTAACGATTCCGACGAACCAGACTTTCTCGCCAAATGCATAGCTCTTTTCATCCATTCAATTGCCGTGCGATATTCCTCAATTTCATAAAGGCAAGTAGATAATGTTTGTACAATTGTGAAGTTTATAAATCCTCCGAGTTGCAACGCATAGTTCAGATAATGTATTGCCTCGTAAATGTATTCTTTATTCTTCACAAATTTCGGACCATACTTTTTAACATCTGGGGTACTTAGCTAACATCTGACATACTCTTGCGAGAGTACAAAAGATCTATTGTCTGTTGCCTTAGAGTTAAAGCAATGAATACCATCCGACCTTGCTTCATATAGCCATTTTATTGCGTGTTTCTCACTACATAGCATAGCCAAATCTTTGCTAGTAAGCATGCGTGTAAACATAGGCAAACCAGTTACTCTTTGGTGAAATTCTTATGATTCTGTTAACTGATGATATGCATCACAAAGAAGATTCCATTTTTCAGCATCATTGGGAGTTTGAAAGTTTGCTTTATTCCGGAGTGATCTCCCAAAGCGGTTCAGAACGTGTATGTCTTTATTTCTAAAATTTAGTGCTTCGGGAAAACATTTTAACGGATCCTTGATAAAAGTTATTAATTCAGATTGTTTTGGGAACTTTTAAAGCTTCACTTTTAATTATGTCATCTGCGATTTCTGTTCGGGAAATTAATAAGTGTCCAATATATGCATATGATCGGGCCATATATAATCTTTCAACGCCTCCACCTTTCAAATTGCAAATTGTGCTCCAAATATCTCCAAAACTTTTGCATTCAGTTCTTTTCTAATTGTCTTGTTTGTCATCATCATCTTCCTTTTGATAAATCGAAAAGTCATATCTATTCAAAGTCACCCCAAGATAATATCTCCAAATATGATACTGTTCAGTTTGTTCCTTTCCAATAGTTTCTAACATCTTTAATCCCTGTAAAAACTTTTCAATGGATTCTTTTTTCCGTTCTAGTTGCTCATCGGGTCTATCGCAATACATCGCACTTAGGACGCATGAACTAGCTTGTTCGGCGTATCTCAAAGCTTTCCCTAAAAATTTTTGCCCTCTCCCGAACTTCTCTCGTGCTCGCTTGATAAAATTTTTAATGAGTCCCTAAGTCTATGGTTAGCTATTCCTTCATGATTTGTTGTCTCTTCAATGATCAAAGAACAAGCTTGTTCAAGGACACATTGTGCTTTAAGTGCCAAAGCTTCCTGGTCATTTCTACACAATATTGCCTCCTTCTCCTGTTTACAACGGTCAGATTCAGTGCGTCGATGAAGTTCCTTATATATCACCTCAAGATTGGCTAAGGTATTCAGATGTTTTGGATTATCCTTTCTTATATCCTCAAGAATACTTCTTACTTTATTCTGGCTTCTTGGAATTCTGTGATTGATTAAGGCAATCAAATTGTTAAAAATCATTTTGAACATTGGATTTTCTTCTAACTGATCTTGTAGTGATTTTTTTCTTTCATTTAAAGTATCCGAGTCAGGTTGATAGAGTAAATTCAAAGATAAATGAAATAACCCTGGTTTTATGAAATCTTCTTGCAGTGACAAATCCTTAAATTCTGACTCTAGTGCTGAAGCCATTTCAACCTTTTATGTTGTCTATAATAAAAAAGAAACAACATTCCCCAAACTTATTCTGCAACAAATATATATACTTATGCTTTTAAATAATTTAAGTCGAAAAAATTACTATTATTACAGAACAATATATAGGCTTGAGATATTATATAGTTTTTGGTTTGTCTCCTCTTTTACGAACGAACGTAAAGCGTAATACCTTGTGGCAAAATTATCAGGCGTCTTAAATTTACAAATTTAGTTAAAACTGAGGTTTGTTCTCTAATGCAAGGCATTTCTCAGCTGGATTTCGCTTAATATAATTTTGGTACCTCGGATTCATTAATTTTCAAATGCGTGGATGATCTTTTTATCTATCAACTGATTAAGAATAAATTTCTGAAATGTGCACACATAGGCAGTATTTAAAATCAAATTTAATCAAAATTAAACCGGTATTTTTGTTAAAATACAATTTAGACATACTTGTGTAGAAGCCGGCCTTAAAGCTGCATTAAGTTTACCAAAGAAAAATTAAAAACGGTGCTAATCTAATAAATGATGTTCCTCATGAACAATGTTGCATTTGGTTTAACGATAAAAGCTCGAATAAATACAGAAATAACAGTATTTACCCAGTGAGATGCAGCATTTGGGATCTAATAGTAGAACATGGTTACGTCATCAAAACCCGAGGTCATTTAAAAACGCAACTTTCAAAATGTTGAAATACGATAAATTGAACATAGAACTTCGTTGAATTTGTCATTTGTGACTTAGTAAGGGATAAATAACACCATTTCAAATACATCTGGATATTAATGAAGGACAGTTAATGCAATCTGTCAAGTTTCAGTTTCGATTCTAGTCTTTTCCGTACATCCGTGCTCATGCTCCAAGCTCATAATTACCATCGTAAAACACTGACCAACCGGTCAGAGGATTCTGGTTTATTTACAGCTAAAAGAAATGAAATTTTAGAAAATGAATGTCACGGATCGTGGTTAGAAGATATCTACTTTTAAAAAAATATATTTTTTAGAAAATCGAAAACAATTCAGAAAGTTGGTAAACTTAATGCAGCTTTAAAGGTGAAGAATAACTCTTGTGTTTTTTTTCAGAAATATTTGGCTTCATTAGTGGTCAAGAAAAACATTAAATGAGTTAAATTTTTTTAAATGATAAATTTCAATTGTTGGCATCTTTAAAGCCTGCCATATGTGCACATTTCGGAAAATCATTCCGATCAGTGACACTAGGAGCCAAAAAGTTTGATAGAAAATAAAACATAAACCAAACAGTTGAAATTAATGAATCTAAAGTTCCAAAATTGTATGAATCCAAATCCAGATAGGAATGCTTTGCATAGGGAACAACCTTAGTTTTAAATACATTTCAAAAATTAAGACGGCTGAAAATTTTACTGCAGGGTATTTTTTTTCTGACAGCACAAAGTACTGCATAATGAGTTATTGATACCTTCGGAGAGTTTACTCCACTAGCAGCGGTACCCGCTCAGGGGTTGTTAATATAAAACACAAATACCTGATAAATTTCGATGTGTCATATGTGCACATTTCGGAAAATCATTCCTCATCAGTTAAACTAGGGGCAAAAAAAGTTTGTAAGTAAGTAAGAAAGTTAGTAAGTAAATAAGTAAGTAAGAAAATTAGTAAGTGAGTGAGTAAATGAGTGAGAAAGTGAGTCAATAATAAGAAAGTAAGTAAGTAACATATTTATAGTGGCACATGTATTTGCAATAATTTAAATCACAAATATCATTACCAAAATATGACAAAAAATATACATGGACTCGTTTAAAATAAGATGTAAATCATTTAAACTTTACTCTTTACACATATGCTTTTAATACAGAGCATGTTGTGAGTCAAGATTCCGATTGTTTGTCTTAATGAAAAATAAAATTAAACTGAAGAAATATAGACATGATTTAGAAATTCTCTTTCAGCCTGACAATGGGCCTCGGTGGCCAAGTGGTCTAAAAACTCGCGCTTACCGATCACAGCGCCTCTCACCGCCTGGGTTCGAATCCCATTCGGGAAAAATTCTAGTGTGAGAAAGTTTGTCAGTTCGCTTGCAGAAGGTCCGATGGTTTCCTCCACCATTTCAGAATTGACCGCTTCGAAATAAGCGAAATAATCTTGACTGAAGCGTAAAACACCATTACTTCACTCCACTCTTTCAGACTGGAATATACCGGATATTTGTTCTAAAAAGGTTAAATTTGTCCTAAATACACACTTTATTATGTACAAAATTCTGTTTTGTTCTATTGTATAAATGTAGGAACAGCTGTTTTTGACCCTTTCTATGTCATGTAAATACCTCTTTTTTTGTAAGGTCCCTCGTCGATGATGGTCGGGTTGTTTCCTCTGAACTTCAATGACGGGATTTGTCGTAATCACGTATTTGCACTTCAATATGTGTCTAGTGGTGTTTAATTAACGCGTACACAACCTGTTATGATGTATAAACTTATCACCACTATTTTAAATACTGTCAGATAATAGCTCTACTTCTTTTAGTATACATAATCGTCGCCATAATAATCATTTACATACTAACCCGGAACAATAAAAAAATGACCTACATTTAAACATTTCACATTTTCAGAAATACGGTAACTATTACTTGAATATTGATTTAGATAGTTATTAATGATTGGCTTAAACTTATCAAACGGATAATAGAATTATAGTCAATTGACATGAGAAGTTTTTTTATACATCTTGATCTGTCGTTACCTGTTACATAAGTCTACGGAAAATTGAGTGTTTACCTAAAAATGTACATTCCTTAATTTTTTGGATTTATACAATTTTCTTGTCTATGAGATACATTTTGTTTTTTTATAACATGTGATACATAATTTAAAACATTTCCTTTTTCACAAACATAATTTTTTAAATCCAGAGTAATGACCTAGATTTTTAAAATTTATTCACACTTTCTGAAAATAAAATTATTAATATCGATCGCATTTCTAAATTGCATTGGATACCGCCATCACATGGATTTAAGTGGTAAGCAAGGGTGATCCTGAACATACAAATAAGAAAATGGGAATCTGTCTGTCACTATTAGTTTTTAATTTTCTTTAGTGTATTTTCTTATGAGGACGCAACAAAAAATGATATTCCTAGATATTGCGATGCAATACATGCAGATGAAACGCGGATGTTGTAATATTTGTCGAAATTTACAGTAAGAATATCTAAAAAAGTGTCAAGAAAAAGAAAGTTTTCTATTCATAAAAATCGTTATGAAAAAAGAATTGTAGAAGAGAGAAAATGCTTAGGTTAAAAGAAACAGACAAAATAGCAAGCGATATATAATTCAACAAGTGTTATGAAACAAGAAGTGAACGAAATGAAAGAAATGATCTCGAGACAAAAAGCAACACATGTAGGTCGATGAATTATATGGTTACGTAAACCGTCAAACACAGTTCAGCCATTGTTTTCTACAAGAACATATTTATTACATTTAATTAACACATGCTATGACATTTATTTTTTTTAATGCAATTTTTTTAATATATATATATATATATATATATATATATATATATATATATATATATATTATATATATATATTATATATATTATATATATAATATATAATACTTTTATTGTTCTTTGGGGAAGCCTAGATTGGTATATATTTTTGTTTCAGTTTAGATTGTTGTCATAATGATGATTAACACAACATAAATTTGTTTTTGCGAAAATTACTCTGTTGAACCTCTAAGGATTAATCTAAAAAGTAAGGTTAGTTTGTGCTTGAGAAATGCGAATGTGGTTTATGCAGGGTCGAATTTTTAATTAGCACGCACTCAGAAAGAGATTAAGGTGTCAGTTTACATGTCCGTGATTCAAACCCAAGGACTTACAGCTATCGAGGCGGACGCGATACCGTCAAACGAACGAGGCGGTTATGTTTGTTTTGTAACATATCCATAGAGTTTTGGACAAGACCTTTCATTAATCTTCAGCAGGATCAATAAGTTATAAAATGTTACCAAGATTGAAGGTTGTATACGTTTCATTAATCGGTAGTATATCCACACAATTTAGCAAACATGTCCGTCTTAATCTGGAAGTTTTATTTAGAATGAGTTTTCTCGCCCTATATGTTCACATATTATTTAATCTTATTTCATATTTATTGGTGGTAAGCAGTAATAAAAATGCCAACATACAAAGGATGCATTTTGCTATAGTTTCATGTAATCGTGTGTGTTAAGTCATTTGTAATCTGTCCTCTGTGATGGACAATAGCTGATCTCATAGAAAACACAGACGCGGTCCTCAAGTTTTAGTCTCATCCTAGGTGTCTTTCAAAATTCAGCTATTTACAAATCAGGTGTTGGAAGGTACGAAAATTCGTCTCTACAATTTAGCAGTGAGTGAAAATAGAAACTTTAAAATTATGTTGTATATTACATATATTTATTAGATAATAAATGCATTATAATTAATTATAAAAGATTACTGATAGCAAAATGAATACAAGGACAAATTATATATTTTCTGCTGGCACTCAGGGGACGTCAGTGACAGATTACTGCTGTTCCAAAGCGCCTATCAGCGCCTATGTTCGAGCTCAAAATCAGTCAGATCCTTGTGCGAGAAAGCTTGTTAGTTCGCTGGTGGAGGTTGGTGGTTTTCTCTGGGCACTCCGGTTTCCTTCACCATCCCGGAACATCGCCTTAAAATATAGCAAGTGGAAAACGTAAAGCATCATTAATCAACACAACGCAAATTCTACTGGCAATTGTCTGTCTTATTTTACGAACCTTGTGCTTATATCAATTCAGATTTTAAATTGTCGAATAAGTTTTTAAAAAGCACCTTACAATTTTCTATAATGAAATAGGTTAGGTATTATACAGTGAGGTGATATTCAGTCAAATTCTAGTGATAAAGCTCTCTTCAGTTTCATAATTTCTTGGAAATGTTTTGATTCATCGGTTAGGTCAAGATAGGTTATATGACCAAGTTTTTTAGGAAATCTCTGGTCTGTTACATTTTCCAACAATATGGGTATTATACAATCTTCTTTCTTGGTACTGAGCATATCAACAAGTGCTTGGTCAACTTCATAATCACACCACCTGCTTTTGATGAAATCTTCTGTGATAACAAATATAATCTTACAGCTATGTTCAACTGCATTGATGATGTTACTGATGATTGTACTGCCTGGTGTAAAATTCCTGTCTGCTATACAACCTTTAAAATAGACAATAAAATACACTTAACAGTATACCTAGAAAACTATGCTGTCTCTTGCCAATATTTACTGTTATCTCTGAAGTGCGGACTTTTAGGTAATAGTTTGCCAACCCTTCTTCGGAATAATTCTTGTAACCAGAGGCCCAAAAGGGCCTTTATTTGGCAACTGGCTGATGAAATGTATCGCTAGATACAAAATATGGTTTTGGACATATATTGTTTCAGTTTGGATATGTTTTGAAATTTTGAAAGTTACTCATACTAGTGTTTAATTAAGGGCCTAAACTTGTCTTTGGTAGTTTCTGGGTTAGGAATATAGCCAGTTAAGCAAACAAAACCGTTACAAAATAGTATTGATAATCTGAATATTTTAACCTGCCGGTTTGTTTACTGTTTGATGAACTGAAGTTTTGTTTTTATGTTTGTTACAAAACAAAAGGGATGGTTAATCCCTTGCAAACATATTTAATCATACACCTAATAACAGTTATTTGCTCTCACAGGCAACTATCAAACATAGAAAGATTTATTATCAGTACGTTCAATATGCTTTTACCTGCATGCTGTTTTTTAATTGATTGTTGGTAGCATGTTCTTTAAGTGCTGCCAAACAAACTGAATTGATAATCATTTGTTGACATATGCTATTGAATTTCTATTAGCACATCCGTCTTATTTGCAGTTACATAAACAGAAAAGATTAAAGCCAAATCTCCAAACAAAATACAGCAGTAAGCTTCTGGATTTAGGTGGATGCATACAGGTAATATGGTTCTTCATCAATAGAATAAATTTTACAATTCTTTTTCAGGAGAATTTTCATAAATATTTACATACACATGTAAAGATTCACTGTTGGAAGAAAATAACTCTTAACATATTACCTTAAAAGCAATGTCGTTGTCATGGAGTTTTGTTTCTAACTGGTGAAGCAAATAATTGTTGACCCATTCTTTATTAACGTTGCTATGGGATACAAAAAAATCGAACTTGTATTTCGAATGCTGAATGTTTGCGTCCATTGAAAACGGCATAACTATGTTTGGAATAGTGTATTGTGCACTGCTCTCTCTGTCCTGATCCACTGTAATTGGTGGAGGACGCAGATCCTTTAGTTTTTCTTTACATTCTTTATAATCTGCTGGTACCTTATCTTTTTGCCTTGCCACTGATTAAGAGCTTCAAGACACGATGATACCAAGGTTTTTCTAACTTCAAAACTTGATTGATCATTGTTATGCAGGTATTTGATAAAATCAATCATCCCATCAGCACAGTATTTGCAAAGATGCAAAGATCGGAAATCGATCCGTCTATATAGAGAATTTTGATTTTCCTTGGCCTATCCAAAACAACACTTCGTTTAGGAGGTAATTTCTTAGAAGGATCGCCTTCCTGGTGATTTCGCCTTATAAAGGGCAAATATGTATTGCGTTATACGTGTTAACGATTCCGACGAACCAGACTTTCTCGCCAAATGCATAGCTCTTTTCATCCATTCAATTGCCGTGCGATATTCCTCAATTTCATAAAGGCAAGTAGATAATGTTTGTACAATAGTGAAGTTTATAAATCCTCCGAGTTGCAACGCATAGTTCAGATAATGTATTGCCTCGTAAATGTATTCTTTATTCTTCACAAATTTCGGACCATACTTTTTAACATCTGGGTACTTAGCTAACATCTGACATACTCTTGCGAGAGTACAAAGATCTATGTCTGTTGCCTTAGAGTTAAAGCAATGAATACCATCCGACCTTGCTTCATATAGCCATTTTATTGCGTGTTTCTCACTACATAGCATAGCCAAATCTTTGCTAGTGAGCATGCGTGTAACATACGCAAACCAGTTACTCATTGGTGAAATTCTTATTGATTCTGTTAACTGATGATATGCATCACAAAGAAGATTCCATTTTTCAGCATCATTGGGAGTTTGAAAGTTTGCTTTATTTCGGAGTGATCTCCCAAAGCGGTTCAGAACGTGTATGTCTTTATTTCTAAAATTTAGTGCTTCGGGAAAACATTTTAACGGATCCTTGATAAAAGTTATTAATTCAGATTGTTTTGGAACTTTTAAAGCTTCACTTTTAATTATGTCATCTGCGATTTCTGTTCGGGAAATTAATAAGTGTCCAATATATGCATATGATCGGGTCATATATAATCTTTCAACGCCTCCACCTTTCAAACTGCAAATTGTGCTCCAAAATATCTCCAAAACTTTTGCATTCAGTTCTTTTCTAATTTCTTGTTTGTCATCATCATCTTCCTTTTGATAAATCGAAAAGTCATATCTATTCAAAGTCACCCCAAGATAATATCTCCAAATATGATACTGTTCAGTTTGTTCCTTTCCAATAGTTTCTAACATCTTTAATCCCTGTAAAAACTTTTCAATGGATTCTTTTTTCCGTTCTAGTTGCTCATCGGGTCTATCGCAATACATCGCACTTAGGACGCATGAACTAGCTTGTTCGGCGTATCTCAAAGCTTTCCCTAAAAATTTTTGCCTCTCTCCCGAACTTCTCTCGTGCTCGCTTGATAAAATTTTTAATGAGTCCCTAAGTCTATGGTTAGCTATTCCTTCATGATTTGTTGTCTCTTCAATGATCAAAGAACAAGCTTGTTCAAGGACATATTGTGCTTTAAGTGCCAAAGCTTCCTGGTCATTTCTACACAAT
Organism: Tegillarca granosa; assembly: GCA_029721355.1. Taxonomy (NCBI): domain Eukaryota; kingdom Metazoa; phylum Mollusca; class Bivalvia; order Arcoida; family Arcidae; genus Tegillarca; species Tegillarca granosa. The sequence continues at coordinate 22,303 of JARBDR010000151.1, forward strand.
ATTGCCTCCTTCTCCTGTTTACAACGGTCAGATTCAGTGCGTCGATGAAGTTCCTTATATATCACCTCAAGATTGGCTAAGGTATTCAGATGTTTTGGATTATCCTTTCTTATATCCTCAAGAATACTTCTTACTTTATTCTGGCTTCTTGGAATTCTGTGATTGATTAAGGCAATCAAATTGTTAAAAATCATTTTGAACATTGGATGTTCTTCTTCTAACTGATCTTGTAGTGATTTTTTTCTTTCATTTAAAGTATCCGAGTCAGGTTGATAGAGTGAATTCAAAGATAAATGAAATAACCCTGGTTTTATGAAATCTTCTTGCAGTGACAAATCCTTAAATTCTGACTCTAGTGCTGAAGCCATATCAACCTTTTATGTTGTCTATAATAAAAAAGAAACAACATTCCCCAAACTTATTCTGCAACAAATATATATTTACTTATGCTTTTAAATAATTTAAGTCGAAAAAATTACTATTATTACAGAACAATATATAGGCTTGAGATATTATATAGTTTTTGGTTTTGTCTCCTCTTTTACGAACGTAAAGCGTAATACCTTGTGGCAAAATTATCAGGCGTCTTAAATTTACAAATTTAGTTAAAACTGAGGTTTGTTCTCTAATGCAAGGCATTTCTCAGCTGGATTTCGCTTAATATAATTTTGGTACCTCGGATTCATTAATTTTCAAATGCGTGGATGATCTTTTTTATCTATCAACTGATTAAGAATAAATTTCTGAAATGTGCACACATAGGCAGTATTTAAAATCAAAATTTAATCAAAATTAAACCGGTATTTTTGTTAAAATACAATTTAGACATACTTGTGTAGAAGCCGGCCTTAAAGCTGCATTAAGTTTACCAAAGAAAAAATTAAAACGGTGCTAATCTAATAAATGATGTTCCTCATGAACAATGTTGCATTTGGTTTAACGATAAAAGCTCGAATAAATACAGAAATAACAGTATTTACCCAGTGAGATGCAGCATTTGGGATCTAATAGTAGAACATGGTTACGTCATCAAAACCCGGGTCATTTAAAAACGCAACTTTCAAAATGTTGAAATACGATAAATTGAACATAGAACTTCGTTGAATTTGTCATTTGTGACTTAGTAAGGGATAAATAACACCATTTCAAATACATCTGGATATTAATGAAGGACAGTTAATGCAATCTGTCAAGTTTCAGTTTCGATTCTAGTCTTTTCCGTACATCCGTGCTCATGCTCCAAGCTCATAATTACCATCGTAAAACACTGACCAACCGGTCAGAGGATTCTGTTTATTTACAGCTAAAAGAAATGAAATTTTAGAAAATGAATGTCACGGATCGTGGTTAGAAGATATCTACTTTTAAAAAAATATATTTTTAGAAAATCGAAAACAATTCAGAAAGTTGGTAAACTTAATGCAGCTTTAAAGGTGAAGAATAACTCTTGTGTTTTTTTTCAGAAATATTTGGCTTCATTAGTGGTCAAGAAAAACATTAAATGAGTTAAATTTTTTTAAATGATAAATTTCAATTGTTGGCATCTTTAAAGCCTGCCATATGTGCACATTTCGGAAAATCATTCCCGATCAGTGACACTAGGAGCCAAAAAGTTTGATAGAAAATAAAACATAAACCAAACAGTTGAAAATTAATGAATCTAAAGTTCCAAAATTGTATGAATCCAAATCCAGATAAGGAATGCTTTGCATAGGGAACAAACCTTAGTTTTAAATACATTTCAAAAATTAAGACGGCTGAAAATTTTACTGAAGGGTATTTTTTTCTGACAGCACAAAGTACTGCATAATGAGTTATTGATACCTTCGGAGAGTTTACTCCACTAGCAGCGGTACCCGCTCAGGGGTTGTTAATATAAAACACAAATACCTGATAAATTTCGATGTGTCATATGTGCACATTTCGGAAAATCATTCCTCATCAGTTAAACTAGGGGCAAAAAAGTTTGTAAGTAAGTAAGAAAGTTAGTAAGTAAATAAGTAAGTAAGAAAATTAGTAAGTGAGTGAGTAAATGAGTGAGAAAGTGAGTCAATAATAAGAAAGTAAGTAAGTAAATATTTATAGTGGCACATGTATTTGCAATAATTTAAATCACAAATATCATTACCAAAATATGACAAAAAATATACATGGACTCGTTTAAAATAAGATGTAAATCATTTTAAACTTATTACTCATTTACACATATGCTTTTAATACAGAGCATATGTGTGAGTCAAGATCCGATTGTTTGTCTTAATGAAAAAATTAAAATTAAACTGAAGAAATATAGACATGATTTAGAAAATTCTCTTTCAGCCTGACAATGGGCCTCGGTGGCCAAGTGGTCTAAAACTCGCGCTTACCGATCACAGCGCCTCTCACCGCCTGGGTTCGAATCCCATTCGGGAAAAATTCTAGTGTGAGAAAGTTTGTCAGTTCGCTTGCAGAAGGTCGATGGTTTCCTCCACCATTTCAGAATTGACCGCTTCGAAATAAGCGAAATAATCTTGACTGAAGCGTAAAACACCATTACTTCACTCCACTCTTTCAGACTGGAATATACCGGATATTTGTTCTAAAAAGGTTAAATTTGTCCTAAATACACACTTTATTATGTACAAAAATTCTGTTTTTGTTCTATTGTATAAATGTAGGAACAGCTGTTTTTGACCCTTTCTATGTCATGTAAATACCTCTTTTTTGTAAGGTCCCTCGTCGATGATGGTCGGTTGTTTCCTCTGAACTTCAATGACGGGATTTGTCGTAATCACGTATTTTGCACTTCAATATGTGTCTAGTGGTGTTTAATTAACGCGTACACAACCTGTTATGATGTATAACTTATCACCACTATTTTAAATACTGTCAGATAATAGCTCTACTTCTTTTAGTATACATAATCGTCGCCATAATAATCATTTTACATACTAACCCGGAACAATAAAAAAATGACCTACATTTAAACATTTCACATTTTCAGAAAATACGGTAACTATTACTTGAATATTGATTTATATAGTTATTAATGATTGGCTTAAACTTATCAAACGGATAATAGAATTATAGTCAATTGACATGAGAAGTTTTTTTATACATCTTGATCTGTCGTTACCTGTTACATAAGTCTACGGAAAATTGAGTGTTTTACCTAAAAATGTACATTCCTTAATTTTTTTGGATTTATACAATTTTCTTGTCTATGAGATACATTTTGTTTTTTATACATGTGATACATAATTTAAAACATTTCCTTTTTCACAAACATAATTTTTTAAATCCAGAGTAATGACCTAGATTTTTAAAAATTTATTTCACACTTTCTGAAAATAAAATTATTAATATCGATCGCATTTCTAAATTGCATTGGATACCGCCATCACATGGATTTAAGTGGTAAGCAAGGGTGGATCCTGAACATACAAATAAGAAAATTGGAATCTGTCTGTCACTATTAGTTTTTAATTTTCTTTAGTGTATTTCTTATGAGGACGCAACAAAAAATGATATTCCTAGATATTGCGATGCAATACATGCAGATGAAACGCGGATGTTGTAATATTTGTCGAAATTTACAGTAAGAATATCTAAAAAGTGTCAAGAAAAAGAAAGTTTTCTATTCATAAAAATCGTTTATGAAAAAAGAATTGTAGAAGAGAGAAAATGCTTAGGTTAAAAGAAACAGACAAAATAGCAAGCGATATATAATTCAACAAGTGTTATGAAACAAGAAGTGAACGAAATGAAAGAAATGATCTCGAGACAAAAAGCAACACATGTAGGTCGATGAATTATATGGTGTACGTAAACCGTCAAACACAGTTCAGCCATTGTTTTCTACAAGAACATATTTATTACATTTAATTAACACATGCTATGACATTTATTTTTTTTAATGCAATTTTTTTAATATATATATATATATATATATATATATATATATATATATATATATATATATATATATATATATATATATATATATATATATATACTTTTATTGTTCTTTGGGGAAGCCTAAGATGGTATATATTTTTGTTTCAGTTTAGATTGTTGTCATAATGATGATTAACACAACATAAATTTGTTTTTGCGAAAATTACTCTGTTGAACCTCTAAGGATTAATCTAAAAAGTAAGTTAGTTTGTGCTTGAGAAATGCGAATGTGGTTTATGCAGGGTCGAATTTTTAATTAGCACGCACTCAGAAAGAGATTAAGGTGTCAGTTTACATGTCCGTGATTCAAACCAAGGACTTACAGCTATCGAGGCGGACGCGATACCGTCAAACGAACGAGGCGGTTATGTTTGTTTTGTAACATATCCATAGAGTTTTGGACAAGACCTTTCATTAATCTTCAGCAGGATCAATAAGTTATAAAATGTTACCAAGATTGAAGGTTGTATACGTTTCATTAATCGGTAGTATATCCACACAATTTAGCAAACATGTCCGTCTTAATCTGGAAGTTTTATTTAGAATGAGTTTTCTCGCCCTATATGTTCACATATTATTTAATCTTATTTCATATTTATTGGTGTAAGCAGTAATAAAAATGCCAACATACAAAAGGATGCATTTTGCTATAGTTTCATGTAATCGGTGTGTTAAGTCATTTTGTAATCTGTCCTCTGTGATGACAATAGCTGATCTCATAGAAAACACAGACGCGGTCCTCAAGTTTTAGTCTCATCCTAGGTGTCTTTCAAAATTCAGCTATTTACAAATCAGGTGTTGGAAGGTACGAAAATTCGTCTCTACAATTTAGCAGTGATGAAAATAGAAACTTTAAAATTATTTTGTATATTACATATATTTTATTAGATAATAAATGCATTATAATTAATTATAAAAGATTACTGATAGCAAAATGAATACAAGGACAAATTATATATTTCTGCTGGCACTCAGGGGACGTCAGTGACAGATTACTGCTGTTCCAAAGCGCCTATCAGCGCCTATGTTCGAGCTCAAATCAGTCAGATCCTTGTGCGAGAAAGCTTGTTAGTTCGCTGGTGGAGGTTGGTGGTTTTCTCTGGGCACTCCGGTTTCCTTCACCATCCCGGAACATCGCCTTAAAATATAGCAAGTGGAAAACGTAAAGCATCATTAATCAACACAACGCAAATTCTACTGGCAATTGTCTGTCTTATTTTACGAACCTTGTGCTTATATCAATTCAGATTTTAAATTGTCGAATAAGTTTTTAAAAAGCACCTTACAATTTTCTATAATGAAATAGGTTAGGTATTATACAGTGAGGTGATATTCAGTCAAATTCTAGTGATAAAGCTCTCTTCAGTTTCATAATTTCTTGGAAATGTTTTGATTCATCGGTTAGGTCAAGATAGGTTATATGACCAAGTTTTTTAGGAAATCTCTGGTCTGTTACATTTTCCAACAATATGGGTATTATACAATCTTCTTTCTTGGTACTGAGCATATCAACAAGTGCTTGGTCAACTTCATAATCACACCACCTGCTTTTGATGAAATCTTCTGTGATAACAAATATAATCTTACAGCTATGTTCAACTGCATTGATGATGTTACTGATGATTGTACTGCCTGGTGTAAAATTCCTGTCTGCTATACAACCTTTAAAATAGACAATAAAATACACTTAACAGTATACCTAGAAAACTATGCTGTCTCTTGCCAATATTTACTGTTATCTCTGAAGTGCGGACTTTTAGGTAATAGTTTGCCAACCCTTCTTCGGAATAATTCTTGTAACCAGAGGCCCAAAAGGGCCTTTATTTGGCAACTGGCTGATGAAAATGTATCGCTAGATACAAAATATGGTTTTGACATATATTGTTTCAGTTTTGGATATGTTTTGAAATTTTGAAAGTTACTCATACTAGTGTTTAATTAAGGGCCTAAACTTGTCTTTGGTAGTTTCTGGGTTAGGAATATAGCCAGTTAAGCAAACAAAACCGTTACAAAATAGTATTGATAATCTGAATATTTTAACCTGCCGGTTGTTTACTGTTTGATGAACTGAAGTTTTGTTTTTATGTTTGTTACAAAACAAAAGGGATGGTTAATCCCTTGCAAACATATTTAATCATACACCTAATAACAGTTATTTGCTCTCACAGGCAACTATCAAACATAGAAAGATTTTATTATCAGTACGTTCAATATGCTTTTACCTGCATGCTGTTTTTTAATTGATTGTTGGTAGCATGTTCTTTAAGTGCTGCCAAACAAACTGAATTGATAATCATTTGTTGACATATGCTATTGAATTTCTATTAGCACATCCGTCTTATTTGCAGTTACATAAACAGAAAAGATTAAAGCCAAATCTCCAAACAAAATACAGCAGTAAGCTTCTGGATTTAGGTGGATGCATACAGGTAATGGTTCTTCATCAATAGAATAAATTTTACAATTCTTTTTCAGGAGAATTTTCATAAATATTTACATACACATGTAAAGATCACTGTTGGAAGAAAATAACTCTTAACATATTACCTTTAAAAGCAATGTCGTTGTCATGGAGTTTTGTTTCTAACTGGTGAAGCAAATAATTGTTGACCCATTCTTTATTAACGTTGCTATGGGATACAAAAAAATCGAACTTGTATTTCGAATGCTGAATGTTTGCGTCCATTGAAAACGGCATAACTATGTTTGGAATAGTGTATTGTGCACTGCTCTCTCTGTCCTGATCCACTGTAATTGGTGGAGGACGCAGATCCTTTAGTTTTTCTTTACATTCTTTTATAATCTGCTGGTACCTTATCTTTTTGCCTTGCCACTGATTAAGAGCTTCAAGACACGATGATACCAAGGTTTTTCTAACTTCAAAACTTGATTGATCATTGTTAAGCAGGTATTTGATAAAATCAATCATCCCATCAGCACAGTATTTGCAAAGATCGGAAATCGATCCGTCTATATTAGAGAATTTTGATTTTCCTTGGCCTATCCAAAACAACACTTCGTTTAGGAGGTAATTTCTAGAAGGATCGCCTCCTGGTGATTTCGCCTTATAAAGGGCAAGAATGTATTGCGTTATACGTGTTAACGATTCCGACGAACCAGACTTTCTCGCCAAATGCATAGCTCTTTTCATCCATTCAATTGCCGTGCGATATTCCTCAATTTCATAAAGGCAAGTAGATAATGTTTGTACAATTGTGAAGTTTATAAATCCTCCGAGTTGCAACGCATAGTTCAGATAATGTATTGCCTCGTAAATGTATTCTTTATTCTTCACAAATTTCGGACCATACTTTTTAACATCTGGGTACTTAGCTAACATCTGACATACTCTTGCGAGAGTACAAAGATCTATGTCTGTTGCCTTAGAGTTAAAGCAATGAATACCATCCGACCTTGCTTCATATAGCCATTTTATTGCGTGTTTCTCACTACATAGCATAGCCAAATCTTTGCTAGTAAGCATGCGTGTAACATACGCAAACCAGTTACTCATTGGTGAAATTCTTATTGATTCTGTTAACTGATGATATGCATCACAAAGAAGATTCCATTTTTCAGCATCATTGGGAGTTTGAAAGTTTGCTTTATTTCGGAGTGATCTCCCAAAGCGGTTCAGAACGTGTATGTCTTTATTTCTAAAATTTAGTGCTTCGGGAAAACATTTTAACGGATCCTTGATAAAAGTTATTAATTCAGATTGTTTTGGAACTTTTAAAGCTTCACTTTTAATTATGTCATCTGCGATTTCTGTTCGGGAAATTAATAAGTGTCCAATATATGCATATGATCGGGCCATATATAATCTTTCAACGCCTCCACCTTTCAAATTGCAAATTGTGCTCCAAAATATCTCCAAAACTTTTGCATTCAGTTCTTTTCTAATTTCTTGTTTGTCATCATCATCTTCCTTTTGATAAATCGAAAAGTCATATCTATTCAAAGTCACCCCAAGATAATATCTCCAAATATGATACTGTTCAGTTTGTTCCTTTCCAATAGTTTCTAACATCTTTAATCCCTGTAAAAACTTTTCAATGGATTCTTTTTTCCGTTCTAGTTGCTCATCGGGTCTATCGCAATACATCGCACTTAGGACGCATGAACTAGCTTGTTCGGCGTATCTCAAAGCTTTCCCTAAAAATTTTTGCCTCTCTCCCGAACTTCTCTCGTGCTCGCTTGATAAAATTTTTAATGAGTCCCTAAGTCTATGGTTAGCTATTCCTTCATGATTTGTTGTCTCTTCAATGATCAAAGAACAAGCTTGTTCAAGGACACATTGTGCTTTAAGTGCCAAAGCTTCCTGGTCATTTCTACACAATATTGCCTCCTTCTCCTGTTTACAACGGTCAGATTCAGTGCGTCGATGAAGTTCCTTATATATCACCTCAAGATTGGCTAAGGTATTCAGATGTTTTGGATTATCCTTTCTTATATCCTCAAGAATACTTCTTACTTTATTCTGGCTTCTTGGAATTCTGTGATTGATTAAGGCAATCAAATTGTTAAAAATCATTTTGAACATTGGATGTTCTTCTTCTAACTGATCTTGTAGTGATTTTTTTCTTTCATTTAAAGTATCCGAGTCAGGTTGATAGAGTGAATTCAAAGATAAATGAAATAACCCTGGTTTTATGAAATCTTCTTGCAGTGACAAATCCTTAAATTCTGACTCTAGTGCTGAAGCCATTTCAACCTTTTATGTTGTCTATAATAAAAAAGAAACAACATTCCCCAAACTTATTCTGCAACAAATATATATTTACTTATGCTTTTAAATAATTTAAGTCGAAAAAATTACTATTATTACAGAACAATATATAGGCTTGAGATATTATATAGTTTTTGGTTTTGTCTCCTCTTTTACGAACGTAAAGCGTAATACCTTGTGGCAAAATTATCAGGCGTCTTAAATTTACAAATTTAGTTAAAACTGAGGTTTGTTCTCTAATGCAAGGCATTTCTCAGCTGGATTTCGCTTAATATAATTTTGGTACCTCGGATTCATTAATTTTCAAATGCGTGGATGATCTTTTTTATCTATCAACTGATTAAGAATAAATTTCTGAAATGTGCACACATAGGCAGTATTTAAAATCAAAATTTAATCAAAATTAAACCGGTATTTTTGTTAAAATACAATTTAGACATACTTGTGTAGAAGCCGGCCTTAAAGCTGCATTAAGTTTACCAAAGAAAAAATTAAAACGGTGCTAATCTAATAAATGATGTTCCTCATGAACAATGTTGCATTTGGTTTAACGATAAAAGCTCGAATAAATACAGAAATAACAGTATTTACCCAGTGAGATGCAGCATTTGGGATCTAATAGTAGAACATGGTTACGTCATCAAAACCCGGGTCATTTAAAAACGCAACTTTCAAAATGTTGAAATACGATAAATTGAACATAGAACTTCGTTGAATTTGTCATTTGTGACTTAGTAAGGGATAAATAACACCATTTCAAATACATCTGGATATTAATGAAGGACAGTTAATGCAATCTGTCAAGTTTCAGTTTCGATTCTAGTCTTTTCCGTACATTCGTGCTCATGCTCCAAGCTCATAATTACCATCGTAAAACACTGACCAACCGGTCAGAGGATTCTGTTTATTTACAGCTAAAAGAAATGAAATTTTAGAAAATGAATGTCACGGATCGTGGTTAGAAGATATCTACTTTTAAAAAAATATATTTTTAGAAAATCGAAAACAATTCAGAAAGTTGGTAAACTTAATGCAGCTTTAAAGGTGAAGAATAACTCTTGTGTTTTTTTTCAGAAATATTTGGCTTCATTAGTGGTCAAGAAAAACATTAAATGAGTTAAATTTTTTTAAATGATAAATTTCAATTGTTGGCATCTTTAAAGCCTGCCATATGTGCACATTTCGGAAAATCATTCCCGATCAGTGACACTAGGAGCCAAAAAGTTTGATAGAAAATAAAACATAAACCAAACAGTTGAAAATTAATGAATCTAAAGTTCCAAAATTGTATGAATCCAAATCCAGATAAGGAATGCTTTGCATAGGGAACAAACCTTAGTTTTAAATACATTTCAAAAATTAAGACGGCTGAAAATTTTACTGAAGGGTATTTTTTTCTGACAGCACAAAGTACTGCATAATGAGTTATTGATACCTTCGGAGAGTTTACTCCACTAGCAGCGGTACCCGCTCAGGGGTTGTTAATATAAAACACAAATACCTGATAAATTTCGATGTGTCATATGTGCACATTTCGGAAAATCATTCCTCATCAGTTAAACTAGGGGCAAAAAAGTTTGTAAGTAAGTAAGAAAGTTAGTAAGTAAATAAGTAAGTAAGAAAATTAGTAAGTGAGTGAGTAATTGAGTGAGAAAGTGAGTCAATAATAAGAAAGTAAGTAAGTAAATATTTATAGTGGCACATGTATTTGCAATAATTTAAATCACAAATATCTTACCAAAATATGACAAAAAATATACATGGACTCGTTTAAAATAAGATGTAAATCATTTTAAACTTATTACTCATTTACACATATGCTTTTAATACAGAGCATATGTGTGAGTCAAGATCCGATTGTTTGTCTTAATGAAAAAATTAAAATTAAACTGAAGAAATATAGACATGATTTAGAAAATTCTCTTTCAGCCTGACAATGGGCCTCGGTGGCCAAGTGGTCTAAAACTCGCGCTTACCGATCACAGCGCCTCTCACCGCCTGGGTTCGAATCCATTCGGGAAAAATTCTAGTGTGAGAAAGTTTGTCAGTTCGCTTGCAGAAGGTCGATGGTTTTCCGGTCCACCATTTCAGAATTGACCGCTTCGAAATAAGCGAAATAATCTTGACTGAAGCGTAAAACACCATTACTTCACTCCACTCTTTCAGACTGGAATATACCGGATATTTGTTCTAAAAAGGTTAAATTTGTCCTAAATACACACTTTATTATGTACAAAAATTCTGTTTTTGTTCTATTGTATAAATGTAGGAACAGCTGTTTTTGACCCTTTCTATGTCATGTAAATACCTCTTTTTTGTAAGGTCCCTCGTCGATGATGGTCGGTTGTTTCCTCTGAACTTCAATGACGGGATTTGTCGTAATCACGTATTTTGCACTTCAATATGTGTCTAGTGGTGTTTAATTAACGCGTACACAACCTGTTATGATGTATAACTTATCACCACTATTTTAAATACTGTCAGATAATAGCTCTACTTCTTTTAGTATACATAATCGTCGCCATAATAATCATTTTACATACTAACCCGGAACAATAAAAAAATGACCTACATTTAAACATTTCACATTTTCAGAAAATACGGTAACTATTACTTGAATATTGATTTATATAGTTATTAATGATTGGCTTAAACTTATCAAACGGATAATAGAATTATAGTCAATTGACATGAGAAGTTTTTTTATACATCTTGATCTGTCGTTACCTGTTACATAAGTCTACGGAAAATTGAGTGTTTTACCTAAAAATGTACATTCCTTAATTTTTTTGGATTTATACAATTTTCTTGTCTATGAGATACATTTTGTTTTTTATACATGTGATACATAATTTAAAACATTTCCTTTTTCACAAACATAATTTTTTAAATCCAGAGTAATGACCTAGATTTTTAAAAATTTATTTCACACTTTCTGAAAATAAAATTATTAATATCGATCGCATTTCTAAATTGCATTGGATACCGCCATCACATGGATTTAAGTGGTAAGCAAGGGTGGATCCTGAACATACAAATAAGAAAATTGGAATCTGTCTGTCACTATTAGTTTTTAATTTTCTTTAGTGTATTTCTTATGAGGACGCAACAAAAAATGATATTCCTAGATATTGCGATGCAATACATGCAGATGAAACGCGGATGTTGTAATATTTGTCGAAATTTACAGTAAGAATATCTAAAAAAGTGTCAAGAAAAAGAAAGTTTTCTATTCATAAAAATCGTTTATGAAAAAGAATTGTAGAAGAGAGAAAATGCTTAGGTTAAAAGAAACAGACAAAATAGCAAGCGATATATAATTCAACAAGTGTTATGAAACAAGAAGTGAACGAAATGAAAGAAATGATCTCGAGACAAAAAGCAACACATGTAGGTCGATGAATTATATGGTGTACGTAAACCGTCAAACACAGTTCAGCCATTGTTTTCTACAAGAACATATTTATTACATTTAATTAACACATGCTATGACATTTATTTTTTTTAATGCAATTTTTTTTAATATATATATATATATATATATATATATATACTTTTATTGTTCTTTGGGGAAGCCTAAGATGGTATATATTTTTGTTTCAGTTTAGATTGTTGTCATAATGATGATTAACACAACATAAATTGTTTTTGCGAAAATTACTCTGTTGAACCTCTAAGGATTAATCTAAAAAGTAAGTTAGTTTGTGCTTGAGAAATGCGAATGTGGTTTATGCAGGGTCGAATTTTTAATTAGCACGCACTCAGAAAGAGATTAAGGTGTCAGTTTACATGTCCGTGATTCAAACCAAGGACTTACAGCTATCGAGGCGGACGCGATACCGTCAAACGAACGAGGCGGTTATGTTTGTTTTGTAACATATCCATAGAGTTTGGACAAGACCTTTCATTAATCTTCAGCAGGATCAATAAGTTATAAAATGTTACCAAGATTGAAGGTTGTATACGTTTCATTAATCGGTAGTATATCCACACAATTTAGCAAACATGTCCGTCTTAATCTGGAAGTTTTATTTAGAATGAGTTTTCTCGCCCTATATGTTCACATATTATTTAATCTTATTTCATATTTATTGGTGTAAGCAGTAATAAAAATGCCAACATACAAAAGGATGCATTTTGCTATAGTTTCATGTAATCGGTGTGTTAAGTCATTTTGTAATCTGTCCTCTGTGATGACAATAGCTGATCTCATAGAAAACACAGACGCGGTCCTCAAGTTTTAGTCTCATCCTAGGTGTCTTTCAAAATTCAGCTATTTACAAATCAGGTGTTGGAAGGTACGAAAATTCGTCTCTACAATTTAGCAGTGATGAAAATAGAAACTTTAAAATTATTTTGTATATTACATATATTTTATTAGATAATAAATGCATTATAATTAATTATAAAAGATTACTGATAGCAAAATGAATACAAGGACAAATTATATATTTCTGCTGGCACTCAGGGGACGTCAGTGACAGATTACTGCTGTTCCAAAGCGCCTATCAGCGCCTATGTTCGAGCTCAAATCAGTCAGATCCTTGTGCGAGAAAGCTTGTTAGTTCGCTGGTGGAGGTTGGTGGTTTTCTCTGGGCACTCCGGTTTCCTTCACCATCCCGGAACATCGCCTTAAAATATAGCAAGTGGAAAACGTAAAGCATCATTAATCAACACAACGCAAATTCTACTGGCAATTGTCTGTCTTATTTTACGAACCTTGTGCTTATATCAATCAGATTTTAAATTGTCGAATAAGTTTTAAAAAGCACCTTACAATTTTCTATAATGAAATAGGTTAGGTATTATACAGTGAGGTGATATTCAGTCAAATTCTAGTGATAAAGCTCTCTTCAGTTTCATAATTTCTTGGAAATGTTTTGATTCATCGGTTAGGTCAAGATAGGTTATATGACCAAGTTTTTTAGGAAATCTCTGGTCTGTACATTTTCCAACAATATGGGTATTATACAATCTTCTTTCTTGGTACTGAGCATATCAACAAGTGCTTGGTCAACTTCATAATCACACCACCTGCTTTTGATGAAAATCTTCTGTGATAACAAATATAATCTTACAGCTATGTTCAACTGCATTGATGATGTTACTGATGATTGTACTGCCTGGTGTAAAATTCCTGTCTGCTATACAACCTTTAAATAGACAATAAAATACACTTAACAGTATACCTAGAAAACTATGCTGTCTCTTGCCAATATTACTGTTATCTCTGAAGTGCGGACTTTTAGGTAATAGTTTGCCAACCCTTCTTCGGAATAATTCTTGTAACCAGAGGCCCAAAAGGGCCTTTATTTGGCAACTGGCTGATGAAAATGTATCGCTAGATACAAAATATGGTTTTGACATATATTGTTTCAGTTTTGGATATGTTTTGAAATTTTGAAAGTTACTCATACTAGTGTTTAATTAAGGGCCTAAACTTGTCTTTGGTAGTTTCTGGGTTAGGAATATAGACAGTTAAGCAAACAAAACCGTTACAAAATAGTATTGATAATCTGAATATTTTAACCTGCCGGTTGTTTACTGTTTGATGAACTGAAGTTTTGTTTTTATGTTTGTTACAAAACAAAGGGATGGTTAATCCCTTGCAAACATATTTAATCATACACCTAATAACAGTTATTTGCTCTCACAGGCAAACTATCAAACATAGAAAGATTTTATTATCAGTACGTTCAATATGCTTTTACCTGCATGCTGTTTTTAATTGATTGTTGGTAGCATGTTCTTTAAGTGCTGCCAAACAAACTGAATTGATAATCATTTGTTGACATATGCTATTGAATTTCTATTAGCACATCCGTCTTATTTGCAGTTACATAAACAGAAAAGATTAAAGCCAAATCTCCAAACAAAATACAGCAGTAAGCTTCTGGATTTAGGTGGATGCATACAGGTAAATGGTTCTTCATCAATAGAATAAATTTTACAATTCTTTTTCAGGAGAATTTTCATAAATATTTACATACACATGTAAAGATCACTGTTGGAAGAAAATAACTCTTAACATATTACCTTTAAAAGCAATGTCGTTGTCATGGAGTTTTGTTTCTAACTGGTGAAGCAAATAATTGTTGACCCATTCTTTATTAACGTTGCTATGGGATACAAAAAAAATCGAACTTGTATTTCGAATGCTGAATGTTTGCGTCCATTGAAAACGGCATAACTATGTTGGAATAGTGTATTGTGCACTGCTCTCTCTGTCCTGATCCACTGTAATTGGTGGAGGACGCAGATCCTTTAGTTTTTCTTTACATTCTTTTATAATCTGCTGGTACCTTATCTTTTTGCCTTGCCACTGATTAAGAGCTTCAAGACACGATGATACCAAGGTTTTTCTAACTTCAAAACTTGATTGATCATTGTTAAGCAGGTATTTGATAAAATCAATCATCCCATCAGCACAGTATTTGCAAAGATCGGAAATCGATCCGTCTATATTAGAGAATTTTGATTTTCCTTTGGCCTATCCAAAACAACACTTCGTTTAGGAGGTAATTTTCTAGAAGGATCGCCTCCTGGTGATTTCGCCTTATAAAGGGCAAGAATGTATTGCGTTATACGTGTTAACGATTCCGACGAACCAGACTTTCTCGCCAAATGCATAGCTCTTTTCATCCATTCAATTGCCGTGCGATATTCCTCAATTTCATAAAGGCAAGTAGATAATGTTTGTACAATTGTGAAGTTTATAAATCCTCCGAGTTGCAACGCATAGTTCAGATAATGTATTGCCTCGTAAATGTATTCTTTATTCTTCACAAATTTCGGACCATACTTTTTAACATCTGGGTACTTAGCTAACATCTGACATACTCTTGCGAGAGTACAAAGATCTATGTCTGTTGCCTTAGAGTTAAGCAATGAATACCATCCGACCTTGCTTCATATAGCCATTTTATTGCGTGTTTCTCACTACATAGCATAGCCCAAATCTTTGCTAGTAAGCATGCGCTGTAACATACGCAAACCAGTTTACTCTTTGGTGAAATTCTTATTGATTCTGTTAACTGATGATATGCATCACAAGAAGATTCCATTTTTCAGGCATCATTGGGAGTTTGAAAGTTTGCTTTATTTCGGAGTGATCTCCCACAGCGGTTCAGGAACGTGTATGTCTTTATTTCTAAAAATTTAGTGCTTCGGAAAACATTTTAACGGATCCTTGATAAAAGTTATTATTCAGATTGTTTTGGAACGTTTAAAGCGTTCACTTTTGAATTATTTCATCTGCGAGTTCTGTTCGGAAATTAATAAGTGTCCATATATATGCATATGATCGGGCCAGATATAATCTTTCAACGCCTCCACCTTCAAATTGCAAATTGTGCTCCAAAATATTCTCCAAAACTTTTGCATTCAGTTCTTTTCTAATTTCTGTTTGTCATCATCATCTTCCTTTTGATAAATCGAAAAGTCATATCTATTCAAAGTCACCCCAAGATAATATCTCCAAATATGATACTGTTCAGTTTGTTCCTTTCCAATAGTTTCTAAACATCTTTAATCCCTGTAAAAACTTTTCAATGGATTCTTTTTTCCGTTCTAGTTGCTCATCGGGTCTATCGCAATACATCGCACTTAGGACGCATGAACTAGCTTGTTCGGCGTATCTCAAAGCTTTCCCTAAAAATTTTTGCCTCTCTCCCGAACTTCTCTCGTGCTCGCTTGATAAAATTTTTAATGAGTCCCTAAGTCTATGGTTAGCTATTCCTTCATGATTTGTTGTCTCTTCAATGATCAAAGAACAAGCTTGTTCAAGGACACATTGTGCTTTAAGTGCCAAAGCTTCCTGGTCATTTCTACACAATATTGCCTCCTTCTCCTGTTTACAACGGTCAGATTCAGTGCGTCGATGAAGTTCCTTATATATCACCTCAAGATTGGCTAAGGTATTCAGATGTTTTGGATTATCCTTTCTTATATCCTCAAGAATACTTCTTACTTTATTCTGGCTTCTTGGAATTCTGTGATTGATTAAGGCAATCAAATTGTTAAAAATCATTTTGAACATTGGATGTTCTTCTTCTAACTGATCTTGTAGTGATTTTTTTCTTTCATTTAAAGTATCCGAGTCAGGTTGATAGAGTAATTCAAAGATAAATGAAATAACCCTGGTTTTATGAAATCTTCTTGCAGTGACAAATCCTTAAATTCTGACTCTAGTGCTGAAGCCATTTCAACCTTTTATGTTGTCTATAATAAAAAAGAAACAACATTCCCCAAACTTATTCTGCAACAAATATATATTTACTTATGCTTTTAAATAATTTAAGTCGAAAAAATTACTATTATTACAGAACAATATATAGGCTTGAGATATTATATAGTTTTTGGTTTTGTCTCCTCTTTTACGAACGTAAAGCGTAATACCTTGTGGCAAAATTATCAGGCGTCTTAAATTTACAAATTTAGTTAAAACTGAGGTTTGTTCTCTAATGCAAGGCATTTCTCAGCTGGATTTCGCTTAATATAATTTTGGTACCTCGGATTCATTAATTTTCAAATGCGTGGATGATCTTTTTTCTATCAACTGATTAAGAATAAATTTCTGAAATGTGCACACATAGGCAGTATTTAAAATCAAAATTTAATCAAAATTAAACCGGTATTTTTGTTAAAATACAATTTAGACATACTTGTGTAGAAGCCGGCCTTAAAGCTGCATTAAGTTTACCAAAGAAAAAATTAAAACGGTGCTAATCTAATAAATGATGTTCCTCATGAACAATGTTGCATTTGGTTTAACGATAAAAGCTCGAATAAATACAGAAATAACAGTATTTACCCAGTGAGATGCAGCATTTGGGATCTAATAGTAGAACATGGTTACGTCATCAAAACCCGGGTCATTTAAAAACGCAACTTTCAAAATGTTGAAATACGATAAATTGAACATAGAACTTCGTTGAATTTGTCATTTGTGACTTAGTAAGGGATAAATAACACCATTTCAAATACATCTGGATATTAATGAAGGACAGTTAATGCAATCTGTCAAGTTTCAGTTTCGATTCTAGTCTTTTCCGTACATCCGTGCTCATGCTCCAAGCTCATAATTACCATCGTAAAACACTGACCAACCGGTCAGAGGATTCTGTTTATTTACAGCTAAAAGAAATGAAATTTTAGAAAATGAATGTCACGGATCGTGGTTAGAAGATATCTACTTTTAAAAAAATATATTTTTAGAAAATCGAAAACAATTCAGAAAGTTGGTAAACTTAATGCAGCTTTAAAGGTGAAGAATAACTCTTGTGTTTTTTTTCAGAAATATTTGGCTTCATTAGTGGTCAAGAAAAACATTAAATGAGTTAAATTTTTTTAAATGATAAATTTCAATTGTTGGCATCTTTAAAGCCTGCCATATGTGCACATTTCGGAAAATCATTCCCGATCAGTGACACTAGGAGCCAAAAAGTTTGATAGAAAATAAAACATAAACCAAACAGTTGAAAATTAATGAATCTAAAGTTCCAAAATTGTATGAATCCAAATCCAGATAAGGAATGCTTTGCATAGGGAACAAACCTTAGTTTTAAATACATTTCAAAAATTAAGACGGCTGAAAATTTTACTGAAGGGTATTTTTTTCTGACAGCACAAAGTACTGCATAATGAGTTATTGATACCTTCGGAGAGTTTACTCCACTAGCAGCGGTACCCGCTCAGGGGTTGTTAATATAAAACACAAATACCTGATAAATTTCGATGTGTCATATGTGCACATTTCGGAAAATCATTCCTCATCAGTTAAACTAGGGGCAAAAAAGTTTGTAAGTAAGTAAGAAAGTTAGTAAGTAAATAAGTAAGTAAGAAAATTAGTAAGTGAGTGAGTAAATGAGTGAGAAAGTGAGTCAATAATAAGAAAGTAAGTAAGTAAATATTTATAGTGGCACATGTATTTGCAATAATTTAAATCACAAATATCATTACCAAAATATGACAAAAAATATACATGGACTCGTTTAAAATAAGATGTAAATCATTTTAAACTTATTACTCATTTACACATATGCTTTTAATACAGAGCATATGTGTGAGTCAAGATCCGATTGTTTGTCTTAATGAAAAAATTAAAATTAAACTGAAGAAATATAGACATGATTTAGAAAATTCTCTTTCAGCCTGACAATGGGCCTCGGTGGCCAAGTGGTCTAAAACTCGCGCTTACCGATCACAGCGCCTCTCACCGCCTGGGTTCGAATCCCATTCGGGAAAAATTCTAGTGTGAAAGTTTGTCAGTTCGCTTGCAGAAGGTCGATGGTTTTGGCATGGTTTCCTCCACCATTTCAGAATTGACCGCTTCGAAATAAGCGAAATAATCTTGACTGAAGCGTAAAACA
>JARBDR010000152.1:0-20000 GCA_029721355.1 Tegillarca granosa
TGGTGTTTTACTCCCCAGTCAATGTTTGCACTTATTTCGAGGCAGTCAGTTCTGGGATAGCGGAGGAAACCTGAGTGCCCAGAATAAACCACCGACCTTTGGCAAGTAAACTGACAAACCTACTCACACTAGGATCTGTCCCAAGTGGAATTCGAACCCAGATGGTGAGAGGCACTGTGATCAGTAAGAGCGCACTTTAGACCACTCAGCCACCGAGGCATCGATGGTGATAGAGCTATGGAGCTTAATGTCAATCATTTTCACTATTGAGGCAGTATGTTCTTAGATGGTGAAGTAGAGCTATGGAGCTTAATGTCAATCACTTTCACTATTGAGCCAGTATGTTCTTAAATGGTGAAGTAGAGTTATGGAGCTGAATGTGAATCACTTTCACTATTGAGGGAGTATGTTCTTAGATGGTGAAGTAGAGCTATGGAGCTGAATGTGAATCACTTTCACTATTGAGGGAGTATGTTCTTAGATGGTGAAGTAGAGCTATGGAGCTGAATGTGAATCACTTTCACTATTGAGGGAGTATGTTCTTAGATGGTGAAGAAAACCAGAGGTAAAAACCATCGTCTTTTGGCAAGTTAACTTACAAATTTATGTTCTCACACTAGAATCTGACTGGGAAGGATTTAAACCTTGGGCAGTGGGAGGTAGAATTTTATGTCAGCATTGGATCTAATCCACTTGGCCAACAAGTCTTAGACTGAGGTAAGTGAAATATACTCAGTTTATTCAGTTTGTCTAATTCACTGTCGCACACACATAGCGATGCCAATAGAACACACACATAGCGACGCCAACAGAACACAAACACACTAGTGACACCAACAGAACACACACACATAGCAATGCAAACAGAACACACACACAAATTGACACCAACAGAACACACACACATAGCGATGCCAACAGAACACACACAAACAGTGACGCCAACAGAACACACACAAATAGTGATGCAAACAGAACACACACAAATAGTGACGCCAACAGAACACACACACATAGCGACTCCAACAGAACACACATATAGCGACGCCAACAGAGCACACACATAACGATGCCAACAGAACACACAAACATAGCGACTCCAACAGAACACACAAACATAGCAACGCCAACAGAACACACACACACACACACATAGTGACGCTAACAGAATACACACACATAGAGATGCCAACAGAACACACAAACATAGTGACGCTAACAGAACACACACACATAGCAACGCCAACAGAACACACACACACACATAGCAACGCCAACAGAACACAAACACATAGTAACGCCAACAGAACACACACACACATAGCAAACGCCAACAGAACACACACACATAGTGATGCCAACAGAACACACAAACATAGTGATGACAACAGAACACACACACATAGCAATGCCAACAGAACACACACACATAGTGGTGCCAACAGAAGACACACACACAGTGATGCCAACAGAACACACACACATAGCGATGGCAACAGAACACACACATAGCGATGCCAACAGAACACACACACATAGTGACGCCAACAGAACACACACATAGTGACGCCAACAGAACACACACATAGCGACTCCAACAGAACACACAAACATAGTAACGCCAACAGAACACACACATAGCGACACCAACAGAACACACACACATAGTGATGCCAAAAGAACACACACACATAGTGATGCCAACAGCACACACACACATAGCGACGGCAACAGAACACACACATAGCGACTACAAAAGAACACACCCACATAGCGAAGCCAACAGAAGAACACCATTTAAGCTAACCTGTTTGTGTTACAATCATCAATTTTAATGTTTTGTTGATAAGTCTGTATCATTTCCAGGGAAACCGTCTGACAACTCTGTAATGGCAGAACTATTTCTCGGGGTTCATGGCGAGTAGGATGACCAGAGATAAAAGCCATTTCCAGTTTCTTACAGTAATGAATCTGGACATACCACCATCCTCTCACTGAAATCGAGAAAATAAATATGACATATTAAAAAAAGAAGCATGTTCAATTTTTATCTGAAAGTATGCTAGTACGCATGTACTTGATGAATGGGATGTAAAGTTACTGTAAAATCACAAAAGTTAAGTGGCAGATTAATTTCCAAAATTTAATTTGAAGCTAAGTGAATTCAACAAAATTTAATATCAAAGATTTATTTTTAATTTCTATGGCTCCCAATGATATGAATATGTTTATTTTCATACACAAAATAATATTAAAATTTCTCAAAACTGATTTTTAAAATTACAATAACCACACTATTTTAATGCACAAATATCAATTAGTCCACAATAAACTTGGCATTAGAGATTTGTTTTATTTTCTGTATAGCAGCTGTATGGATTGGACTGGTTCGAATTAATGGTGTTTTATTCCAAAGTCTAATTTCTTTCACTTATATTGAAACTTTTGGTTTGGCAATGGTGGGGAAATCCAAAGCCCCTGTAGAAAACCACTGTCCTCCGCCAAACAAACTGACAAACTTTCTCACACTAGGTCCTTTCGAAGTGGGATTCAATCCTAGGTGAAAAAGATTCACAAGAGCATCAGTTTTTAAGGTCTCCTTCGAAGGACTCCGTGACTTCCATTACTTGATGCTGAGGTTTGGGCAAAAAATAATCATGACTGGCCAGATCAACTTTAACATTACATCCATCTTAAATCATTGATATTTACCTTCACAAAGATCTAAATAGACTGTATAACACTGTGTTGCTTCCTGTTTACTCTCAAGACCACTGTCTATCATTTCTTTTAACTTAAAAAAATAAATAAATAATCTGAAAAATTTCATTACCGGTACATATCAACAAGATTCATCAAGTATGTCACCAGGTCAATAAATAGAAAAACCTTGTTAACACTCCTGAGACCCCAATTTAATTGCAATCTTCATCAAATATTGTCAGAATAATTGTCTTGACAAAAGCTAGCACAAGTTCGTATATGGGCCATGTTGGATCAATAAGTAGGTCACTAGGTCAATTAATAGAAAAACCTTGTTAACACTCCTAAGGCCGCAATTTAAGTGCAATCTTCATCAAAGATTGTCAGAATGATCCTCTTGAACAAAGCTAGCCAAAGTACATATATGGGCCATGTTGGATCAATAAGTAGGTCACTAGGTCAAATTCCAGAAAAACCTTGTTAACATTCCTGACGCCACAATTTTAGTCCAATCTTCATCAAACTTGATCAGAATGATATGGGCCATGTTGACACAACAATGTTTGATTAAGATTGAACTTAAATTGGGTCCTCAGGAGTGTTAACAAGGTTTTTCTATTAATTGACCTAGTGATCTACTTTTTGACCCAACATGAATCATATACGAACTTGCGCTAACTTTTGTCAAGAGGATTCATCTGACAATGTTTGATGAAGATTAAACTCAAATTAGGGCCTCAGGAGTGTAAACAAGGTTTTTCTATTAATTGACCTAGTGACTTATTTATTGACCCAACATGGCCCCTATACGAACTTGCGCTAACTTTTGTCAAGAGGATTCATCTTACAATGTTTGATGAAGATTGAACTCAAATTAGGGCCTCAGGAGTGTAAACAAGGTTTTTCTATTAATTTACCTAGTGACACTTATTGACCCAAAATGACCCATATACAAACTTGCACCAACTTTTGTCAAGAGGATCAATTTTACAATGTTTGATGCAGACTGCACTCAAATTAGGGCCTCAGGAGTGTAGACAAGGATTTTTTATTAATTGAACTAGTGACCTACTTATTGACCCAACATGGTCCACATATAAACTTGAGCTAGCTTTTGTCAAGAGGATCAATCTGAAAATGTTTGATGAAGATTGACTAAAATAGGGGCTTTGGGAGTGTTAACAAGATTTTTCTCTTAATTGACCTAGTGACCTACTTATTGATCCAACATGGCCAATATACGAACTTGCAGTAACTTTTGTCAAGGGGATCCATCTGACAATGATTAATGAAGATTGAACTCAAATTAGGGCCTCAGAAGTGTAAACAATGTTTTTCTATTAATTGAGCTAGTAACCTACTTATTGATCCAACATGGCCGATATACGAACTTGTGCTAACTTTTGTCAAGAGGTTCAATTTTACAATGTTTGATACAGACTGCACTCAAATTAGGGCCTCAGGAGTGTAAACAAGGTTTTTCTATTAATTGAACTAGTGACCGATTTATTGACCCTACATGGCACATATATGAAATTTGGCTAGCTTTTGTCAAGAGGATCATTCTGACCATGTTTGATGAAGATTGCACTTAAATTGGGGCCTCAGGAGTGTTAACAAAGTTTTTCTATTAATTGACCTAGTGACCTACTTATTGACCCAACATGGCACATATACGAACTTGAGCTAGCATTTGTCAAGGGGATCAATCTGAGAATGTTTGATGAAGATTGAACTCAAATTAGTGCCTCAGGAGTGTTAACAAGGTTTTTCTATTAATTGACCTAGTGACCTACTTATTGAACCAACATGGCCCATATACGAACTTGAGCTAGCATTTGTCAAGGGGATCAATCTGAGAATGTTTGATGAAGATTGACCTCAAATAGGGGCTTTGGGAGTGTAAACAAGGTTTTTTTTATTAATTGAACTAGTGACCTACTCATTGACCCAACAAGGCCCATATATGTTCTTGAGCTAGCTTTGTTCAAGAGGATTAATCCAACAATGTTTGATAAAGATTGACCTCAAATAGGGGATTTGGTAGTGTAAACAAGGTTTCACTATTAATTGACCTAGTGACCTACTTTTTGACCCAACATGGCCCCTATTCGAAATTGCGCTAACTTTTGTCAAGAGGATTCATCTGACAATGTTTGATGAAGAATGAACTCAAATTAGGGCCTCAGGAGCATAAACAAGGTTTTTCTATTAATTGACCTAGTGACTTATTTGTTGACCCAACATGGCCCCTATACGAACTTGCGCTAACTTTTGTCAAGAGGATTCATCTGACAATGTTTGATGAAGATTGAACTCAAATTAGGGCCTCAGGAGCGTAAACAAGGTTTTTCTATTAATTGACCTAGTGACTTATTTATTGACCCAACATGGCCCCTATACGAACTTGCGCTAACTTTTGTCAAGAGGATTCATCTGACAATGTTTGATGAAGATTGAACTCAAATGAGGGCCTCAGGAGTGTAAACAAGGTTTTTTCTATTAATTTACCTAGTGACCTACTTATTGACCCAAAATGACCCATATACAAACTTGCACTAACTTTTGTCAAGAGGATCAATTTTACAATGTTTGATGCAGACTGCACTCAAATTAGGGCCTCAGGAGTGTAGACAAGGATTTTTTTATTAATTGAACTAGTGACCTACTTATTGACCCAACATGGTCCACATATAAACTTGAGCTAGCTTTTGTCAAGGGGATCAATCTGAAAATGTTTGATGAAGATTGATCTCAAATAGGGGCTTTGGGAGTGTTAACAAGATTTTTCTCTTAATTGACCTAGTGACCTACTTATTGATCCAACATGGCCAATATACGAACTTGCAGTAACTTTTGTCAAGGGGATCCATCTGACAATGATTAATGAAGATTGAACTCAAATTAGGGCCTCAGAAGTGTAAACAATGTTTTTTCTATTAATTGACCTAGTAACCTACTTATTGATCCAACATGGCCGATATACGAACTTGTGCTAACTTTTGTCAAGAGGTTCAATTTTACAATGTTTGATACAGACTGCACTCAAATTAGGGCCTCAGGAGTGTAAACAAGGTTTTTCTATTAATTGAACTAGTGACTGATTTATTGACCCTACATGGCACATATATGAACTTTGGCTAGCTTTTGTCAAGAGGATCATTCTGACCATGTTTGATGAAGATTGCACTTAAATTGGGGCCTCAGGAGTGTTAACAAATTTTTTCTATTAATTGACCTAGTGACCTACTTATTGACCCAACATGGCCCATATACGAACTTGAGCTAGCATTTGTCAAGGGGATCAATCTGAGAATGTTTGATGAAGATTGAACTCAAATTAGTGCCTCAGGAATGTTAACAAGGTTTTTCTATTAATTGACCTAGTGACCTACTTATTGAACCAACATGGCCCATATACAAACTTGAGCTAGCATTTGTCAAGGGGATCGATCTGACAATGTTTGATAAAGATTGACCTCAAATAGGGGCTTTGGGAGTGTAAACAAGGTTTTTCTATTAATTGACCTAGTGACCTACTTATTGACCCAACATGGCCCATATACAAACTTGTGCAAGACTTTCTCAAGAGGATTTTTTTGACAGTGTTTAATGATAAACTTGAGCTAGCTTTTGTCATGGGGATCAATCTGACAATGTTTGATGAAGATTGATCTCAAATAGGGGCTTTGGGAATGTTAACAAGATTTTTCTCTTAATTTACCTAGTGACCTACTTATTGAACCAAATTGGCCCATATACGAACTTGAGCAAGATTTTCCCAATAAGATTATTTTGACAATGTTTAATGAAGATTGAACTTAAATTGGGGCCTCAGGAGTGTTATAAAGGTTTGTTTATTAATTGACCTAGTGACCTACTTATTGACCTAACATGGACCATATAAAAATTTGAGCTACCTTTCGACAAGAGGATCCATCTGACAATGTTTGATGAAGATTGCCCTCAAATTAGGGCCTCAGGAGTGTAAACAAAGTTTTTCAATTAATTGACCTAGTGACCTACTTATTGACCCAACATGGAGAATATGTGAACTTGAACTAGCTTTTATGAAGAGGATCAATCTAACAATGTTTGATGAAGATTGAACTCAAATAAGGGCTTTGGGAGTGTTAACAAGGTGTTTCTATTAATTGACCTAGTGACCTACTTATTGACCCAACATGGCCCATATACAAACTTGTGCAAGACTTTCTCAATAGGATTATTTTGACAGTGTTTAATGAAGATTGCACCTAAATTGGGGCCTCAGGAGTGTTAACAAGGCTTTTGTATTTATTGATCTAGTGACCTACTAATTGACCCAACATGGCCCATATAAAAACTTGAGCTACCTTTTGTCAAGAGGATCTATCTGACAATGTTCGATGAAGATTGCATTCAAATTAGGGCCTCAGGAGTGTAGCAAGTTTTTTCTATTAATTGTCCTAGTGACCTACTTATTGACCCAACATGGCCCATATACGACCTTGAACTAGGTTTTATCAAGAGGATCAATCTGACAATGTTTGATGACGATTGCTCTTAAATTGGGGCCTCAGAAGTGTTAACAAGGTTTTTCTATTTATTGACCTAGTTACCTACTTATTGGGCCAACATGGCCCATATACGAACTTTAGCTAACTTTTGTTAAGAGGATGATTCTGAGCAAGTTTGGTTAAGATTGGATTCAAATTGTGGCCTCAGGAGTGTTAACGATCAAAAGTTCAAAATTGGGATTTAAGATTACACGTTACCAAACAGGGGAAAAACTTTTTTTTGTTTGTTTGTTTGTTTATTTGTTAAGAGCATTGATAATGTTTGGAGCAATAATTTCATAAAGAACACAGTCTTGTTACAGTTATTGAGGCCATTAAATGGTTCTATCATATTTTTTAAAAGATTAAAATATCAAAACTTAAGATAATGAACCTGACAATGATAATAAATGTATCGGGGAAATATTATTTTGCAGTTTGGCTATTATCTATCTTCAGTAAACAATTGGATTTTATAATCAATCAAAAGCTGCAACTTAATGCACCACTAAAATACACATGCTATGCTATGCTATATGCTCACTCTTCAAGAAGGTGAGCTTAACAATCCTATATATGAACATACCTGATCTTCTTTGAATTAAGTAAATAACACTCTTCCAGATATGATTTTTACTTGATAATTTACAATTAAGTGCACATTACCAAAATTTCAAACTGAAGATACAAATAAAATATATCACAGCTATTGTCAATGACTACAATATTAATGCACAAAGCTACTTTTATCTATTTAAATTATAAAACATTACAAATTGAAATTAAATCCTCCTGTAATGTACCAAAATTTTCATAGTGGAAAGGAAATATTTTAAATTCAAATAAGCTATCAGGAAAAGAAAATAGCATATTTCATTTGCCATGGATGCTCAATATAATTTAAATGGCCTTGATGGCCCTAAGGAATTACAAAAGTACACTTATGAATCACTTCTCACCATCTAGGTTCAAATCCCACTCCAACAGATCATAGTGCGAGAAAGTTGTCAGTTCACTTGACAAAGGTTTTCTCTGAGTAATCTAATTTCCTCCATTATCCCAGACCTGACCACCTCAGTATAGATTAAAAAAATCTTGACTTGGGCATAAAACATCCTTACTCAACTCAAAATATTTAGAAATTAACTAAAATGATATTTTTATCTGATAATGAAAATAATGATAATTTTTCATTAAATATTTCAAATCTTTAATGACAGATAGTTCAGAAAAGATTAATGAAGCTGAAATATCATTAGTCCATAGAAAAATATGATCTCCCCTGGTTAAGAATATCTGTAATGACTGATTACATGTACTTGTATTACTAAAATTAAAATGATAGCATTAAAGTACACCAAAATAAAAAAGTTAAACCGGAATAAAACATGTAAATTTACCTTATTGCTAAAAGGGAAGAAAGGATGGAAAGAAAAATAAAGGAAGGAGTGAGTGATTTGCAGCATGTATAACCATGTAGGTTTGAGAAATTATAGTTAAGAATAAGGAAATAATCAAAATAATAAATGCTGGAAAATAAATAAATAAATGAATGAATGAATGAATGAATGAATGAATGAATGAATGAAGTTATAACCATGTAATATGGGGAAATATTGAATACTAGTATATTGTTTATATAAGAATAAATAAATAAACAAACAAATAAATGAATAAATAAATGAATGAATGAATGAATGAATGAATGAATGAAATTATCACCAAGTACCATGGGAAAATATTGAATACTAGTCTATTGTTTATATAAGAATAAATAAATAAATAAATAAATAAATAAATAAATAAGTGAATGAATGAATGAATACATTTAATTAAAAAAAAGTTTATATATATTAATATATAAGTAAGATTTCCACAAGGCATTTTAAAAACAGGACCTACCACTGCAGTAGCTCAGTTGGTAGAGTGCTCGCTCCGTAAGTGGAAGGTCGTGGGTTCGAACCCCGGCCGGGTCTGACCCAAGACTTGAAAGTGGGTAGTGACTGTTCTTTCGCCAAGAACTCGGCATTACCAAACGAAAGTCACAGTTCTTTCAGATGGGAACTTAAAATAAACGAGGTCCTCTGTCATGGCAGGCATGGCACGATAAAGAACCCTGCTGTATAATGCCATCAACGCAACGCACAGGCAAAATTTCTGCACTTTCGCCTATAGCTGGTGACGTCTCGATATAAGTGAAATATTCTTGACTGAGACATTAAACACCATTACTCAACTCTCAACTCAAAAACAAGACCCCATAAGTTTATTTCAAATAAAAATAAAAATTCAAACTACAAGTAATTTTTTTTCTGTGCATGTTAAAAAATCCATTGTTTTTTTTGTTTATTTATTTATTTATTTACTTCTTTTTTTTAGATGTTTCTTTATTAATTAATTAAATAATTAACTGTTTAGGCACCAAGTTTAAATTCTCCTTCATATACATGTCACAATAAGAACTAAATATAAACATTTTCAACATATATCAATAAAACTAATTAAATGACTGGACATTTCACTCATGATAATTATATAATTATGTAAGTAAATTGTACTAGATAAAACCATCCCAGCAATAGATAAGTAACAGTTTCTGGACAGCAGTTTAGGTATATCAGGTAAATATTTGATCTGATTGAGGAGTGTATATACATATACTAGTATTACCACTGTATAAGAATGAGTACTTCTATCTTAAATAATGGTTTACTATCAGTTGACAGTATTTATGCATGAAGTTCATATTGAAATAGAAGCACAACAAACATGACTATAACTAAAGTTCTAGGGTATTTCTTACATAGATTTTAAAATTTCACAAATTGAGATTCCCCTACCCCGTATGTGCACTGCATTAGTAATAATACAAATATAACTTAGATAACTTGTGATTTGGACATGGGTTGGTATGTTTGTGTTTTATTATACAACTAAAGGGCTGTCATTACAGATCGAGTTTAAGAACTTGATAGTACATACTCTGCCTGAACCACTATACACAGGGAGCAGACAATCATATAACCTGTCCATGGACCAGCATCACTAACCCAATGACTTGCATTATAATGTATCTGAACTCAAAAGTAAACCTTTTTACCAAACCTGACATGAACATCCATATATGGCACATAATGTCATCATCAACTGTAATGAGTGTTTATTTCCATGAAGGAATAAAGTACACAAATCAATAAAAAGATGAATGACTATGAAGCAAACTAAAAACAAATTGTTTACTAGAAAGCAAATGTGAAAAAACACATGCCTTAGGCCTAGCTTAAAAAATTCTTTGTTTGCTGTTGTCTGAACCATGCTATCCACATGTGGGTAGGTAGGTAGGGAAAAAGGTTTTTTTTTTTTTTTTTTTTTTTTTTTTTTTTTTGAACAAAAAAACAAAACAAAAAAACTTTTACACTTTTGAAAAAAGTATAAATTAGTTTCATATGTCTCTTAAAATACATTTTGCATTTTGTGTTAACTAAAGGCTTTTTGTTTCATTGAAGAAACAGAGTGGAATTTTTATATTACTGTATTTAAAACAAAATAAAATAATGATGGCATTAAATTTTTGGGTAGGAGCATTTCAAGTGGATCGGGCAAACAAAGTTAATTTTATTTTTGGCCTTACATGAAAAAAATGCATAGTAAATAGACTAAAGTATTTACTTTTTGCAGAAACTTTTTTTATTTTTTTTTTTTTACAGCAGGGCTGGATTATTGCAAACTACAGTATATGTTATGGAAAGCTCAAAATTAAATTTTTCTGACAGATATCTAAATGTGAAGTATTTTTGATTATGTCTTGGCACAAAATCAGTCTTACCCATGCAATAAGGCATGAGTCTAGTACTTCCAGGTCAAAGGTTCTTCCCCCGCGAATGTAGTACCAGTGTTTTTTAAAAGTATTTTTTTTTTCATTTTTTTTCTCAAGATCTGTGTGGTCAGTTTGAATGAAATAAAGACATGTATGGAAAGGGTGGACCTTAAACTTGAAGAAACAGCCAGAGTCAAGAGTGTGGTGCATCTTGAAAAGGAGGTGGGATGTGATGAGTAAAGTGCCATGAATACAGCCATTTTTAATCTGACATTGGATTCATACACAGCCTGTTTACTTGTTGCTAAGGTAGCGAAAAATTTCTCTGGTCGACACATGTTGAGCTTTTGATATGTTATTCAGCTCATTTAGACGAACATTTCCATACCAACTTTTAACCCCCTCTGATACTTAATGTTATTCTAATTCCCTATTATGTTATAATGTAAGCCTATGGAAAAATAATTGTAGAATCTGGCCTGTCAGATGCGGGGGGGGGGGGGGTACCTGTCAACGAGAGGGCCATATCTCTCTTGTTTGTTCATGTAGAACCCTGAAATTTGGCCAATATGTGCAGTAGACAATGAACTTTAATATCATGTATTTACTTTTTAAAAATTTAAATTTTTAATATTTTTAAAATATTTAAATTTATTTAAATTTAATTTTTTCAAATTTTTAAGGATGGGGTATCCCTGGGACCCCTTTCAGCCTCATTTTCAAATGAAAAGTTATAATGGAGGCATTTGTTCAAAAGTATCAAAGAAAACTCACTGAAAATTCCATTCCAGCACCGAATGGAGAATGTAGATTGTGGGTTGACCTTGACCCCTTGCATAAATATGGGAATGTTTGTTTTAAACACCCAGGAACGGGGAGATGGGTCAACCATTGCAGGCCTAGCAGATTATCTTACATGGTGCACCACCATTTTGTAGATCTGCCCAGGGGGTTTGACTTTTCCCATCTATGCCATAATTGTAGATGTATTAATCCAGATCACATCAATTTAGAGAGGCATATTGTAAATAATTACAGACTGAAGTGCAAGAACCTCGGATATTGTACCAGAGACCACAATGGGGAGCCAGATTGTCGCCTTGACCTTCACATTTCCTGAGGTAAGTTTGTATAAACACCTGTCTGTCTGTCTGTCTGTCCGTCCGTCCGTCCATACATCCGTCTGTCCATCTGGTCTTCCCACCCTCCCTTATGATATGATTACAACTTAGATCTTTTCGAAGAACATGGATCGCCCTTATAAGGGCGGTTTTTGTTTGATTTGGTGTTCTGTTGTGTTGTGTTGTCTTGTCTTGTCTTGCCTTGCCTTGTCTTTCATCTGGAGTAGGTATGATCTAGCTGTCCTTTCTTGTAGTCTGTTTCAATTCCACCAGATTCTTTATATCTCTTGTGGGCATGGATGTCTCTCCCAAGTTGTTTTATTCTTCTGTTTTTCACCTCAGGTCTTTTGTTGTACTCTCTCTTGTATTCCTCTGCCTTTCCCATCTGTATAAGTGAGTGTTTGGCTAATGGTGAGAGGTCCACTCCAACATTGGTACATTTTTCAATTGTTGATTTTCCTGTTGTGTTATTTACTCTGTGGATGGTTGAAGCCACTCTACCTGGTAGGTTTCTTGAAAAGTTCACATTCTTTGGCAATGAAACACTGAGTGATCTGTTAACTGCTTCATTTTTTTGAGTGTCTGTGTTCAATTTCATGTCCATGAAGGCCTCCTCACTCAACCGCATCTTTAAAATCTCCAACATCAGGTCTTTATCTTTGTCGGTCATATTTAGTTGATTGATTTTGCTGGTTGCCAAGTGAAAAGATCTGTTCCACCAGTTCTTTTGGTCTCCTCCTTCACATACTATGGCATGTCTTCTACACATAGAACAGTCCCCTGCATAGCATCTTAAAGTGGCTTCCATTACTTTCGGTAACTTCTTCTTTGTTTCAGTCATGTTGCCTGCATAATCATGCATCATCTTCTTATAAATCATACTGCATCTTGATTTTACATCCTTACTAAGGTCTAACTGTGCTTCTCTCTGTCCTGCCTTTGTTCTTTTCCAGGCAAACATCTGGTCACTAAATTTAGCTGATTGACATTTTCTGAACTGTCCTTGTGCCACATGTGTTGGATCAGCAAGTCTCTCCACACTCCAGTCTGGATTTACTTCACTGAATACATAATTTAGTCCCCCTGCTCCCCTGCCATCTGAATCTGTTGTGGCAAACTTGATGTGGATTTCATCAATTAAAAACTTTTCAGCAAGTGTTTTTCCTATTTCATATTCTGAGAGTGGAACTGGCTTTGATAAGTTTGATGTACAGTCTTCATGGCCATCCGGACAGGTAACTTCATATCCCCTATTCCTCAACCATTGTCCCTTCCAGCACAGTTTATTCTGTATAGCTGCACCAATGATGTACTTCTTGTCACTGGTTGTCTCTATTGCTAGTCCATTGGCTTGAGATGCATTTTGTCCTGGTTTTCTTCTACTTGCGATCTGTATAGAGTTGTATCTTACATCCATTGAAATGTTTAGTTGAGACGGATCTTCAACTCCTCGTTCCACATTGATTTCTTTCACTTGTTGAATCTTTGCTGACATGTCCCTCTGGTTCAATTCTGTTGTGGCCCTGCTAACTTTGTTTGATGTAGTCTGCATGCTTTGTATGGCTGGGGGTGGTACATCCATTGAAGCAAGTAGTAGTCTGGCCTTAGTGTTTCCTATTGGTGTGTCTTGAAGTCCAATAGCTAAGGAATAGTTTGGTGCAGCTGGGTTGCTCCCTGGTAGGTTTGTCTTGATTTCCTTGTAGAGCTTGTACTCAGCTGACTGGAAATTACAAGTTTTACACATCAGTGTGTACTTCCAGCATATTCCCCATTTGGTCTGCTTGGCTATGGTGAAATCTGGGTTGCTACAGTCACTTGCTTCATATGTGTGGTATCTGTAGACATCATTCATCATCTTTAGTAATTCTTCATTATCTACAAGTCTCATGCCTTTTATCTCATCTTCTTTTTTCATCTGTTTCAGGTCAGGATCACAGGAAGAAGACTTGGGTCGCAGTACCCGGGTGTAGATTTGCCATGGACAATTGATCATGTCCATGGAAAATCCATGGATTTCCATGGAAAGCCATGGCATTTTAGTGGAAAGTGTGTACATGTCCACAGAAAGTGTGTACATGTCCACATCAAATCACAAATTGTCCACGTACATGTTGTGGCATTTCTGTGGAAAGTGTGTACAGTTCGTACGTGGATTTTCCATGGCAAAGAAATAGAACTTAGAAAAATTTACACTCCAGATTAACATATACAGTGTAAAAAAAAAATCTGAGTTTTAAAACATGGAAAAAATTGCAAAAATACAAAAAAAATATATAAATACACCTAAATATATAAATATACCATTCAAAAGGATTTTTTTTCAACAAAGAATCCAAATCTGTTCATAAAAATAGTATTTTCAAAAGTATAATATACCAAACGAGTAGCACCTGCAGTTCGATGATTCAAAGCATGCAGCAAATATAAAAAGAATTGTTATGCAGCAATATCAACTGACACTTATCAAAAGGGTAAGTATTAAATACTAGTAACTTTGTAAATACACGCACTTATTGATTTGTGTGTTAATTTCCTTTACATTATTCATTAGTGATGTGTACATATAATGTTATGAAAGTTATTTTAAAAATCAATACATTGTTTCAAAATATTAGCAGAATAAAGCAAAATACTATTTTAATTTAATGGAATAACTTCACTTGCAAATGGTACAAGTGGATTAGAGAGCTGTTATCTAGTTGGTTTATGTTACAATATTGTTGCTTGGTTTTTGTTAAATCATAATAATAAAAAAGTTTAAATACTGTTAAAAATAGATCCTTTCAATTTCAATAGATATTTTAAGTTTTTAAGGAAAATGGTTTCTTTCTTTGATTAATTAAAATCAGTTTGTGACATAAATACAGGGGGTGCATATACCCTACTAGACACCTGGACTCGCTTCCTGGTTGAAGTTCATTTGTTTAACTGGTAATCTAATTTTCAAAGTTTTTACTTTGCTTTTGGGATTGTGATTTTGACATAGACTGGTATATTAGTGTTTGATTCATGTATGTTAAAAACTTAACTATAAATATCTTCTTTTAGGTATTTCCATCTTTATTAAGATTTGTCCCCAGGACAATGGTTTATGATACTAATTAAATTCCAGCATCTACTGTTTCAAGAAACAAAGCATCTGCAAGTCATGTTCAAACAATAAGAAGAATAAAATGATAGCTTTGTAATGTTACAGTCCTGAGATGCACAAAAGTAAGTCTTAACTGTAGTGCAAAAACTTATTTTAAACTATATATATTTTCACTACAACCTTTTTCAAGGATTTTAGCCATATTGCATGTGATTTTACAATTTATTCAGTTATTTGGAGATGACCTCCTGTTTATTATCAGTCTGTGCTCAAAATCTTATTTCAAAAGTCTGCCATTGTAAAATTTTGAATTTCACTTCAAGCTGAAAATTTTCTATGTTCAAAAACTCCTACTTTTTTTATCTTCATAAGGCATGACCTCTTAAGTGTAGCTACAATCCTTGAAAATGTGGTTTAAGTTACAATGAATGTTTTAGTCTCTTTCAATATTATTGGGAAACACAGCTGCATATGAACAATTTTTCACATCCACTATCATCAATGGTTCTTTTAAATGTTCAGCTGGTACCACATCATCACACTCTTTCCTGAAACAAAAATAGACATTGTTTAAAATACTTATTTAACTTTGAATGTAACAAGGCAAAAAATCTAATCATTTCATAAAGCTGATATTTATTTATGCAATTGTGTTACTTTCCCCAATTTACTGTGGAAAGCATTATATGATTGTTTATAAAATAAAAGTTTACTGTAATGATTCTTACAAAAAGGAAAAAACAAACTTTGATTATAAGTAAGATATAACAACTGTAGGATAAGGATAGAAATAAATAATGTTATTGAATGGGTTGGATTAATCATGTTTTACAACCTAGTGAAGATTCTTTCACTTATATGGAGTTTGTCAGTTCTGGGATGGTGGAGGAAATGAGAGTTCCCACACTAGAATCTACCTGAGCAGGGTTTAACCTAGGTGATGAGAGGCACTATGATCTATTATGCTCTTTTCAACCACTCAGCCACTGAGGTCTTAAAGAAAAGTATTTATGAGGAATTTATTAACACCATAATACTTTACAACTTGCAATCTTGCTACCCTTGTGTTTTTGTCAAATATACAAAGTAACTGCAATTTTTTTGTGATATATATACCTTTTGAAAGTTATTTTCTGTAGATGAGGGACTCTTTGAGGGAAAATAAATCCATCAGAGTAAAATAATCTACCAACTGCAAAAGTTCTTTTAGAGTTTGACTTTGACATGATATAATGTGAGACCTCTATTCCAACTGCTGTATCATTGTCTAGATGTCTCTCTAACTGAATGGTGTATGAATTTTCTTTTTTCACTTTGCTGCATATAATGCTATACATAAGGTAACCATTTCTTGCAATTTTTGATACACAAATAAAATCATTTCAGACTCTGACTCATTTATGGTTTTCAGATTATGCTTCATTCTCAAGGAAAATGTTAATGGTAAAGATGACTGTTGTATTATGATACATTGGTAAGCCTCCAATCCAGATACATGTTTTGATGCCATCATTTTCATAACACATGTTTTTAATTCACTTTCAGGTAATGCTTTAACATTGCATTCAATATGCTTTTGAGCTTGCAAGGACCAATAAATCTGCTTGCATACATTTCCTGTTCCATGAATAGACTTCTTAATTTCACCATTGAAAGATTCAAACGAGAAGCAGGACCAGGCCCATAATGGGCCCCATAGTTCAACATTGCAGCATGTGGGTCAGATTGTGAACATTTAGACTCATAAATCGTTTGCCATACAGTTTTTCAAAATTGCTTACAAACTTTGTTAAAAGAAGACGAGCTCTTCTTATATCATTAGAAGTAATGCCTTCCTGAAGAAGTACATAGATAGCCTCAACCAGACAACTAAAATGTATGACATAAATATCAGGAAGTCTATCTTTTAGACAAGGTAGGGAGTAAAATAATAACCAGTTTCTGTGTTCAGATGCTTTCCAGTTTGAAAATGTACTTTTTAAAACTCTAGGTTTTCTATGTATGGTATAAGGTGGTTTAATGTTTTTTAATATTTTGTCCACTTCATCAACTTTTGTAGTAATGTTAAATGTCTCAGAAGAATATGACTTGTCAAACCATAATTCTAATAATTTTTTACAAACGCCTAGGAGTGTTCCATGCATATAATCAATAACTACACTATTTGTAACAGAAAAATATGACAAATACCACAATACACTTTCACCAAGAAATCCTTCTGTTCTTTTTCCACTTTGTCTTGCAATTTGAGCACAATTTCTAGCAGATTCATCACTGCGGGCTGGTGTTGGCTGTTCTCTATTTATATATGACCTGCAAGTGCCCTTGCCACTTTTTACCACCTCCCCAGGTTCTAGACAATAAAGACATCCATATAATCCATTATGATGTGTCATCATCAAGACATATGCCCGAGCTTGTAGATCCATAGTAGCTATTATCAGTCTAGCCCTAACAATCTCTTTCTCATTTGAACAACTATTTTTAATTTGAATTCCATTATGGTACAGTTTCATTAAATCAACCACAAGAGGTTTCAAAAACATGTTCATGTTTGGCTTACCAACTCCCTGCCATATTCCCCATAATATCATATTTTTTCGTTGAAACCGTGATTTTGGTGGAATTTCATTAATTAAAACATACACTGGCCAAAGAGATACAGATGAACTTTTGAACAATGGTATGCCATCAATAAAAAGTGATAAAGTTATATTAGAGTTACTGTGTAGAAAACCTCCAGGTTTTAACATTTTTTTGTACTCCTCTCCTCCCCTTACATCAGAAATATGTTCTGGAACAGACATTCTTTGTTCTGTAATTGATTCCCAAACACCATCTCTTTCTAAAATTTCAGTAAGTTGAATGTTCAAATTTCCGGTCATGAAATAATTTTTTGAATTAATCTTTGTTTTTGAACCTGTGCAACCTGGGGTTTTACAATCTTCATTATCATCATCATAGAGCATTTTGCAATTTTCACAATACAAATGATACTGTATGTATTCAGGATTAAAACCACACGATTCCTTGACATTATTTATGTTAGTCTCTCCAATGTTTTTTTCAGGTAGGTGTAGCTGGATTATGTCAAGTAAGTCTTTAAACGCAGCGTCTGATAAATTGTGACGAGTTACATATGCACTGATTGCACAAAGATGTTCAGATCTTGTAATTCTACTTTTATACAAGGTGTTACTGGGTGGAATGACATAGAGTGGAGGATCCTTACTAACATCATTACTTAGTGTTGATTTATGCTCGAATGATGCATCTTCATCAGAAGAGGAAGAAGCATCAGACTCACTTTCTGATATTAAATAATTGATGTCATCTTCACTGTTTTCATCATCATCAGTGGGCAAATTAATTTGTACATCACAATTACTATCTGTATCATGATCAGACACATACATATCTGTTAGACTTTCATCTGATAAACCAGGTGTAGTTTCCAAACTCTTATTCCTGCAATCAGAAAGTTTAAAATTTGAAAATACATGTACCTCAATCAAATACACATCACAACTTGGCCTGTCAGTAGGCAAAACCAAATTAATTTTTAGTTTTACAGATTTTATTTAGGAAAAAAAAGAGATAAGAGAGGTATTAAATATTACATATATTCTTTTTAAACACATTTTCTTCAGATGAACAAAAATTGAACCTGGGGAGCATGTGAAAAAAATGCAAAAAAAAAAAAAAAGATAATTATTGCAGGAAAAGGCCAAAATTTAAAAAAATTATTGATTAAAGCAAACAATATGCTGTTCAGGCAACCTTCCAACCAATATAGCAAATAATAAACCATGAACTGTTTAATAGTAAAACAGTGGACAAATGTTGTCCTGGTATTGTCATATTTACACTGAATGCAGCTGAAGAAAAATTAATGTGGGATTTTACTGGAAATATTAGACGGTCGAAAAAAGGATTTGAGGCAAGCAGGTCTGACAAACTACAGATTGTGTCATGGCATTACTCTTTAATACAACTAAAATGTTAACAAATTCCTCATTCATTGACTTATTCAAATGTAATTATAATATAGATAAGTGCATTTTCTGCTCATTAAAGAAAAATGTAATTTTTTGAGACTTATCAAAAAATCTGAAAATGTCTAAACATAAAAATTAATTAGTATACCCTGTTTCTGTTCTTATTCTCCATTGTGTTGTTTTTGGGACTGAAATATTACTGTCATATTCATACACTTTGTATCTCTTAGTTGGAATACCAGCTAAAAAAATTGAAATAAATATAGTAGAATAAGTATGCTTTAGATGCAAGCAATTTAATTGTTGGATTCCAATTATCTGTGTCCAAGTCATCAATGCTCTTAATCTTATATATATATACATGTACCTTTTGAAATTGCATATTAATTGATAGCTTCTACTCTGTGTGTGTGTGTGTGATTAATTTTACCTGTTTGTTAAGATATAATTTAGAAGATGGCTATTATTGTCTACTCAAAATCAATGTGTGTGTGTGTGTGTGTGTGTGTGTGTGTGTGAATATATATTGAATTGTATATTTTAATCTTCAATGTATATATATTCCTATATCACTGTTAAGATAAATGTTTACATCATTAATTTATGATTTTATTTGGATGTCTATTTTTTTAAATTTTACAAGTATATTTTAAAATAATAAAATAGAATTTAAAAATTGAATAAGTGTTATGACTTATAACTTTGAATTTTAGTTACTGAATTTTTTAAGAT
>JARBDR010000152.1:25000-116661 GCA_029721355.1 Tegillarca granosa
GACTTCGATTTAATTCGGCACCAGAAAAAAAAGATTAAATTTGGCACCAGAAAAATATGTATGTTTTTCAAAAAAATATTGACTTGGTGCCGAATTGACTAGAATTCCAAATGGCGCGGTATGGAGCAATGCATTTGGATAACATGCAAATAATTATGAATATATTGACGAATTATTTTAAGTTTTGACGAGTTATGAAGACGGAA
The DNA here is from genome assembly GCA_029721355.1 of Tegillarca granosa. Taxonomy (NCBI): domain Eukaryota; kingdom Metazoa; phylum Mollusca; class Bivalvia; order Arcoida; family Arcidae; genus Tegillarca; species Tegillarca granosa. Next base: position 25,207 of record JARBDR010000152.1, read on the forward strand.
CGCTAATAAATAATTAAATTTGTTGAACACGTATTTGATTTAAATTAATTTATGAATTTTAACGTAGAATTTCAGAAAATCTCGATCTCGCGAGATTCGACTGACCGAGAAGTTTGTAGCCCGCCAATTTTCGTCGGTCTCTTTCCTTTCGTCCGCTGCCGCGTCCATTTTTGAAAATCTCTCGAGTCAATAATATACGTATACGATAGAAAATGTATATGTTAATGGTGTGGGTTAATGATGATCCAGTAACAGGAAACATTCAAAAATTATCAACAATTGTGGATCCAAGGAAGCCTTTTGAAGACTATAAAGAAGGGGATAAAGTAAAAGCAAAGTGTCAAGGATTCGGTCAGGTAGAAGGGGTCATTGGCAAAATAGTCTATGGTAAGTATTTATTTTGCAGCTGCATTTGTATTTCAGAGTGTAATTAGATGCAATGAACATTGAAAATCAAACAATCTTTTAAATATGTAAACTAAATAAATATTAAATGTTAATTTTTCAAAGAAAAATGAAATTTGAAAAACACTTCACTTCAATGTTGGAGTCATACTACGCCATTTTGGCACCGTTCCATGATGTTTATTCTATGTAACGTTGTTTATAAAATCGTTTGAAATGTGTTCCTTTTTTCAAAATCGGATGTTTTTTAAGAATTATTTGTTGAAACAAGAATTTAGATTTTGAAATGTGTTTAATGTTTATAATTTTTTTACAATTGAAAGAGCGAAATATTTTACAAATACATATTCACCAAAACAATATTTTATTGATTCCATGTTGGATCGATTTTATTATTGTCTTTAAATTGAAAAAACAAAAAATAATCAATATTTTGAATAAATTTGAAAATGCAAATGGTCACTCAAAGGAAACAATAGGATTTATTTTATTTTATTTATTTTTATTATTAGTATTATTTTATCTTAACTTTATTTTTATTCTATTTATTTATTTTTTGCTAGATCTACTGTGTGATAATTTTTTAAAATTTCTTTTCCAATGCTTTTAAAATTTAAAGTACTGAACTTTACAGTTTCATAAAAAGCTAAAAATTTACTCTTCAAAAACATATTTCTATTGATACATCTTGTATTTTGTGTTCCTTTTGTATGTTTTACAAGTATGCCACTTTCAATTAACTTAATAAATAAAATAGATAAATTTGTCATAGATGAAAATTGTCGAAGAATTATATACAGAATTGATTTTTTAATTTGAAAAAGTTTTGACTTTATTTATTCATTTATTTATTTTTGAATGTGCTTAATAACAAACATAGTATGACAAATCATCTTAATAATATCAACTTGTGAATATAAGTTTATATTCTGAATGTAAGGTGCAAATTAATAATTATTTACCTTTTCTTCAATTTTAATTGTTTTGTGTAAAAAAAAAAAACAGTTACAACATCAATTATAAATAGCAGTTGATATACTTAATCTTTTCCATGAATTTGTCAATATTTTAAACTTGGTCAGTTAACATTTGATGTATGTTGTTTTATTTTTATTATTATTTTTATTATTTTGTTTTCTGCTAGTTACATGGCATTTTTTAAATTTTTAGTCTCCTCATGACTTTGAAATTTTAAGTACTGAATTTTACAGTTTCATAAAAAATTTACTCTCCAAAAACATATTTTAATACATCTTGTATTTTGAGTGTTCTTGTATGGTTTTAAAGTATTCCACATTCAATTTACAATAAATAAAATATAAATTTGTCAATAAATGAAAATTGTCCAAGGTTTCTATAAAGACTTGCTTTTATTTTCTTTCAAAAGTTTTAACTTTTTATCTATTTATTTATTTTGAATCTGTTTCACATACATAGTATTGCAAAACATCTTAATAATGTAAATGTGACTATTTTTGAGGCAGTTTATATTCTGAATGTAAGATGCAAATTAATGTTTACATTTTCTTTGATTTTGATTGTTTTGTGAATAAATTACAACAACAATAATTAAAAGCAGTTAATATACTAAAGCATTTCCCTGATTTTTTCAAGTTTTTAAACTTGGTCAGTTTATCTACATTTTCCTCTGAGTTTGACATTTGACAGAATCTGCACACAACTTTTAAAAATTTGCAAAAATGCAAATGATTAACCAAAGGGAACAAGAGGGGACTAATGCACTAATCTCATTGCCTTAAAAGTATTTTCAAAGTGGTTATTTAGATGTTTTCAATATACATGATGTGCAAATATGGATCTCTATGTTAAAAAAAGAATGTTTTTGCTTTTTTTTTCTATGTATTTATTAATTTTTTTTTACCAGTTGTGACATTTTTTGCCCTTATGATTTCGAAATTTTAAGTACTGAATTTTACAGTTTCATAAAAATATAAATGAAAAAATACTTGACAAAAACATTAAAAATACACCTTGTATTTTGGGTGTTCATCTTGTATGATTTACAAGTATGCCAGTTTCAATTAATAATTAATAAATAAATAAAATAAATAAATTTATTAAAAAATGAAATTGTAAAACATAAAAGATGAACACCCAAAATACAAGGTGTATTTTTAATGTTTTTGTCAAGTAGAGATCCATATTTGCACATCATGTATATTGAAAACATCTAAATAACCACTTTGAAAATACTTTAAAGGCAATGAGATTAGTGCATTAGTTCCCTCTTGCTCCCTTTGGTTAATCAATTGTATTTTTGCAAATTTTTAAAAGTTGTGTGCAGATTCTGTCAAATGTCAAACTCAGAGGAAGATGTAGATAAACTGACCAAGTTTAAAAACTTGAAAAAATCAGGGAAATGCTTTAGTATATTAACTGCTTATAATTATTGTTGTTGTAATTTATTCACAAAACAATCAAAATCAAAGAAAATGTAAACATTAATTTGCATCTTACATTCAGAATATAAACTGCCTCAAAAATAGTCACATTTACATTATTAAGATGTTTTGCAATACTATGTATGTGAAACAGATTCAAAATAAATAAATAAAAAGTTAAGACCTCTTAAATAATCAAAACAATATATATATATATATATATATATATATATATATATATATATATATATATATAATTAACAATTAATAAATAAATAAAATAAATAAATTTATTAAAAAATGAAATTGTCCAAGAAGTATATATATATATTGTTTTGATTATTTAAGAGGTCTTAACTTTTTATTTATTTATTTATTTATTTTGAATCTGTTTCACATACATAGTAATGCAAAATATCTGAATAATGTAAACATGTGACTATTTTTGAGGCAGTTTATATTCTGAATGTAAGATGCAAATTAATAGTTATTTACATTTTCTACAATTTTTGATTGTTTTGTGTATAAAAACAATTTCAACAAAAATAAATAGCAGTTTATATTCTCAATCATTTCACTGAATTTGTTAACTTTGAAACTTGGTCAGTTTACCTTTTTTTTCCCTTCTGGTGAATTTGATATTTGACAGATCTGCACACAAATTGAAACTTCAAATTTACAAATCTGAACTAAGTGGTTAATAGTTTCTGCATGTCAACTGCTGTAATTTGGTCTCATTTTGATAACCATTATATAATAAAATGATGTTGGGTAATGTTTGATTTGCAACAAAACCTGAATATAACACAAAAGTCAATGTAGGACATTTGAAAGAATTTGCACATAACTTATTAGTATACTGCAATGTAATGTTCAATATTGTTTATGGATAACATTTGAGTTGAGTTTCTTGTTGATCACTTTGTAATATCAATACCTAGATCAGATTTTTTTTTAAAATTTGTTCAGTGTGTCTTTCTAGAAATTATTGAGTTGAGCTTTACATTTGATATTATCTGCAAGCATATTACATTCTGAATGAACAATAATTTCTTGATTATTTCTATATAATACTCATTAAGTTTGATTGTAATTGAAATTGGTCAATTGTTGTTGGATGCTTTTTTTTTTTTTTTTTTTTTTTTTTTTTTTTTTTTTGATGATTTAGGTTGTCAAAATGTTTATATTCATTGTCATTAATATTTAGACATAACTTTTAAATGCTATCTCACACACACACACACACACACACACACACACACACACACACACACAGAGGACACTGAATAGCCACTGTTTTTGGTAACTCCATTGAATTTATATCAAACATTTTTACAAATTATACAAACTGAAAAATCATGGAAATGACAAGACATTTACAGTTAATTGTTCTAATTCTTCTTATTTATACTTTTGTAACATTGAAAGCAAATTTTGTAATCCAACATCATGAGGCAGTTTATTTTTCAAAATTATATTAGAAACAAGCAGTTGATTTTCATTATAAGTGTTATTGTAACTCATTTACAAATTTGAATTATTAGATGAAGAGGGGAAAAAAGACCTTGAAATGATCTTAAAGAGCGATGAGAGGTTTGGCATGTTGGTTCAAAACATTACAGGTGATGAGGTTCCAAAGAACACAAATAAAACCAAAAAAAAGAGTGAAAAGAGGAGTTGTGCTGCTGAGGTTATGGTAAATAAAAATTTTCATAAATACAATGCCTTGTTAGATTCAGTAGATCTAGATGAATAACCCAGTTGTACCTAGTAAAATCTACAAAGTGTGGATATAGTGGACTTGATTTTAAATAGCTAAATCAACATTACTACATAGATAAAAACCAACATCTATCTGTATTTGATTTTTAAAAAAAAAATAACCATATAGATGTGTTTAAATTTTATTGTCAATATCTATGGTAAATGTGTACAAAAGAAAAGATACAACTGTCAAATTAAACTAAAATAATTTTAGAAGAATAATTCATATTTCATTCAACATATACTACACTAAATCTACAAATAAGATAAATCCAATTAAATTTTAACATGTAAACCAACTGAATTTACAGTGTACACTTTCACATACTGACACAGTGTGTGTGTATATATATATATATATATATATATATATATATATATATATATATATATATATATATATATATATATATATATATATTTATATATAATGTCTCAATTTAAAACTTTTTTGTCTCCGATTGCATTAATTATTTTCAAGCTTGTAAATTTGTAAATTTTGGGTTTAAGGACAAAGAGAAAAATCTTGCAGAGGTTGCTGCTGATTTGCAGCTTACCAATTTGGAGAAAGAGCTGGAAAAAAGGTTTGTATATATAGATAGTAAAACTCATTTGTTGTGAATTTGTCTTAAAAGTGAAACAAACAGAAAACAAAAAAAAAAAACTCTATGTATTATAGATGTGCTATTTCATTTTAAATCTTTTCACTTAAAATATAACTCATTCTGTAAAGCTAGATTTGTCTAGTGCTCGCAGTGGAATTTTTAAAGGTGAATGGAAAATTATGTTGTTATCAACAGACTTGTTGAACAACTCAAATAAAGTTGTTTTTTATATTATTTATATTATCATTACATAACTCTCTTTCTTGAGTTAATTACAGATTTTGAGAACTTTCTATCTGAACTACTTTTATGAGATATTTAAGCATAATTTTTCACTTTATGGCAGATATATAGAGGATACAACTCTAGTACTAATATTTAAAATATATACACCATTTTTTTTTTTAAATTTCAGTGTTAACTGCAGAGAGCCAACATATTCAGATTTAATTTCTGACACTTTAAACATCTTAAATGATTATGAACCTTCCCCTAAAGGTATATATATAATATATTCTTGAAATGAAATATTTTCTTTGTATATATAGATATTTTTGATTAGAAATTAAATTAAAATATTAGTTTATTTTCATATTAATAACTGTTTTTGTGATTTTTTTGTGTAGATATCATTCAGTGTGAACTTAAGTAAAACTTGATTATGTTGACTGACATAGCCATTCATCTAATATATATTATGACATTACTATTGCAATTTAAAAATTATAATAATAATAATAATAATGATAATAATAATAATAATAAAGTATTTGCTAACATACTTCTCGTGCAAATCTGATTACCTTGGATATTTTGTTGTTTGACCATTTAATTATAAAACTCAAAGATTGATTCAATAAATTTTAGCTCCAAGACTGGAGGAAAATGTACTAAGGCCCCAACCAACACCAATCCAACATCAACCACATCACCTAGAATACAGAATATCCCAGTTGGAGAGCCAGGTATGCTGGCTGTGGAATCAAATACAACAGGTATATTGTGTATTATTATTTTATCATTATTTTTTTTTTTTGTCTAACAAGTTGAGCTCATGATTAACCTATATGATAAGGATATACATGCCAACATTTGAAAAGAATTAAGGCATATCATGTATAAAGTCTATGGTCACACATATATCTGTAAAATTGGGAAGTTTCACATGCAAAACTAATTTAAAATTGTCAAAAAAAAGGAGGTGCATCTTCCATATAGATATAAACATTACATAAAATCTGAAAGTTTTAGCGTAAAAACATTCTGTATCCTTTGTAACATGTTTTGCTGAAAAACAGGTAAGTTTGACCAAAAGAAATATAATTGAAAAACTTGCTCAAATTAAAAGATTCAAATCATTATTATATATTTAAACACATTGCATAATGTGGGGCTAAAAGATTACACAATGTTATGGAAGCATGTTCCCCTAGACGACATTTGAAAATAAAATGCTGCATTTTGGAGTATCTTAATTATCAATTAATAGCCAAATATGATGTATCCAAATGTTTGAAATTAATCAAAATTTATGTTTTCAAAATGATTTTTAAGGGTTTAATAGTGGTCAATGATTTTTAACAAGGCTTTAACAGCGCTTAATAGTATTCAAAGGGGGTGCATTCGCACCCCTTCTGAATACGGCCTGTTCATATACATCTGGGCAGGTTTAATCAAATCAGTAGGGTCAATTGAGAACATTAAATTAAATACTGATGTTATTTATTTATTTATTTATTTATTTGAATTTTGGATGAAAATTTCTATTCCAACAGAATGTCTGTATACATTTGTTATGACAAGACAGACTGGTTTAAACTGGAATCTTTGTTTACATGACATTGCCTTCTGATTATGTCCACTATAAATTATAAATCTGATACAATTAACTTCTGAGAAGACTTTGTATAAGACAACCTTTTCCACTTTAATAATGGATAGATTTAACACATTTCAATTGAAGGTAAAAAATGATTATGTGAAAATTTTTAATGTGTGCAAATCATACTCGGATTCGTCTTTTAATTTCTTTAAGATGCAGTGCACAATCAACCAACTGCAGAAAAATAATGGTCCCTGTGCCTTTGGATTGCCCACTGAAGTAAGTTTGATCTGGATTTAACTAAGTACTGTTGTCCTAGATTATATCATTAAGAAAAGGAGAGTTTATTTCTAATTTTTCAATTTTTAACCATTGATTTGCAAGAAATTATGTTTTACAAGTAATTATAAGGCCATTTATTAACTTGGAAATTGAAGAAAATCAACATTATACCCAACATAAATTATTGTGAAAGGTTGAAAAAGTCCATTTTCAGTTTGAATTTTTTATGTAATAGGACATATTATGGTATGACATTGTCAGTCTTTCTGTCCATCTGTACATTAACATTTTTCTTGTCTGTCCATGTCTTTTACTTGATGAGAATATCAAGATGAAACTTGTACCAAACATGTGTTGCATATAAAATTCAGCTCTGAGTATTGAAGGTCAAGGTCACAGGTTGAGTTCAAAGTCAGATAAGGACATAATGTAGAAAATGGAAAACTTTTACTCTCCATTTAATTCCTTTAAAATCTGGTATGGATTTACAACAAATAACAATGTTTAACAATTATAGAATATGTTTTTGTATTGCTTAATTTTAGCAGAATGAGAATTGTTGGCCTTTGTTAGTTTCTGGTATATTGTGCTTAATTGTCTTGTGTGTTCAACTTGTCCTACAGTTTTAAAGTGGTTGTTTTGAAATGTGCATATACCAGTAGTAAAATGATGATATTTTAGAGAATATTTCAACTATAATGTTGATGATTTTGGCATTTAACATCAAATTACTTGCAACCTTATTGGCTTATATGGAAACGAGTTCACTGTAACAGCATGTTTCTTATGATCCTCATCGTCATTGTTAGCAGTTCTGTCTCTGAGATTCATCTTTTCATTACATTACTGCATTTTTCCAGTAGGTTTTGGTTTGGTTCATAATAGCAAAACTTTAACAACACATATGTCTGAATTCTTAAAACCATGTAAATTAATACATGTGAAAATAAATATGCTTACATTATACAATCATGAGCTCCATAAGAGTAAATTTCTCCTACCTCACATGTGACACTGTCATAAAAATAATAATCAATTACTGCAATATATTGCACGTGATCACATACTGTGTAATGTTCAGTGCTTCAGATTGTTGTGCACCAGCGTTAATCCCACAGTTTTAGAAAATGACACATGGAAATTGTACCCAGTGCAGAACTCTGATTTTGCGGTAGTCATAAAACGAAAATGTCAAAAAGGAAGTTAAGTAGCATCCTCCCATTTTTGCCCAAAAAGACCTAAAATAAATTTATCAAAATAAATCATATTGTGGAAAAGAAAAAAAAAATGAAAACACAGAAAAATTCAGATGTAAGTGTTTCTATTCACAATTACAAATGTAGATAGAACTATGGTAAACATTTCAAGTTGAAAAAATTATTGGCTCCTAACTTACTAAAAAGGGCCCCTCATTTCTGCACAGAATGAGCCCTTTTGGTACCTGTTTTTTTCAAAACAATCTGAAGCACTGGATGTTAAACATCCTGCCTCGTGACATATATTGTGTGTATAGATATAACAAATCCATGTAAATGTTTTGGCTAAATATGCATTCTTGTTTTTTGCATTTTCCTGTGTTACTTTATTCTTTTTGGAAAATACTACTACTTTAAATAACACAAACATATAATGATCCATTAGGCAGTGCTCTTGTTATAAATGTAGCTGTTAAAACTATGACTATATTTAATTAGTTTTGTACATATTATTTTAAAACTATTATTTATGCTTGACAGTCTCTTTCACACACACATACACACACACACATTAGACCATATATTTGATGAAATTTTTTCTTCCATTAAGCAACAAGGAAATGCACAAGGAAGTGTGGAAGTTTATTCAAGCAATGAAAGTGATTTGCCACCTAAATCAAACCAATTACAGTCAACAAACCAATTACAAGTGACTGGTGGATACACCTTTGTAAGTATTTGCCTCACTTGGGCACAAGAAAATGAGTTGTTATGTACTATGTAGCATTTAATATTTATGGGGGTTTCAATTTCACTTTATTTCCAATCAAATACATTTTGTGAAAATTCTGAGTCATAACATATTAAAGCTTCATTAAATTTTCCTAGGAAAAAAATTAAAACTGCTGATTTTTTTTAATTTAATGATTATTTAAGGAATAACTTGAGTTTTTAACAAGTTTATTGAGTCATAACATGAAAAAAGGTTTGCACACTTCATAATGCGCATAGCGCTTTATGAAAAAGTGTGAACATCATTTTTCATGTTCTGACTCAATAAACTTGTTAAAAACACAAGTTATTCCTTATAATTTAATTATAACACTTAAACTGAAACAAAAAACAAAATGCAATGTTTTGTTTTATTTTTCTTGATTTTTTTATAAATTAAAAATAGTTTAATAATAATTTAATATAATTTAACTCAAATATAATGCAAATGAGAAAAAAAGAAAATACTAATAGATACATTCAAAACAAATAATGATTATTAATGTATAAAAGAATTGATATTGATGTAAATGGCAAAAGCATGCCAAACGCTGGTTCTTAAATTTGAAAATCATAATGTATACTAATGTATACAAACAACAGATCAGAAACCAGATACATGTACATGGATGTATGTCAGCAAAACATTGGTTAAATAATAAACAAACTGATACTAAATAAAATTACAAAGCACTAAAATAAGTCATAAAGATCATGGATAACATGGTAGTAGTTGTTAAATTAAGATTGGAGAAATCATATCAAAATTTGAACTATAATATAACTCAGCTTCTCTAATAAGTGTAGGGGATCAGTGTATCTGTTACACTTAACAGTGACAGTCCTAAATATTTATCTTTTAATTGTTATTAATTTATATGGTGCTAACTAGCACCACTCAGTTCACTTATCTAATTATATCTATAGCCTGATTATGAATAATTCTTAGTGGCTTCCCTGATCGTTTAAATTGATAAACCATTGATCACACTTAGCCAAGATAAAAAATAGAGTCTTTTAGTTAAATTTAAAACAATTTTTAACTAGGACCAAACTTTTACTTCAAGTTATCGGGGATATTCAAATTATAGAAGCTTGAGTTATTGAAGTATTTTTAATATACAATGTAGTTTATATAGAAAACTGGCCAGGACAAAATAAAGACTTTAAAGTTATCTGTGTTTGAATTAGTGAAGTTCTAAACATCTAAGCATCACACAAACAAAAGCATGATACACCATGCCATAAGCTCAGGAGACAATAGCTAGTTGAGTTACATAGGTGTTTCTCAAAACAAGATGTTTCCCTTAGAAAAGACTTAACTATGTGGATTTGAAACTGCTATAAATGTTTTATTTTGTCAGCAATATTGATGCTTTTAAGTCTAGAGATATAGTATACTGTTTTTCCTTCTTTTTCTTCACTAGAAATATTGAACAATAATTAAATAAAATAAAAATAAAACAAACATACCAGTCCTTGTCCATATCAAGTTAAGTTATTTTTACTTTATTTTCAGGAGCAACTAGAGATGAAAATAGCTACTTTCACAGAATTTTCCAAAGCCTCTGTACTCCTCTTTAGGCTTCTATTTAAAGAGGAGGAGTACAGAGGCAAGTCCCTTACTGGACAGAAAGGGAAGGAGGCTCTAGATCAACATAAATTAGCCATTCTTAATGGTAAAATGTTATGAAACAAACTTTTAATAATTTTGTCACTATGTGTCTGTCACAGCAAAGGTGAATTTTAAAACCAGTTTTCAGCTCACCTGGCAAAGCCAGGGTGAGCTTATGGCATGGTAAAGCATGTGTGCATCCATGCGTACGAAATCTTTAATCATCTCCTCTGAAACTAATTGTCTAATTAAAATGAAATTAGTTGCTATAGATTAAAAATTGTATCCAAAATGTCTGTTGGAAATCCAAAATCCAAGATGGCTGCCATTACTATAAATAACAAAAACCTATAAATGACCATTACAGGTTCATTTATGTACCAATTTTATTGAAATTTGAAACATAGAAAATAGATGTCGGGGATAAAACATACGTTATGGGTTTTTCTGTACAACTTTTCAAAATTTAAAGTACATGGCAAATTGTAAGGAAATTGTGTGTGGACAATGGGTGGTATTCTTTTTGTTGTGTAGATTAAGAATTATATCTGACATGTCTTTCGGAAATCCAAGATGGCTGTCATTACTAAAAATAAAGAACCTATAAATAGCCATTATGGGTTCATTTATTTACCAATTTTGTTGAAATTTTAATTTTAAATATGGAAAATAGATGTCAGGGGATAAAAGATGTGTAACTGGTTTTTCTGTACAATTGTTTGTTTCTGCAATAATTATGTAATATGCAAATAAGGTCCATTTTTAGCCTAAATCTTTGAAATTCTTCTCTAAAAGTACATCTCCAATGGAAAGGATATTTATAATAAATATTGCTGGAAAAAATAGAAAATAAAGATAGTGCTAGTAAGTTTGTTTACGTTTTACAGATTGGATATATTTTAAAAAGAAAAAGCAAAATAAATAAATAAAATAAGGGTGTTCCAGGTGAGCGATACAGGCTGTTTTGGGTCTCTTGTATAATATTAACAATTTAGGATTTTATGTTTCCATTAAGCAATTCATTTTAAGGGTTTTGAAAACTCATGATTTTGAATATATGCACATATATAAAGCCTGTATTGGCATTTAAAATTCATAATCATAAAATCTATAAATACATCTAAATTACAGTATTATAAATAGAAATATTCAGCATCATTGGGTTAAAATTACCCCTGACAGTAGTATAGGGTCTGATATCTGCTATTTCATCAACATATTATGCAAATATTGTAAGCCTTGAATAAAAAGTTTTCATGCTGGTTTGCAAAGATTCTTACTATGTTCCTTGTTTTAAAAAAGAAAATGATCTTGAAAAAAACATACAATATTTATTTTACTCATATTAAAAATGTACTGATATTTTTTATTTTTCTCTTTTTACAGAAGTTATAATGAAAAAATTTCCCTACACAAAACCAACACAGATTCGAAGTGTTTTATCCCATATTGTAAAACCTTCAAGGTCTGATAGGAAAAAGTGATTCCTTTATTTAAAATGTATTGCATAAATATTAAATAACTAACTCTTCAAAATTAAGTCTTGTTTTTTTTTTAATTTTATTATAGATTAAAGACTGTCATTGGATATAACATAGGATTTCTGTGTACCTAGGATTTAAGAACATGCTGCAATTTGAAATTTCCATGTGTACTCAACACTGTCCATGGATTGCCACGTACAATGTCCATGGATTTCCATGGACATGTCCATGGAATTTCCATGTACAAATGGTTCCAATACTCCAAACCGTCCATGGATTGCCACGTACATGTCCACAGATTTGCCACGTACATGTCCATAGGAATTTCCATGTACAAATGGTTCCAATACTCCACACCGTCCATGGATTGCCACGTACATGTCCACAGATTTGCCACGTACATGTCCACAGATTTGCCACGTACATGTCCATGGAATTTCCATGTACATCTCCATGGAATTTCCACGTACAAATGGTTCCAATACTCCACACCGTCCATGGATTTGCCATGTACAATGTCCACAGATTTTCCACAAACATGTCCACAGATTTTCCGTGTACATGTCCATGGAATTTCCACGTACAAATGGTTCCAATACTCCACACTGTCCACGTACAAAAAATCCATGGATTTCCATGGATTTCCATGGAAAATCTACAGCCGGGTATCTTAGCAGTACCAGTGTTTCCTTCACAGTCTGGAACAGTAACACATTCACCATCCAATCCTGTTTTGGTTACCATGGAATACATATCTGAAGATAGCCTTTTCCACCCAGTGGATCCAGATGATGTACTTGGAACTGGTTCAGAATCAGTCTCCATGACATCTAGGTTTGCTATATATCTTCTATTAGGACCAGTCTGGTTCTTCTTAAACTGTGTAACTTTACGCCCTTTATCACCCTTCATGTTGCAGTCTCAAAACTTGAATGACCAGCCTCCCCACTTTTCCTCTATTTAACTGCTGTGGTTGCATATTGTCAGTACGCCATAGGTATCTCCTGTAAATTGTCAAACACCAACTGCCATCCTCTGCTTCATGGCTAAGTCAGAGCCAATATACATAACCTGGACACTGGCATGTGTCAAGGTAGAGTTTTGTCCCCTTGACTGTCTAGACTCAGCTGTTGTTAATTGGACAGCTAGAGGAATGTTATATAACATACAAGTCAAGACACTTAAGATTGGGCTACTGTATGATAATTCATTTGACAGGCACAGTCATTTCAGTTTTGAGATATGATTGATTAAAGTTTGAAAAAAAAAATTAATATTTAAAAAATATTAAAAATTATTAAAAATAAGTGAAAAATATGAAATTGTACAAATTCAGAATTTGAATGGTGTGAATAAAAGAGACTTTATTTGTGCTTAAAATCACACATAAATCAAGTTGGTTTGTTTGAAAAAGTATTAATTTTTTGCCCAATATCAATTTGGCCCCATTAGTGAGATTTGAACCAATTTTTCTATCTTAGTCAGTTTACAGGTGGTGTGGAAAACAGACTATAAAAAAGTCATTTGACAATAAAAACACTTGAAATTTTCAATAACAAATGTATAAACACATTTGAATAAAGTGTGAAAATTTGAATTGATTCGGTTGAAAACTGAAAATCTGACAGGCATGAGTCTAGTACTTCCAGGTCAAAGGTTCCCCCCCCCCACGAATGTAGTACCAGTGTTTTTTAGAAGTTTTTTTTTTTTCATTTTTTTTCTCAAGATCTGTGTGGTCAGTTTGTATGAAATAAAGGATGGAAAGGGTGGACCTTAAACTTGAAGAAACAGCCAGAGTCAAGAGTGTGGTGCATCTTGAAAAGGAGGTGGGATGTGATGAGTAAAGTGCCATGAATACAGCCATTTTTAATCTGACATTGGATTCATACACAGCCTGTTTACTTGTTGCTAAGGTAGCGAAAAATTTCTCTGGTCGACACATGTCGAGCTTTTGATATGTTATTCAGCTCATTTAGACGAACATTTCCATACCAACTTTTAACCCCCTCTGATACTTAATGTTATTTTAATTCCCTATTATGTTATAATGTAAGCCTATGGAAAAATAATTGTAGAATCTGGCCATAACCAATATATTAACAACAGAACACCTGATATAAGGAAGTAAAGTTATCTCCCTTGGGGGAAAGAGAGTTGCGAATTGAGTAATGGTGTTTAACGTCCCAGTCAATGATATTTTACTTATATTGAGACGTCGCCAGCTATAGGCCAAAGTGCAGAAATTTTGCCTGTGCAATGGCATGATTATTTTCCATGGTTGCACTAATGGCATTATACAGCAGGTTTTTTTTTTTTTTTTTTTTTTTATAGTGCCATGTCTGCCATGACACGGGACCTCGTTTCTTTTAAGTTCCCATCCGAAAGAACCGTGACTTTCATTTTGTAATGCCGAGTGCTTGGTGAAAGAACAGTCACTACCCACTTTCAAGTCTTGGGTCAGACCTAGGCCTGGCCGGGATTCAAGCCACTTATGAGCTGAGTTGAGTAATGGTGTTTAACCCTTTAATTGGCAGATACGCCAAACTACGCCATCCTGATTTTTGGAGGGTCTGTTGCACAATGTTTGGTGTAAAATTGTTAAAACTTGACCAATTGATGTAAATTTGGTACCATATGAAACTAGAGAAAATTGTCAACAAATCATATTCTTCGAGATTTTTTATACGGAATATATTTTAATTCGATTTTTTAAATTGAAAATTACGAAGCGATCCCGGTCCTGACGCAGTGAAAAATTAGGAGTGCCCAAAAAGTACGGAAAAAGTAATTCGTTCAAACTTTGAAATTAAGTTTCAAACCCAAATAAAAACCACATATTTATGAAAAGCAGGAAAAGGTTGTTCGATTTATGTAAAGAAATAATAACTTGAGCCATAAATAACATCGAATTTGTTACTTCGAACAGCTACCACTTTTGATATTTATCATGTTTTATTTTGACGTTTTTGCCTTCACCGGAAAAGCAAAACGTTTCGTTCTTATTTTACATGGTGGCACTGTTTGATGCATCTTTTTAAGTGAATTTTCGAACTTTGATTGACAAATTTTATGCAATTAAAAAGGATTTTTTTCTTTTTTATATCGTGACATATAAAAAATTGTATTTTAGAAATTATTTCATTCAACAATTTTAAATCTTCGGCAAATGATTCTGAGGTAAAACTTGCATTTAAAAATAAAAATTTTTACGTGTCATTATTACAACTTTATGTTTGAGTCAATGTAAATTTATCCTGATAGAAACAAGTTTTGTCGCAATCACAAATTGTAAATTTTATTTGATGCTTTTCTAAAATAATTTTTTCACACGATGACAATCAAAATACAACTTTAATTATAATGTAGACCGCGATTTGAATAGGATTTATCAATGCCGAGTAGCGAGTATCACGAAAATGTACACCGCGGCCGCACAAACAAATAAACAAATGATTAAATAATTGCAATAAAATTAGAAATAAAAAACTATATTTTACTTTATATCAGAACAATACATATATTTAAAGACAATCAAATGCCTGGATTGATATCTGTATAACCCATGCATCCGACACATGTTCACTGCATAGAATATATGTCTTCTCCTACGTCCGTACAGTGTTTCTAAAAATATAAAGGTTCGGCTTGGCTTCATAAATGATAACTATATATCATAACAAAGAATAAATAAATACAAAGTCAAAGTTGTGAAATAAATAAACTGATCGCGGGCATTGGTTCATCATAGCCATATGGACAATATGTCCCAGGGTCAATGATTTGTTTTGAACAAAAATCCAGGTAATGGAGTGTGGTTTCATGTTTTTAGTAGAAAAAGTTGATAAAAAATAAGAACAGTTATTGAATTTTAGAAATTCAAAAACCTGCATACATAATGATTAGAAATGAGAAGTAATTTAATTTGAATTTTTAAAACATATTTGTACATAAAGTTTTTAAACTATAAAAATTGTGTAAATGAAAAAAAAAAAGACAACGTGAACATTAGTTTTATTTATTTTACAAAGTTTTGTAAAAAAAAAAAAAAAAAAAAAAAAGAGAGAGAGGGGGGAGGGAATTAACTGATAAAGCCATCGATAATAAAAATAAATAAATAAACAAATAAATAAAAAATGCCTGCATGGTGGGAAATAAAATTGACTGTCGGTAAAGTCAGAAAAACATCTAGTTATACTGGTAAAATTCCAACAAATACAATTTTAGTATTAATTTTAAGAATTTTGAATCCAAATTTAGAGTTGAACACCATTTTTATGTATGTGTGTGAAAAAGAATTCATAACTAGTAATAAGGTTGATGTAAGTATGAAAATGAACCTTTTTTTTTACTAACTCACAGAAAAATAAATACAAATTCAAAATCTATAGGAAATAATAAATACAATATCTTCATAGAAGAACCTACTAAAAATTTGTAATTTTGTCACTAAACATATAAAATAACTTAAAACTTTCTTGAAAACATATAGTTTAAAAATACGCGTCTGAATGTCTAGGTCCCCTTCTCAAAATGTGCAAATTTGAGAAAAATAATCTGTCTGCATGTCAAAAGTCGGTGGTCTTCACCAAGTACACCTGGTCCCAACATTTCTCCGGATTTTACAGCTTGAATAAAAGAATCTTGACTGGGGCGCAAAATTTCATGTCTCCACTCTCTGAAATGTGTGTCCGTTGAGAACTCTTGAATTTTCACGAGACTGACTATGACTTTTGATCACACACACACACACACACACACACACACACACACACACTCTCTCTCTCTCTCTCTCTCTCCCTCTCTCTCTCTCTGGTCGATTTAACCATAAAACTGAAGGCGAAAAAATAGTAAATAGTGATGATAATAGTGTCATTATTCTGCAACATGAGGACAATTCCTGTATGACATGTAAAACATAACCCAAACTCCGCGATAAAAAATTATTTCAAGCATTCTAAAAAGCCTAATATCATAAATAGTAATTTTAGGAATACTTGTCCTTGTAATCAATGCAGTGCCCTTACTTTGTAAGTTAATGTGTTAATGATTCTTCTTAGATTTCGGTGGATAGTGTAACACGCACATGCCTGTTGATTCAGGGTGGCTTACATGACAATGCTGTGTTTCCATAAGTTCGAATAGGTTCGTTCATGATTTGAATACTAAAATACTGTCCCCAGATTGCAATTAAAATTCTTTATGTAAAGTCAGATATAACTGGTAATGCGTCAATATAAGTTAGATAATATTGAGTTAATGTCTGAAATAACTATTGCTATCCACTAAAAATAAATGTAGATAAATGTATTGACAAACTTGACAATCAGTTTTAAAAATTGTAGTGTAATTGATGAAAACAACTTTTCCCAACCCAAAATGCATATAATATGTGAAATATGTGCATTTTGAAACAGTTGCAAAAGCTATTTGTTGCAAATGTTTGATATGATTCTATATATAAACATGATATATAGAAAGAAGACAAGATAAACTGGTTCACTGATTATCAGTTACCGTTGTAACAGTAACAGGTATTCATCTTTGCCAAATCCTAAGTAGTTTTGTTGTTTTTTCAAAGTTATTATTCAATTCCTGTCGAAGTGATCGGTTTGAGAATGATAGAGGATACCCAGAAAAAACACCAACCTTCAGAAGAAATATAACTTTCCAACTCTTGGATCTGCTTGATTAGCTCGATTAGTCGATTCGGATTCGAAACCAGTGGTGAGAGGCACTGTAATCCTGTAAGGCAATGGTTTTCAGTGTTGCTTATATCTATGTCACTTGTACGCCTAAAATACCTTAAGTTTGTCAGGCCGACTTTTAAGCACTTGTATGATGAATAAAATGCATATTGTTCACCTGCTGTTGCCTACCTGACCTATAGCTAGTCTGATCCAAGGTTGTGAATTACCAACTTTATCAAGTATCTGGCATATATCTAAAAAGATATCATAACATCAATCCAAATTGAAACTTTAATCATTACAAGTTGTAGCAGTGTATGTTTATTGTACTTATCAGATATTTATGTCATGTGCTGATTTTGAATTTCTATTAAAATAATGCATTCAAAATCAGCACATGACACTTATTTCAAATTTTAGTAAGTGGATGTACTGCGAAAGCACATGGGTTTTCCCACGATTTGACCAAATTCGCTGATTCTGTTATCATGGTAATGGATATCGGCTTAGAAGGAAATTAAAAAAAAAAAAAAAAAAAAAAAAAAATAGAATGACGTTTGGTATAATTATACAAATTTGATTCAGTATTTTTAGGGGGTAGATTATTTGTTATCTCGAGTTTCTTCAAAAGGCAAGATGACTTCAAGTTTTGAAACTTAGAGTCATGTATTCTTGTTTTAAGTGAAAGAATGAAAATTTTAAAATAATCTGTAACTTACAGTTCTACCAATTATACATTTTATAACAAAACGATTAAAAACTGGGTTGCACCTCTGTTTATTTTGCATGAAATATATAAATAGTAAAATACAATGATCTTTCACGGTCTTGATAAGATTTTTGCAATTTTTGTTGCTTTGGTAACAGAAATTTGATTGAAATTCTAATAAAAACAAAACTATCATGTATGTTTTCTAAATATAGTTGTTTCTCTTCCATCGTTCCTTTTCACTGATGAAGTATTGAGTCGAAAAAAAATGTCTTCTTACGTGAACATGTCCATTGAAATCACAAAATATGACTGTCTTTTTTGATGCCATAAGCTGATAATTCTGTAATTATCAACATCTCATTTTATGTGAAAAATACAAAATTTCAAAAGTGTACTTTGTGTAAGCTTTTATTAGGGGCTAAAATAATTTTTTTCTGTTAAAAATGCACTTTTTCCGCCTGCTGATATCTAGGCATTGTAAAGAATTATGGATGTTTATACAAATTCTCGTTTATAGTACATTTTTGTTATATTCGTTGCCATGGTAACCAATATTTAGCTGAAAATAGTTTTGAATGTTTTTTTTATTAAACAAAGGTCAAATTCATATATGGTTTCATAGTAATAAAATTTTCATAATATAAAGAAATTTGGGTTGAAACAGTGGTCTATTTTCTTCTTCAAATATAAATTTTGTATATAACGTTTGTTTACTTTTAGGAATTTAACCAGAAATACATGAAATTTGATGGTTTTATTTTTGGGGAAAACAAATAAATTTTGAAATGATCTTTTTACACTATATTTGAATAATGCCTAACTTCGATTTGTAAGCAAGAAAATCTATTTCAAGTATGCAGGAATCAAGATAATAGCAATGTTTTGGAAATCAAGCAAAAATGTGAAAAAATTCACACATTTGTGGTGTAAATGCTTTGTTTATGTTGCCATGGTAACAGATTTTTCGATTTTACCTATCTTAATGTAAAGTATGTTATATAGGGATACAAAATATAAAGGGGTTGGTTATTAACATTTTTACTGCAAATGTCCAAAATTTTGAATTGAAAATATGGTACATTTTTTGTTAAATTTACAAAATTCCTCTGCCAATTAAAGGGTTAACGTCCCAGTCAAGAATATTTCACTTATATTGAGATGTCGCCAGCTATAGGTGAAAGTGCAGAAATTTTGCCCGTGTGTTGCGCTGATGGCATTATACAGCAGAGTTCTTTAGCGTGCCATGCCTGCTGTGACACGGGACCTCGTTTATTTTAAGTTCCCATCCGAAAGAGCCGTGACTTTCATTTCGTAATGCCGAGTGCTTGGCAAAAGAACAGTGACTACCCACTTTCAAGTCTTGGGTCAGACCAGGTCGGGGTTCGATCCCACGACCTCCCACTTATGGAGTGAGCACTCTACCAACAGAGCTACCGCAGTGGTCCTTGGGGGAAAGACATTATTTACAGATTTTACATGAAGATTATTATCAATTCTACTGATTTAAGGAGTAAAATGAACACATCTACAGTAGAGGATGACAAGAAATTATAAAACAGGTGCAGTAGTGTACTTTTAACATGTACATTATGATTATCATATAGTGGGAAACAAAAGTGACAGTACAAGGCATTTAGCATCAACATCACAGAAAAGATTTCAAACCATTAAAAATAACTAAACTGCATAACTCTGTTTGAAAAGAATGGACAAATTTAAATGTAAACAAATATTTTTGATTATTTTGTATGGAAAAATGCATATGTAGCGGTGATGGATTTTAACTGGCCGATTCTGTATATTTTTTATCAGGATTACCGCATCGTTGTCGCTGATGCCGTGGATTTGTACATATTTGGATGTCATGACTCAATAACGTTATGCGATATTTTATTTAGTTTATCTTTTTATCTGTCAGATTATGTCGACTTACATGGTAATTTTCACTATGTGTTCCTTTTGCACTTGTAAAAGTTTACTCTTGTCAGCCATGTTGTTTAAGCTCTGGAAGCTGTTATTTCATTGGCTGATATCATAGCCTGGATTTCATTGGGTAGTCTTTGCTCACCCCGGGGATATAAGGAACGCATTTTACCAGTGGCTCTCAGACGAGATAGAGGTCCTAGCTGATCAAGTCTCTTCTCCCCTAGATTCTTAAGTTATTTCAATGTTTCGGACATTTATCTAAATTATTCATCTAAAATGGGCGGTTCCGAAATTTAGGCTTGTTTATTATTTAAATAACTTATTTTTTTAAATGAATGTGTTAGGTTACGTTTGGTTATTTCACGGGTGGTAATATATCCGGCACGGTATACTTCCTCTTTGTCATTTTGTAACTTGTAACTGATTTAACTTGTATGATGTGTTATTTTGCCAGTTTTTGAATATGAAATGTAATTTAACAAATGATCGTTTTCTGTATACTTTGACAGAAGTAGGCAGAAGAAAACCTTCCATTGTCAAAGCCTAGTATCTTAAGAACCATTTTAACATATTAATAGGGAGTGCAAATATTACAGTTCCTGCTGTTTTACAGCCAACACTTACGGCTTTGGACCCTCAAAGTGATCTCAGTCAAGATTTACTATAAATTTGTCACAGCGTTGATAATAAAGTACAGTAAACCTTATCACATCTGTTTTCATTCTAGCCTTACTGTGAGCTCAGATGTGACAAACGTTTGTACACATTTTCCGATGATCACTTGCCTATGTTGAGCAATTCACGGTCTGGTTAGACTCGCTTCCTGTTGCACATAAAGGATGTACAAGTGTATTTATATTGAGCAACTGAAATATTACAAGTTTAACTAATATTTATCTAATCTTGTGTGTGTGTGCAGTAAACTGATGAGAGAGTGGTGAGAAAGCAAAATACAAATTAATCGGCATTAAATAATCATAAAAATATTAAGTATTCAGATCCAAATAGACCTACTCTTTAAAAGACCAAATTTCATTGCATATGCACTAGTTACATGGATTTTTTGCATTGTTGTATCATATTTACTTGGGCACTCACAGTGTTTCATCACACTAAAGGAATTTTAGTCTAGATCAACATTTTCCCTAATATAACAAATATGGTAGTGTAACAGAGAGGAGAAAAATGCAGGTCTGGGCAAGGGTACAAACCCTGGACATCACTCCCTGCCAGTTCTCCTGCAACTGAGCTACGCTGACCCATATCCCACATGTTCTATGTGTGATGCATTGCTGGGTTACAACAGTCAGTCCTTTTGAGCATCAAATGTCTTTCTTTCACATTCTGTAACATTAGAACTTGCATGGGAATTTTATTGGCAAAACTTTAGTAGCAAGTCCCAGGAAATTGGGAAATTCAAGAGAGTTAATTCATATAAGGGGAGACAACTGTGTCAATCAAATTGTACAACACATTGTATGCGTCTTAGAATTCTATTTTCAAGCAAGATTCAGAAAATTTGGCATCTTAACAGTAAAATTGCTTATTAAAGTAGAATAGACATGATAATACTGTTTATTTAAATATTTATTATATATTTTTAATAATTTTTCAAAGTTTTCAAATCAAGCTATAAACATCAATCTCGAGCAACAAAGTTCAACGTTATGAAATTATTATTAAAAAACTCAATGGAATTTTTTCATTATTCTTATTTCTATGAGTTCACTTGCGCAAACTTCGGCAGGGGGAACTATACAATACAGCCCTCAAAGTGGGATTCAAAACTAAGTGGCCAGCTGGCCACCAATTTAAATTTTCTGGTGGCCAGTGGAAATTCCAAGTGGGCAGGCAATCTTTCCTTCCAAATGATGAAAAATTAAGGCAACTTTTAGTTATGGAAAACAAAAATGCACATGTTTAAAATTGACTTACAACCACTTACATTAATGTTACATGATGTAAAGTGTCCATTATATTGCCTGAACAGTATCATTATATTGCAACAGTACCACGGAAATGCTGCAATAAGAACCGCTATGTATTGTTTTTAACAATGGCTGCCAGTTAACTTACACGAAGCAACACGTACGCAGTTTTATAGTCTGTATCAGATACCATGAGTTGGCATTCCATTCAGACATTTACTGTATACAGTTTGTTAAGTTAAAAAGACTATAGACGGGACTATTTTTAAGGATATCCATACACGTTGGTAATTTAGACTGGTTTCCCCTGAATCATTTCTATTTTTCATTTCCGGTTTTGAAAACTGTGAAATTTTTGAGAGCTGTTTTTTCACTACATGATGATTTTTTCATAAAATTTTTATTAGTAGAAGCATAGAGAGGTGATACTGTATAACTTTGACCAGTTATATTTTCGAGAAAGATATTTTTAAAAACTAGTGGGACATGCTAAATTTAGTCTACGGTACAACGAATCCCAAAATTAGGATAAAAGGCATTTTCTAATCTATATTTATTAAAAATGAATCTTTTTTTTTTAATTCAAAAGTATCATTTGAAAAATTAGATAATGGTGCTATACATACCTCTTCAAAATCATAACTTAATATGGTTGCAGGCGTGCATCGTAATTTCATCAGAAAATGTATCGTACCATAAACATTATAACCCCGTGAAATTATACCAAGTTCGGTAAACGAACACTAATGGTGTGTTATACAACAGTCAAGATTCCTTTTGTTATAAATAATGAAGCCGTCATTTAAAGAGAAAATCACGAACATTAGTAAAGCAAATGGATACACTTTCTTATAATGATTTAGGGGCGAGTCCCGAGTCTGAACAATGACAAGAGACACAGCATTGTTACGATAGAGTGAAATTCTCGAGGTGGAGCATGCCCCCATCCGATTTTTTAAAAATATGTAATTTTAACTGATTGACATGTATTTTGAAACAGTCAATGAAAACAGGAAAATATATCAAAAAGGACAAACGTGTATTTGAACACTGATAATAAAACTCTTGACTTTGTCTAGGTAGTGAAATGTAGAAAAAATGGAGAGAATCCAGAATTTTATTTTGGATTAAATTTTAGCATTTTATCATAGATATTGCAAGCAACGAATGCTCGAGTCCAGCGGCGAAAGGATACGGCCACTAAAGGCCACCAAAGAATCCAATGCTGGGAAGTGGCCGAAGGGCACAGCACCAAGAGAAAACGATTTTTTAACATCTTAATATTTCCTAGATCCTTTGATTTAACTTCATATGTATTCTCTCTCTCTCTCTCTCTCTCTCTCTCTCTCTCTCTCTCTCTCTCTCTCTCTCTCTCATTTTTAAACCTAGCTATGTAAATACTAATTTTGAAAAGCATGTTTATTTTTTACTACTAATGTCAGCTATCATCTTCCAGTAGGGTTTGGCCAAGACATGGAAATTCGAAGTGACTGTTCTTTTGCCAAACAACGGTCATTTTGAGATAAAAGTCTTTTACTTTGGAAGAGACCTGAACAAATGATGTCCTGTGACATGATCCATATGTGACATTAGGCGGGATACACTTAAGTACCCTGGCCTCGTTGAATTGCATGTGAGATAGATATGATTTCAACTTATAATAATAATAATAATAATAATAATAAAGCCATTTTACTCTATTATAAATTGATCATTTTATCTATTCAACATCATATGTATTTATCCGCGCACTTATCAACTTTGGCTCATTTTGATAACGATTATTAAAACTACTGTTTGACCTTTTTGCTGAGGTACGAGAAGGGATAATTATTTGCATAAAGAAAAACATCTAGGATTTTTTCTCAATATTTATTTATTTATTTATTTATTTTTCAAATAGAACTCTATCAGTTTTTTCGCGATTAATTCAAATATATTTTTTCAGCATTTTATTTTTATTATTATTTGCATATTTGCATTCATTTCATTCTGAGAAGTACTGACTTGATTTCCATTTTGAAGTGTTTCATAATAATATAGGTTAATGTTATGTGTGTTGTATAAGGGAAATATAAGTTGTTTTTTTTTTCAGTTAAAACAAACATTTTCTCAATTAATAAATAACCAACAACAAGCCGGAAATGACTAATTAAGAATTTACTTATCCTTATCAAAATGTTCTTCTATCGGTGATAACTTAGCATATTGCTACACGGAATTTACTGCTGTGTTGTGGATTGGTCGCAAGGTTACGAATAACTTGTTCAGGCCCATTTCGATGAAGAGAAATACAGAACACACATTACCGATTTCAGAGAGAGAGAGAGAGAGAGAGAGAGAGAGAGAGAGAGAGAGAGAGAGAGAGAGAGAGAGAGAGAGAGCTGTAATGGACTTGAAAAATACTCTTGTTCAAGCGGATTTTAATGAATATATTGATTCTAGGAAAGTAATACAACCGAACTCTAGCAAAACAATTTAGCAACTCATTTAGAATTTTGTTTAACTTTTATACGGGCTTTGGGATGTAATAAAACTTGAATTTTAGACTATCACAACTGGTCAACATAAGTATCGTGGCATGTCGCATTATCTCAACTTTTTATTTTGGTATCACAACTTTTGATGATAATCATATTATCTCGACTTGTCAAGATATTGAGTTTACATGTCGATATAATTTTAAGTCGACTAAATTATGTCGATGTCAGAATTAAGCCACCATAGATTTGGACATTATGATACTATGCTGGACATAAATTCTATCAGTTGAGTCTTTCTTATAATAATTCAGGGCGACATTCCATGGATGAAGGGAAAAAAAAAACAAAGAACGCTAACATCTCATGTGACGCGATGACGTCACAATGATTTGACAGCCGTTTTACAATAATTCACCCTTCCACACTGCTACTGGCAACGGCACGCGCTCCCGTTGTTACGTTGATATTGACCAATCAAATTCACGAATCATTCGTCCGCCATTAACTCCGACAACTCCGACGTTTCTGCATAGATATGT
The DNA here is from genome assembly GCA_029721355.1 of Tegillarca granosa. Taxonomy (NCBI): domain Eukaryota; kingdom Metazoa; phylum Mollusca; class Bivalvia; order Arcoida; family Arcidae; genus Tegillarca; species Tegillarca granosa. The sequence continues at coordinate 50,828 of JARBDR010000152.1, forward strand.
TTACATTCATATATATGTGTCAGCGTTAAATCTTTCACTTATAATGCACAACAACCACCGACTCGTATGAAAATATGGTCAAGACGTGTTCTTGGGGAACGTGCAACAGCGATTCCAGGTTTCCTGAACGTATTGTTGATGTCAGATTTATCCCGTTCCCCAAACCTAAAACCAACTGGGAGAAATGTGCACGCTGGGTTAAAGCTTGTGGTCGCCCTCATTCTCAGCTCAACGTAACAAACATTGATCGTCATAAGTTTGTTTGTTCCAAGGTAAGTGCCTATACAGATGCATCTTAATAATCTCCGACACCCCTTTCCTCCAAAGGGGGCGGGGTTAGTTTCGGGTTTTGCGTAATGTTTATCATTTTTAAAAACTCTGTATACGGTACATTTTTAAACATCTCATGATCTGTGCTTTCCCCAAGCTCAATGATTCCATCATACCCCTTTCTTTCAATCATCACAGCGTTAGTCCGACACATCTTTCGGACTACATAACGTAATGGGTTCTCTGTTTACAGTAAATAAAAAATATGCAGGCGTTATAGCTCATCTGGCTGAAATTTTACGGATTACAACACAACGCAAACTCTAAAGTGCCCTGCTCATATAAATTTTAAATTTGATCTTGACAATGGGATAAGTGCCTTGATCTTTCTCTGGAATAAATTAGTTTTATGTTTGAATGGATTTACAATCACAAAATTTATATTCGAAAAAATAACATATGTAATTAAGATGTACAAGGTGGAAACATATGCGATGGCTTAAAAGGTAGCATGTCAGACTTCAGATGTAAGGGTAAAGGATTCGAATCCTGCCAGGGACATGTGAACTTTGCATGTTACTTGATTTCACACTACTGCTAACTAACCTGTTGTTAGGAGAATTGACTGATCAAGTGGCAACCTCTGGAAACACTGTTTTAGTGAGATATAAAAGAAAGTGTATGTGTTAGTGCAAAGCAGACACATGCACAGCTGGCCACCAGTTATGGGCAACAGTGCAGTAGTACCGGTACTACACTGCATAAGAAAAATAGATAAGTAATTAATCACATTGAGACTCATTAAGAAATGTCTTACTCTAGACAGGCACTTGTTGAAATGGCATTAATTCCTAGAGATGACTCGATCAGATATATTCTTACAAGTTACAGTAATAATTTTTTAAAATTATTACTTTCATAGCATTTTGTGAAACCTGATGGTCCAACTGAAGAATACCCAGATCCTGTACCAGCAGATGGATCCAAGGTCAAGAAAAGTCGCCCTCACTGGCGCCAACGTCATGTTCAATCAGAAATCAAGTGAGTAGTTTTCTCCATGTTAAGATGTAAAATGCATGCAAACTGAAGTGACCAAAGGTTGTGTGAGGTAACTCAGGTTACTGAATCATTAATAGATTATATTTTCATTTACTAGGCTCAACATAGATCTATGGTCTGTTTGGGTGTTGTAAACATGAAATTGGTTGAATGAAGCAACTCAGTATGTGAACTGAAAAAAAATTAAGATATCAAAAAATATATATAATTTATTAAATGTTTACAAAAAAATTTTTTAAAAATCACATTCTGTACAATTTATTCAAATCTTATTGAGCATCCACTTTTAGTTTCATTACATACATTAAACACACATGTACAAACATGTACACACACATGCACACATACACCAGACACACACATACACTGTAAATGTACATTTCAATTCATAATTAATATATTTTTTAGGGCAAGAAAACAGTTGAACTTTTCTGAAGAAGCCTCTCCTATTCCAAGAAGTGACAAAGATTTCCTCACACAATCACAGTATCAATTACCTGGGCAAAGTTGCATTAGAAATTACTGTAAGTGTAAGCAGATCAGGTAAAATTTCTTAAACTAGTGCATCACATGAAAGGTGTAGGTTGAATCCAAAACCTATAGCCCATTAGGAATAGCTGGAGAATTGCTGAAGATGCAACATAAAACAATAAATCAATCAATATTACATATTATTATAATTTTGAATAGTTTCAATTTTTAGCTTACCTGGCCTATGGCCAGCATGAGCTTATGGCATAGCACAGCATATGTCCATGAGTGCATGTGTACATCTGTAACTCACATATTCGACATTTCCTCTGAAACTACTGGGCCAATTTTGATCAAAGTTCACAGGAAGAGTTATTGGGTAAGGCCTTAAGCTTTCATATTTGGTCACCATGACCTACATGTGAAAAAAAAAACCTTAAAAATCTTCTTTTTGGAAGCTAGATATGACTGATTCAAACTTTTTGTATTCATTAACATGATTCAAACGCATGTTGTAATACCATACATAACCAGGTAAGCAGTAAAGTCGAAGGGCTTCTTGTTCATTTAGTGAAGGTATGGCAAGGCATGAAATTTGTAAAAAAATGCCAGTTTACATAAAATATCAGTCATAAAAGAAATATTTGGGAAAATACGTTCAACAAAGAAATCTCTATAAGTATATACTGCAAGGTCACACCAGGGTGCACCTGTAACAAGCAGTTGACCTTGAATTTGTACATAATATTCATGTTCCTTGTTTATGGTTACAATATCATTTTCTTTTATCAATAAAAAATTATGTATGCTGTTAAGAGCTTCAGATATAGTCATGTCTCTTGCTTTGTAGGGGCATTTTACTTCTAACAAACCACAATTTCCTCCCTCACACACTTTGGCATCTGGTGTAGCTGCTAGAAATGGGAAGGCATTATTAATAACTAACCCACACTCATGAAGGTGGACATTGTCAGCAGATCTTTCAGTCACATATTTAGCTTTTGCTGCTTTCTCTTTGCATATCCCATAATCTGTAGCAGCACAGTTGAAATTCTGAACAGAAAAAATAGCATGTAACATGGCATTTGTTGGCTGTCTCTTGCGCTGAATTATTCTGTGCATTTTTGAGGCTGTTATTCTTGTTTTCCTGTACTCGTGCCACTTCAGACTTTTATGTTGCTCTCTTGTACTCATTTCTATGTCGACTGAATTAACTATATTTTTAACTAAATCACTGTGCCATGGTGGAAGTTTTACTTTAGTGTCTTTCGGAAAATCTAGATTGGCACATACCACAGATGAACTTTTGTTAAATTTTGTTTCTTTGATCAGCGACTGTAAATTATAAAAAAATATATAAATTATGACCAATTTACATTTCTATTTATTTTAGGCTCTCCATTATCAGTCTTGTCTGTAGCTGCTGAATTGACAGACTTGCAACAGCGACTAGTAGCATGCAAAGAACAGCTGCACCAGCAAAAAATTTTGAATGAACACTTGTTGGCTGAGAATGAATCTTTGAAGAAAATTTCCGCACATACTAGTTCTGATTTTTTACCTTTGTCCGTTGATATGATATTAAAACAAGACACTGAAGATAAAAAGTTATTTGAATATTACAGTAGTTTAAAGTATGACACATTTGTAAAGTTGCTGCAGTTTTTAACAGCAGAAGATACACCAAAGATCCAAAGAAAGAGAAAAGATATATTGTCCATGACTAATGAAAATCAGTTATTGCTTACTCTAATAAGACTACGTCATAACTTCGGACTAAAGGATTTAGCATTCAGGTTTTGTATATCACAACAAGCTGTTAGTGAGATTTTCAATGCCTGGATAGACCACATGTTTTTATTGCTGGGCACTATACCTATTTGGCCTCACCGTGATGAAATTATCAAAACTATGCCACTAAAGTACAAGTTAGATTTCCCAAGTACACTAGCAATTTTGGACTGTACTGAAAACCCAAAAACCATCTTCCCTCAAACTTCAATCTCAGATGTACTCGGACTATAAATCAGCAACTACACTTAAAGCCTTAATTGCTTGTGATCCTATGGGGAATATTATATTTGTAAGTGAACTGTTTACTGGATCTATGTCCGACAAAGAAATAGTAGAAAAATGTGGTTTTCTTAAATTACTTGGACAGTTATTAGAGGCTGGTTATATGAAAGTAGGAGATTCAGTGATGGCAGACAAAGGTTTCACTATTTCAGAAGAGCTAGGAAAAATGGGAATAAAACTTAATATACCACCATTCGTCTCAGCTGGAAGTCAGTTGTCACAGGCAGATGTGAACTTAACTCAAAAAATTGCACAACATCGAATACATGTGGAAAGAGCCATTAAAAAGATACGTGTGTTTAAGATGGTTTCAAACTGTATTGGAACAAATGTGTTTGCTTCTATAAATAAAATATGGACTGTTTGTTCTCTATTGACACTTTGGCAAAATCCAATTTTAAAGTCAAATGAAAATGTATAGCCTAAAAAAGTAACAAACCTGGTATCCTAGTACTGATCCCAGTGGAGCTACTCCAGAATCACATGACATTAATGGCCTTGGTGAAAGAGATAACCGAGATATCGGTGCACCTTTGACTGTTTTCAACAGAGTTGCTTGCAAATCTGTAATGGTTGGTAACCTTTTTTTGAAGTAAAATGTTATAATTATAAACTATAATATATAATAGATTAAAAATTTATTACATAGTATTTGTATATTACTGATTTTCATGTTTATGTTTGACATTGTCATATACCTCGATCTTAAAATCCAATTTAGAGATGACGCACTATAAATACAACCTTATTATGAGAAGGTGATCTAAAAATAGTACTATCTGCAAGGAAACCAAGGGATTTGCAAAATAATTATTTATTAACGAAAGCAATTCTTGTAATTTAAACATATATCTAAGGTGATTTCTTAAGCAAGTTTTACTATATTTAATATTATTGAGTGCTTGATTAGCAGCATTTGTTGTGATAATTGCAATTGTTTGTGTTTTTTAATTTATTATTATTGTATGAACAAAAGAAAGTTATTAATTGTCAGACAAAGGAATAATAAAATCCTTTTAACTTTACTTAAATGTTCTGTTTCATGCTTTGTCATGCTACCTGTTATTGCTATATAGCACATCAAAGTTTGCTATAAGGCACACATTGGTTACATTTAAATTCAGAGTGAATTTAAATACACATCTGTCTATAAAGAGAAAAAGCCTGTGTCATTCATAAATCATGGTTGATGTTTACAAACCAACCTTTCATATTTCAATGGTTTTTGAATGATTGGAGCTTTTTGTACGCTTTTCTTTTGCCTTGGTTACTACCACTTTATTCACAGACACAGGATTAATTTTGTTTCCCCTAGGAATATACCAAGTCTGTGGCAAGCTGGTGCATGCTTGTTCAGCAGGTGCATCTTTCAGCCCAAGAATTTTCATCTGTTGAATGGTCTTTACAAGACCTACCATGTGGGAACATGTACCTCCTGTTCTGTAACACAAAATAATACTTTACAACAAAATTCACTTATTACAATGTACAGAAAATTTCGGGTTACAATTGTAACAGTTACCACTGTTTAGAGAAATCTGAAGCTAGATCAACAGTCTGGATCCATTCTAAGGGGTATGTTGTGAAATGACACAGTGCTCATTTCAATTTAAAATAGTGGGGTTTGTTAACAAAATGGCAACTGTTGTTTTATGTATCATTTGAATGGTAAAAACCATTGTTCTTAATCTAAAGTAGCCAGTCCAGTAAAATTTAAGAGTACTTGCCCTGTTGTAAAAATAATTATATGTTTTGGCCAATTTCAAATACTTTAACCATATTAATGAACATTAATTTGTCATTTTAATTCACACTGAAAAAAAAGAAAAAAAACCTATACACCTTGTTAAACAGCATCTTTTGAAAAAACATAAAAATTTTAATAACTAGATTTTGCAAATTATTTATACAAACTTTTGTATATATTGTAATGACAATTTAATTTCTTACTAGCCAAATAAAATTAAATAGTTGGTAAAAAGAATTTTAAATTATCTTCCAAGCTGGCTATTTATAGCTGATTATTAAAATTTTTTCAGATGATTCAAATAAATTCATGTAGTATAGAAAGAAAAAATAAACAAACTTCATGTATTAAAATAACAACTGAATATAAATGTTTATAAATTTTATGCAAGCAAAATTGAAACAATAAATTAATTTTAAAAACAGACACAGTAAATGGTAGTTATTATTTCTGCATTATATTTAAATTCCATTTTCACATTATTTTTATCGGATATTTATTGTTTTTGTTCGAAAAACATTTTTTAAGGGAGAGAACCGTTTGAAATTGTAGACATATACTGATCTAAATATAGCAATATATGTCTGTGTTATGTTACAACCATTTACCGTTTCACAATCAACTAAAACTTACGTGATAACAAAAAATCCAAAAACGAAACAAACAAGAGGAAAATGTCCCACGTTACCCAGCTGTACAGGAGCAGTATGCATCACAGGCGAAGTGGTTGCCATTCATTTCCGTCACTGTTACAGAAAGTACGTGTGGCTTTTCTCCCTTCCTCATGCTTTTGTAACACCGCCCGCTGATCTCTGTTTCGCCATTTGGACCCTTTGTAACTTTGATGTTATGAATATATCCTTCTTTGTAATATGACAAACCGCGATTGAGTGCCTTCTGAGAGAAATTTACTTTAAAATATGTAATAGAAAAGTCTTCCGGGATTAGATCCAAGGGGAAAGCCGCCATGTTGTTTATTCAAACTGTCGGACTACGATATCACGTGACGGGCGTTGCTATACGTGGGCGTGGCGTGGTAGGGTGAATTCACTCGCCAGCATACCACGTGATCAAAACTTCTTAACGTTTGTGCAGAATGAAAGGATAACGTTTACGTCAAAAACGTAATTTTAAACGTCGCTATTTCGGGAAAACGTCACTACGCGATTCTATTGTCAATAGAAATAATTGTTCCGCACAAATGCTATGAGGTACACTCAAATTTTTCTCTTATCAATATTTTTTTTTAGAAGAAATAAGGGTTTTTTGGGACAATGGTATGTTTTGTTTGACAACCCAACATTAAACAATTTAAATATGGCATAAGATTTTTAGTTTTAATGGAATTTACCAGAGCACCACGTGATACCTCATAGCGTTTGTGCGGGACATGATTTCTATTGACAACGGAATCGCATAAAATGACGTTATTCCGTAATAACGACGTTTTGTGGGAATATTTGACGTAGACGTTTTCTATTTCATTCCGCACAAACGTTAAGAGGTATCGATCACGTGGTACGCTGGCGAGTTCTATTGTGTCATGTCTCAAACTTTGACATTGATTTATTCCCTAATTTGAGTTGAGTTTGCACTCAATTGAGTCAATGATTGTAAAACCGGGGCCTGAAGTAAAACAACTTTTAAGATAAATGAAATGGCTTCATTTGCATATATGGTAACTCTGTATTTTGAATATTTAATATTAATTTTCAGCATCAACATCAAAGCGGAATTTACAAATGACGGCGAAACCAACATGTGCACCGATGTTTTGCGTTTTAAATTGTGGTAATCCTCCGAAATACAAAAAAGACGCTAACGGATGTGATCGGTGTGAATGTTCTTTATAAATATATTTTCTTAAAACTTAACTGTGTTTTTTTTAGGGCCTTATATAATCTTAGTAAGGCGTTGACTTACATACCCAAACTGGCTCATAATATGATGGTAGACCGCCAGCGTTTCTCTTATTTTTTGCATAGTTTCGAACCCCACAAGGAGAAATTCTAGTTTGAAGAAGTTATCAGTTTGCTTGTCGAAGGATAGTGGGGTTTTTTTGGTGGGGGCACTCCAGTTTCTTCTTCCATCTCAGAACTGTCCGCCTCGACATAAATCAAGTAATATTGACTGGGGCTTAAAACACCATTACGAAATCCCACTTTTATACAGCTTACTTTTTTTTTTAGAACGAATCTGGATTTGGCGTATAACATCAATACTCCATTCCACTCTAAAAATGAAATTTGTTTATTTAAAGAAATATTATAGTTACCATTATTTTTCGTGAAAGAAACTAAATTGGGCGTAAAATATCATTTCTCCATTCCATTGTAAAAACTTGATTTTTTTTATTTAAAAAAAAAACAAACTATTTTACCGTTAGTTTTTCCGAAAAGAAATCTGTATTGGGCGTAAAACACTTATCCATTGCACTCTTAAAACTGAAATTTGTTTTATTTAAATCAAAGAAATACTATATTTAATTCTTATTTTTCCGTGATAAACATTTCAAGAAAATGGATCTAAATTCATCACTCATTCCGATGTAAATCCATATATTACAAAATGAACAAATCTGATAGCATGTGGGAAACAAAACCCAGTATGGATCGGGCGTCAAGTTTGCCATTAAATATGATATATCTACACAATGTTGTGTTTTTATCCAAGAACACAGTGCATATATCGATACTGGGGTCTCCGAGATGAGAAATTGTATTACTAAAAATATAACCATTATGGTTGTCCGCCGTTTCATACGTTCTTCGTGTGAAGTTGTTGTTCGGGCGTCTTTCATGTCTTTTCTGTTTATTTTCACAATCAGATATACAGTGGTCATAATTATAATAACACAAAAAATCAAGTCGAACGTTCCCATTGTTATACTTTGTATAATACGAACCAAAGGGGGATAAATCACTGGGTTGAAATTTAACGAAACGCACGTGTTGTTTGGATAATAATGAGCGAAAGAGGAATTAACAGAGTGCAAAGGGAGGTAAGTTTGAGATTCTTGTATGTATGTCACCGTGATATCTGGCAGACAGACTGCTAGGCTTATCAGAAATGAAATTAATAACAGTTTGTAGGTATTTTTCACGGTGCAAAACCGCGGACCCCGGAACGGAAACTGAAGAACAATAAATCTTTGTATAGCTAAACTTGTGGTAATTAAAATTGAATAAGAATGAAAAACAACTGAAAAATTAGTCAATGTCGATTGAATCAAACACATCGGATATGTTAATGGGGTTTCTGCATTGTACAAGATGTAAATTATCGGATTCAAACCACTCACCAGTAATCCCTTCAAGAAGTCTGAAATCGTTAAACTAACAAGGAAAACGGACGTGGAATTTCGTAATCCTCTTCTTAAGAATACATATACCACAAAAATATTGAAAACACATGTTAAGTAACAAAGTATTGGCAAAACCATCCCTCCATGTATGCCAAAAATTTTGTGAATTAATACAAAATCCGTATTTGTATGTGTTTGTGAAATATTCCATGTAAAATTAAAATCATTTATCTGTTCAATTCCTACGTCATCCATTGTAGAACATGACAAAAATCCAGCAATTTTTTTTTAAAATCCTTTTTAAAAGCAGTTCCAAAAATGAGACTTATATGGGCTGTCTTTAAAATAATCCTTTTTTAAGGACACTGCTATATCTTCCTGATAAAGATTTTCTAAAACCTGTAAGTCATACACACCAATATATAACTCGACTGATTATTAACTCATCCGTCTGACGAAAAATAACGAGTCCTACCGAAATTTGCCGATTGATGTCGTCCTTTCTCGCCAATATATAACTCTACTAATTGTGAACCTATCCATCTGTCAGAAAATAACGAGTTCTACCGGAATTTGCTGATTGATTTGTCGTTATTACTGTTTATCAAGCTATTAAGCTTTATTACCAAGTCGATCGTAAATATATATATATAATTTATCTACTCATTGCCTTAACAAACCATTATTGAGTTGCACATATGGGAAATAAATTTTAAATTGAAACTGAATCAGCATTAAGAATTCTTGGTATTGTCAATTACACAGTTGATGTCCAGGTAATGTGTAATGAGTGATACGCTCAAAGCTATGAATATTTCGGTTTAAATGTCCCTTAAAAATAATTTTTGTTTTTTTAAATGTTCCCAAGAAAGAATTTCGCTTTTATTATTTATTTTAATCGCCAACCTAGGTAACATACTTCATTGATTTTATGGCGTTTTTTGGCTATATTGGAATTAAACGCAATGCTACAATAAAAGAAATAAAGGATGAGTTTCAAAAAGCCGAGCGATCCGCTTATAGGAAAAATGCAAAGAAACAAGGTTACATCTTTGGGAGACCTATACATCCCAACGTCGTCTCGAGGCCAAATGCAAAACGTGCCAGTATAAAACATAACGTAATATAGACACCTCAAACTTGTTACTGAAAAAAAAACTTAATATGAAAATGTGTCATTGGTCGTTAATCACTACTATTACCCGTGATTGTGAAGAGCAAAATTCAAAATACAAAATTTTCGCTTGTGAACTATTGTAGCGCCTACATGTCAATGATAATAGTTCCGTGCTTTACATGCTTCATAATGTTGCTTTGTATACCTTAAACTTGTATAGGAAACGCATGCGTGTTGACCAGTGGCCTGATGATAGATCATAACGTTGCTAGGTATGTACGGCATGTATTGACAGTAGCTTTAATGATATGTTCCGGTGAGTAGAACACAGGTCGAATGAGTTATTTGTTTATGTAGCATATACACTGCGTTTAAATGAGAAAAAATGTTGTTAAAACAAAAAATTCAATAAAATATATCAACACAAATAAAAAACGGACGACATTTAAGATTCGAACCTAGGATTTTGAGGTTTTTATTTCCTACGTAAATTCAAAACGGATGATAATATATAAAAGTTTTGGTAGTCAAAATATCTTTAATGGAGAGGAATGCGCTCTGTGTGTATTAATAAAAAAACGCGGTTATTTCCATAAAAAAAATTCGTATTTGTACGGAAGAATACGGAATGCAGTATTCTGAAATGTATGTTAAACACAAAATGTAATGTTTGAGCAAACTTTTAATATTCAAACCCGTTTCGTTTTGATACTTTCTTTTTGATGTTTTAAGGGTGAATAGTATTGTACCGAGGTTAAAATTTTGAATTCTATAGGCGGATGTCCCGGCCTCTTGAGAATCATTCTTTGTTACTAAAAAAAATGTGTACTTGGTAACGACCAACGCAAACAGGAACATAAAAACTAGACCAATAAAACAATAAAGGAGAGAATATTTTTAATAATTGGAGATATGGAGGGGCGTAAAACACCATTACTCCACCACACTACCATTGGACTGACCCCAGTGTAAGAAAGTTGTCAATTCGCTGCTCAGGCACTCCGGTTTCCTCCACCATTCCAGAAGTAATCGCTTTGAAATAAGTAGCGTAAAATACCATTACTCGCCTCAACTATCTTTACTAAAAACATAACATTTTAGTTACAAGTTTTGTGATAAGCAAAGGGCCTTTAGACAGTTAATTTTTTTTTTCTGTATCAACATTGTTAGTAAATTTTAGCGGGTACATCAGCGGAGGTAGATACATAACACAAATACCTGCTAAATTTTGATGTGCCAGATGTGCACATTTCGGAAATTCCTTCCCGAGTCATCAGTGGCACTAAGACCGAAAAGTTTGGTAAATAAAAAAAAGCATAAGCCAAACAGTTGAAAATTAATATAGTAATATATAATATAGTTGTATAGATTATTTCTTTAAATTTTTAAAAACTTATGTCCTTGACAGACACACCACAGATACAAACGTGATATTTAAAGGATTGACTGGTTTCCTATCTATATATGCTTCGCTCGGTTAGAATGCCGTCTACGGTAAAGGTGACCTATCTCTTAACTGGGTGGATATATATGTTAGTTCACATCGAGAAGGAAAAAAAATAGCCATCTGTTTTAATATTACAGCATCGGCTCTGTAAGTAACATTGAGGGGAAATGACAATTCATTTTAAATAATTTACTTTGTGACACGTCGGACAATCATTAATTCCAAAATTAATTATGACGATTTTCAAACAAAGAGACATGATTTATGGAAAATAATGGCGACGTCATCAGAAATCACAAAAGATATTGATGTAACGACGTGTCCTATTTGTCTGGAGGATTTTAAAACACCAAAATGTCTTCCATGTCTTCATAATTTCTGTGAGGCATGTCTAAACTCGTATATAATAACCGCCTTCAAAAGCGAAAGTAAAAGCAAAGTCCGGAAATCCCAATTTAATTGTCCTGTCTGTAGAGAGCAAATCACGCCTCCCGATCCAACGGTAGCGCATCAAGAATGGGCAAAACAATTTCGGTTAAATCATTTGATAGTTTCATTGTTGGATCAAAATGAATTGAAGGCAAAAGAAAAGTTGTGTGATCCTTGTAAGTCGATGAATGATGACGCCACGGCAGTTAGTTGGTGTCATGATTGCAATGAAGCCCTCTGTGAGATGTGCGTGAACGTTCATAAGAGGCTTAAAATGTCAAAGGACCATGATTTAAAAAACATAGATGAGTTAGAAGATGCACCAGTGATAAATTCAGTGCAGTCATGTGAAAACCACAAAGGAAAAAATGTTGAGGCGTTTTGCCGGTACCATAACCAGCCTTGCTGTGCGACATGTGTAGCCATTCATCATCGTAAATGTGATCACGTGACAACACTTGAAGAAGCAGCTAATGGAATACTAGAATCCAAGGAACTTTCGGACCTATTAAAACGCTTGAAATGTACCAGTGTCTTAAACCAAGAAATTATAAAGGAGAAAAGGGAGAACATCAAGATATTGGAAGATAAAAAATGTGATATTCAGAAAGAATTACAAGAAACAAGACAAAAGATCATAGATAGCTTTGATAAGTTGCAGTCGTCATTTATGCAAAAGTTAACACAAAACCACAACCAGAAAGTAAAGGAACTGACTGACTCTATAACTGACATAGAAAACAGAGATAAAGTTATTCAGAACTGTTATAAATTAATAGAAACCTGCAAGACACGTTCCAGTGAGACTCAAGTGTTCTTAGAAATGAAGAAAATACTAGAGAGAGAAAAAGAAGAGGTGGAAGAATTAGGACAAATACTGACCAAACACAAAAACGTTGAGTACGAGTTTAGGCTGAATGATGATATTAACAAACTGATTACAAATTTAAAGACGATTGGACAGATAGATGTCACGGAGAAAGTGAGTTTAAATTTGTCTGCTGCAAAATATCCCAAATCTCAAATTTCTGAAAGAATGAATTTAAAAGAATGCATTCCTCAACTAATATCTTCTTTTTCTATCAAAGACAAATGTGGAGTTGATTCATCTGTTTATGGAGGTTGTTTAATGTCAGATAACACATTACTGTTACCGTTATGTAGAGGACAGAGACTTGCTTTATTTAATAGTAACGGTGACTTAATAAAACAAAGTGGTGATTTATCCGGTTACGTGTACGATGTCTGTATGCTTAATCCTACTACTGTAGTAGTAACACGATGTGATGACAAAGTTATTGATTACATAAACATTTCAACACTAACAGTAAATAAGACAGTATCAGTAGGTGTCTGGTGTGGTGGGATAACTAGTAGTGACAACAAACTTTATGTTGGATGTAGTAACAAACTTTTGATATTAGATAAAGATGGAAACAAACAGAAAGAAATCAACACAAACGGTGCTATAACATGTGTAACTATCATTAATCAAGGAGAGAAGAAGATTGTTTACACTAACTACAACAATCACTCTTGTCACTTTGTTAGATACAGTGACCTACAAGAAATTCAAAGTTTTACACATTCAGAGTTAAAGAATCCCCGTGGTGTAACATCAGACAGGGAGGGAAATGTTTATATTACTGGAGAATCATCAGGAAATGTATTTCAATTATCATCAGAGGGAAATCTATTACGTATTTTACTTCAAGATTTGGTTAGACCTCGTGGAATCCAGTTTGATGGAGACACTGACAGATTCTTTATCTCCTACTCTTCTCCCCAAAACGTAAATGCCATTCTCTCCTTCTTTTATTACGAGAGAAAAATATACATTTACAATATGATAAAACCCTAAACAAAGAGTTAAAATGAGATAACAACAAAAACAACAACAGCAGCAACAACAACAATAACAACAGCAATAACAACAACAACAATAACAACAACAACAATTGTTATTATTATTATTATTAATATTATTGTTATTATTTTATTATTATTAGTAGTAGTAGTATTTTTATTTATTATTTGTATATAGTTGTTTGATAGCCTAAGGCGTATAAAGTTTGTGAAACAAAAATAAATTGTCATTTTATTATTATTATTATTATTGTTGTTTTTATTATTGTTGTTATTATTATTATTATTAGTAGTAGTAGTAGTAGTGTTTTTATTATTTATTTATTATTTGTATATAGTTGTTTTATTGTCTAAGGCGTATAAAATTTGTGGAAGAATAACAATTCGTAGTTTTATTATTATTATTGTTGTTGTTGTTTTTATTATTGTTGTTATTATTATTATTATTGTTGTTTAATACTGATTCAGTGTTTTCTGATTTTTCTTTTTTCCGTTTATTTGCTACTTTTTATTTTCTCCTATTCATAAGACAATATGGTGATTTATTTCCAGTGTCGGTAGAAGTAAAAAATATTTGTAGAACAAAAATAATTCATCATCACCATCATCATTTTATTATTATTATTATTATTATTATTATTATTACATCTTTTATTTGTTAATTACATAGAGAACAATTTATGGTGAAATCTATATCAGACTGTGGACTTTAGCTGTTTATTATATACTTCCACTTTACAGCACAACGATAACAATTTATATTATAATTGTTATTATTATTATTTTTAATGTTATTATCATCATCATCATTATTGTTGTTATTATTATTATTATTATTCGACGAGTTGTTCTTCATTTTTATTTGTTTGTCTATATTTGATCTAACTTTTATAACTCTGTCATGTGCTGATTTTGTATTTCTATTAAAATAATGCATACAAAATCAGCACATGACAACTCTGTTGTGCCCTACTTTTGAATTTTTGTAAATATATGAAAAAAAAAAAAGAAAAAAAAAAAAAAAAAAACAATTCAAAAGTAGCACATTACAGTTCATTATATCCGAGATATAAAAAATGTTAAAATGTTAATGAAAAAAATGTATATTAATAAAATTATTATTATTATTATTTCACAATAAAACAAAAAAATTAAAAAATATAGAAAAAATAATAAATAAAGAGTTGTTAATGAAAAATCCCACAATATTAAAATGACAATAACTACAGGAGTTAACTTAAGAGTTACGTGCATTAAAATGACTAGCTCAAGGAGTGAAGTTGTTTAGAGTTACCTTCATTAAAATGACAATGACTCAAGGAGTGAAGTTGTTTAGAGTTACAGAGCTTGAAGTTAGTCAACATTATTCATTGATATTAAGATGGTAGTTTCTTAGCTGGTAGAGTAACTTAATTCTTCGTACTAGAATTTCACCAACCCGGATTCAAAATTATGCAATGACAGGCAATATTACTGTAAACGTGCGCTTTAGGCCACTAGGCCACCGATACCCCCTACTGTAAAACTAAAAAACATAATGACTCTTTTAAGACAAATCGAGAAAATCGGAGTAAAATTAATGGTTTATATCCCAGTCATGATTTTCACTGATATCAAGGACCAGAAATTAAGGGGAAAACAAATCTCAAACGGTAAAAAAGTCTTAAGAGGTCATACCTTGGTTTGTGGAAAAAAAAGGAATTCATACACCGCTGTGTTCCGATTGTTGACAATGACTCCAGGAAAAGGTAAAAAGTCTTCAGAGGTCATACCTTGGATTGTGGAAAAACGGAATTCGAAAACTGTTGTGGGCTTTAGAACGTGCAGTAATCAAGGTGTATGCAGTGGTGTAAGGTAAAATAAATACAGGTTGGTCTAATTTTTATACATGTATTTTAATTTCAAATTCGAATCGAGTCCTAGGCGAGGAAACAATACATAAAATTGTAAAATCATTCAACTATAATCCAATTGGGGTTCGAACCAATTACCTTCTGTTCTTTATGCGGATATTTTACCATTAAGCCACGTCTTCAATAAAAGATTAATGCATAATAATAATAATAGTGATAACTAGAGATTGTAACTGGGATACCAGTTACATATGATTTCCGAGCATCCATAATCTATATACTGTGAAATTATCAATTTTCGTGGTTCTAAGAAACAATTTCATCTTGTGTGGAGATAAACTCGTGGTTATGATCGTAGTTTATAAACTGAACCGCATGTTGTAAAAACAGCGTCTTTTGTTTTCAGTGTTGCCGGATTACTCTACTTATTTCAATCATGTCAACAACTGCGGTAGCTAAGTTGGTAGAGTGCTCGCTCCGTAAGTGGAAGGTCGTGGGTTCGAACCCCGGCCGGGTCTGACCCAAGACTTGAAAGTGGGTAGTGACTGTTCTTTCGCCTAGCACTCGGCATTACGAAATGAGTCACGGTTCTTTTGGATGGGAACTTAAAATAAACGAGGTCCCGTGTCATGGCAGGCATGGCACGATAAAGAACCCTGCTGTATAATGCCATCAGCGCAACGCACAGGCAAAATTTCTGCACTTTCGCCTATAGCTGGCGACGTCTCGATATAAGTGAAATATTCTTGACTGGGACGTTAAACACCATTACTCAACTCAACTCAATCATGTCGTCAAAAAACTAAGTTGTTAAAATAATTTATTAAACAATTTTGTTGACATGTAAATTCGTGGGTCAAGGTGTCCAGTGTCCACGAAATCGCAGAAAATTTGGCAACCACGAAAATTGATAATTTCACAGTATTGTCTAGAAGATATACATGCTAATGTCTCTATATAAGTGAAATATTCTTGACAAGAAAGTTAAATTTCACTGAGAAGAATCAATCCTTGTATGAGAAATGAAAATGTCAATGTTTGAAGCACAAGTAACATGTAATTGTATGACACTTTGTCATAACACGTCAATGTTTGAAGCACAAGTAACCTGTAATTGTATGACACTGTCATAACACGTCAATGTTTGAAGCACAAGTAACAGGTAATTGTATGACACTGTCATAACACGTCAATGTTTGAAGCACAAGTAACATGTAATTGTATAACACTGTCATAACACATCAATGTTTGAAGCACAAGTAACATGTAATTGTATATCACTGTCATAACACTTCAACGTTTCAAGCACAAGTAATATGTAATTGTATGACAGTCATAACACGTCAATCTTTGAAGCACAAGTAACCTGTAATTGTATGACAGTCATAAGACGTCAATGTTTGAAGTGCAAGAAAAATGTAATTGTATGACAAAATGTCATAACACATCAAAGTTTGAAGCACAAGTAACATGTAATTGTATGGCACTGTCATAACACGTCAATGTTTGAACCGAAGTTAACATGTAATTGTATGACACTATGTCATAACACGTCAATGTTTGAAGCACAAGTAACATGGTAATGTATGACACTTTGTCAAATCACGTCAATGTTTGAAGCACAAGTAACCTGTAATTGTATGACAGTCATAACACGTCAAAGTTTGAAGCACAACATGTAATTGTATGACACTGTCATAACATGTCAATGTTTGAAGCACAATTAACATGTAATTGTATGACACTGTCATAACACGTCAATGTTTGAAGCACAAGTAACATGTAATTGTATGACACTGTCATAACTCGTCAATATTTGAAGCACAAGTAACATGTAATTGTATGACACTTTGTCATAACACGTCAATGTTTGAAGTGCAAGTAACATGTAATTGTATGACAATGTCATAACACGACAATGTTTGAAGCACAAGTAACATGTAATTGTATGACACTGTCATAACAAATCAATGTTTGATGCACAAGTAACATGTAATTGTATGACACTTTGTCATAACATGTCAATGTTTGAAGTGCAAGTAACAGGTAATGTATGACACTGTCATAACATGTCAATGTTTGAAGCACAAGTAACATGTAATTGTATGACACTTTGTCATAACACGTTAATGTTTGAAGTGCAAGTAACCTGTAATTGTATGACACTATGTCATAACACGTCAATGTTTGAAGCACAAGTAACATGTAATTGTATGACACTTTGTCATAACACGTCAATGTTTGAAGTGCAAGTAACCTGTAATTGTATGACACTGTCATAACACGTCAATGTTTGAAGCACAAGTAACATGTAATTGTATGACACTTTGTCATAACACGTCAATGTTTAAAGCACAAGTAACATGTAATTGTATGACACTGTCATAAGACGTCAATGTTTGAAGCACAAGTAACATGTAATTGTATGACACTTTGTCAAAACACGTCAATGTTTGAAGCACAAGTAACTGGTAATGGTATGACACCATCATAACATGTTAATGTTTGAAGCACAAGTAACAGGTAATTGTATGACACTATGTCATAACCATAACCCTGTATCAATAATTGTTAAATTTTGTCTGAATTCACATGAAGCTGATTGTCAAATCAACCCGAATGCTGATTGATCTCAGGATGGATCGATAGTATCTATGACTGCTAATCGAAAGCTGATTAAGTGAGCTAAAAACCATTAAACTAAAAATTTTTGTTATTTTCTTATGTCATTTGTTTTATTTTTAGCATCATGCATAAAAACGGCTAAAACAGTAAAATTGGGTACAAAATGGTCATAGTACGACTAGCTTCAGATTCAAACCTTGGTAAGTTTTCGCAAACAGCTTTAAATGTCAAAGTCCATATGACTAGATGATTTTTATTATTGATTCCGGTAGTCTTAAAGCTTGTCTGACTCCTTCAATAAAGATTTTGTAGTTTTATTTTTATTGTTGATTCTGGGAGTCTTAAAGCTTGTCTGACTCCTTCAATAAAGATTTTAAAAAGCAAAAAATGCACTTGCAAAAAGTCAAAGAAAGTAGGAGCATTTATAATCAAATACAGTGTATATTTATTATTCATATATTTTTATTTAAATAAACCGACTTTTTACCTCCCCTAAAGACAAAGGACTTGGTAGCTGAGCGATCTAAAGCGGATGCAAGTACCTCCAACCACATTGGTTTGAAACTCACCTGTGCATGCAAGAAGTTCATAATTCCTCTCACAACACAAGTTTGAATCCCACTCAACCAGGTCCTAGTGTGACAAAGTTTGTCATTTTGCTTGCCAATGGTGAATGGTTTTCTCTGGGCACTCCGGTTTCCTCCCCCATACCTGAACTAACAGCCTCAATATACCCAACAGAATTTTGATTTGGGAGTAAAACATTTATGCCGCATTCTATTCTCACAGGACATTGCTTTAGGAAAAAGTTGAGTTTGGTTGAATGTTGGTTTACGTCAAATCAGCATTTTTTAAATTCAAGACAGGACAATTATTTTAGTTGAAAGTCACTGGCCATTGGCCTCATGGTAAACCAAAACTGATCTGGGATGACCTAGTGGATAATCCACAGTATTGCCGAGCATGGAGGGGGAGACTTAATCTCAACTGGATGGACGGACCTCACTTTTGTAAAAGGAATAATCAAAGGCCTGGATAATTTGAACATGTTGATGACGACGACGACGACGAGGGTGATGATGATGATGATAATGATGATGACGACGACGATGATGATGATGAGGATGACGACAATGATCGTTAAGCCAACCAGTAAAAGCCAAAAACAAGGAAAAAACTCTTACTTTTGGTCGACTGGGGTTGAAACCGACAACAACAGGATCTCTCCAGTTTGATGGCTTATGCCTCAAGCACTTGGCCATCATGACCTGTACAATATTAAGTTCATTTAGTACCTCTCAATATCATTATAGCCATTTTATATAATAACTATACATAACTGTATTCAGCAGTAGGTCAACCTTGTCCACCATGAAGGTCATTACATGACGGAAATTTGTATAAATTTAAATGTCTACTTTCGATTTAAATATTAAATCACTATTTAATATTCATTATTTTCTAACATTTTTCGTTGTTTTTATATCTCGTCTTTTTTACTGTCAAGATATGAATTTAAACTTTCTGCTATTTTCTGTCGTTTATTTCTAAATTTGAGTATCCTCCCTTGTTTTTTTCTTATTGGCACTTTCAGGTTTTTTATAATTAATCTTTTTTACTGTCAAGATATGAATTTAGACTTTCTGCTATTTTCTGTCGTTTATTTCTAAAATTGAGTATCCTCCCTTGTTTTTTCTTATCTGCAGTTTCAGGTGAATCTGGTGGCACTAAACCTGGTGATATTTTATAATATACTGTCGAAGAATCTGTATCACATATAGCCAGGTTTATACTGAAATATAGAGAAAAACAGTCACATTAATTAATGAGATTTCCTTTGTGGTTCAGTTGTAGAGCATCAGCCATAAGAGTGAAAGGTGATGGGTTCAAATCCAGGCAAGGTCATGAAAAAGACTCAAAGATTTGATATATTGCTTTCTCGTCGACACTTGACATCAGGAGGATATAGAGTATCGAATGGCCCACTCATTACCAGGATAATAGACTGGTGGGTGGTATGCTTGCCTGTGGCAAACTGACTCAATGAGCTAGCACCTTAATGGCAAACTGACTCAATGAGCTAGCACCTTAACAAAAAGTCGCCTTGAGTGTATGTTAGTATACAACAGGCCATAATGCCCACTAGCACATCACACACATACATGAAATTGTACTTTGATCAATCCGTAGAGATTAATAAAATTGCTTTTGTCACAAAAAGCTGCAAAGAGGCTAATACCCTAGTCAAGATTTTTTACCCTTTTTGGTATGTATCGGTATAAATCAAGACAGTCAGTTCTATCATGGTAAAGAAGACGAAGTGGAGTAATGGTGTTTTACTCCCCAGTCAAGATGTTTGCACTTATTTCGAGGCAGTCAGTTCTGGGATAGCGGAGGAAACCTGAGTGCCCAGAATAAACCACCGACCTTTGGCAAGTAAACTGACAAACCTTCTCACACTAGGATCTGTCCCGAGTGGAATTCGAACCCAGATGGTGAGAGGCACTGTGATCAGTAAGAGCGCACTTTAGACCACTCAGCCACCGAGGCATCGATGGTGAAGTAGAGCTATGGAGCTTAATGTCAATCATTTTCACTATTGAGGCAGTATGTTCTTAGATGGTGAAGTAGAGCTATGGAGCTTAATGTCAATCACTTTCACTATTGAGCCAGTATGTTCTTAAATGGTGAAGTAGAGTTATGGAGCTGAATGTGAATCACTTTCACTATTGAGGGAGTATGTTCTTAGATGGTGAAGTAGAGCTATGGAGCTGAATGTGAATCACTTTCACTATTGAGGGAGTATGTTCTTAGATGGTGAAGTAGAGCTATGGAGCTGAATGTGAATCACTTTCACTATTGAGGGAGTATGTTCTTAGATGGTGAAGAAAACCAGAGGTAAAAACCATCGTCTTTTGGCAAGTTAACTTACAAATTTATGTTCTCACACTAGAATCTGACTGGGAAGGATTTAAACCTTGGGCAGTGGGAGGTAGAATTTTATGTCAGCATTGGATCTAATCCACTTGGCCAACAAGTCTTAGACTGAGGTAAGTGAAATATACTCAGTTTATTCAGTTTGTCTAATTCACTGTCGCACACACATAGCGATGCCAATAGAACACACACACATAGCGACGCCAACAGAACACACACACACACACATAGTGACACCAACAGAACACACACACATAGCAATGCAAACAGAACACACACACAAATTGACACCAACAGAACACACACACATAGCGATGCCAACAGAACACACACAAACAGTGACGCCAACAGAACACACACAAATAGTGATGCAAACAGAACAAACACAAATAGTGACGCCAACAGAACACACACACATAGCGACTCCAACAGAACACACATATAGCGACGCCAACAGAGCACACACATAGCGATGCCAACAGAACACACAAACATAGCGACTCCAACAGAACACACAAACATAGCAACGCCAACAGAACACACACACACACACATAGTGACGCTAACAGAATACACACACATAGAGATGCCAACAGAACACACACACATAGTGACGCTAACAGAACACACACACATAGCAACGCCAACAGAACACACACACACACATAGCAACGCCAACAGAACACAAACACATAGAAACGCCAACAGAACACACACACACATAGCAACACCAACAGAACACACACACATAGTGATGCCAACAGAAGACACACACACAGTGATGCCAACAGAACACACACACATAGCGATGGCAACAGAACACACACATAGCGATGCCAACAGAACACACACATAGTGACGCCAACAGAACACACACATAGTGACGCCAACAGAACACACACATAGCGACTCCAACAGAACACACAAACATAGTAACGCCAACAGAACACACACATAGCAACACCAACAGAACACACACACAAAGTGATGCCAAAAGAACACACACACATAGTGATGCCAACAGCACACACACACATAGTGATGCCAACAGAACACACAAACATAGTGATGACAACAGAACACACACACATAGCTATGCCAACAGAACACACACACACATAGTGGTGCCAACAGAAGACACACACACAGTGATGCCAACAGAACACACACACATAGCGACGCCAACAGAGCACACACATAGCGATGCCAACAGAACACACAAACATAGCGACTCCAACAGAACACACAAACATAGCAACGCCAACAGAACACACACACACACACACACACATAGTGACGCTAACAGAATACACACACATAGAGATGCCAACAGAACACACACACATAGTGACGCTAACAGAACACACACATAGCAACGCCAACAGAACACACACACACACACACACATAGCAACGCCAACAGAACACAAACACATAGTAACGCCAACAGAACACACACACACACAGCAACGCCAACAGAACACACACACATAGTGATGCCAACAGAACACACAAACATAGTGATGACAACAGAACACACACACATAGCAATGCCAACAGAACACACACACATAGTGGTGCCAACAGAAGACACACACACAGTGATGCCAACAGAACACACACACATAGCGATGGCAACAGAACACACACATAGCGATGCCAACAGAACACACACACATAGTGACGTTAACAGAACACACACATAGTGACGCCAACAGAACACACACATAGCGACTCCAACAGAACACACAAACATAGTAACGCCAACAGAACACACACATAGCGACACCAACAGAACACACACACACAAAGTGATGCCAAAAGAACACACACACATAGTGATGCCAACAGCACACACACACATAGCGACGGCAACAGAACACACACATAGCGACTACAACAGAACACACACACATAGCGAAGCCAACAGAAGAACACCATTTAAGCTAACCTGTTTGTGTTACAATCATCAATTTTAATGTTTTGTTGATAAGTCTGTATCATTTCCAGGGAAACCGTCTGACAACTCTGTAATGGCAGAACTATTTCTCGGGGTTCATGGCGAGTAGGATGACCAGAGATAAAAGCCATTTCCAGTTTCTTACAGTAATGAATCTGGACATTCCACCATCCTCTCACTGAAATCGAGAAAATAAATATGACATATTAAAAAAAGAAGCATGTTCAATTTTTATCTGAAAGTATGCTAGTACGCATGTACTTGATGAATGGGATGTAAAGTTACTGTAAAATCACAAAAGTTAAGTGGCAGATTAATTTCCAAAATTTAATTTGAAGCTAAGTGAATTCAACAAAATTTAATATCAAAGATTTATTTTAAATTTCTATGGCTCCCAATGATATGAATATGTTTATTTTCATACACAAAATAATATTAAAATTTCTCAAAACTGATTTTTAAAATTACAATAACCACACTATTTTAATGCACAAATATCAATTAGTCCACAATAAACTTGGCATTAGAGATTTGTTTTATTTTCTGTATAGCAGCTGTATGGATTGGACTGGTTCGAATTAATGGTGTTTTATTCCAAAGTCTAATTTCCTTCACTTATATTGAAACTTTTGGTTTGGCAATGGTGGGGAAAACCAAAGCCCCTGTAGAAAACCACTGTCCTCCGCCAAACAAACTGACAAACTTTCTCACACTAGGTCCTTTCGAAGTGGGATTCAATCCTAGGTGAAAAAAGATTCACAAGAGCATCAGTTTTTAAGGTCTCCTTCGAAGGACTCCGTGACTTCCATTACTTGATGCTGAGTCTTGGGCAAAAAAATAATCATGACTGGCCAGATCAACTTTAACATTACATCCATCTTAAATCATTGATATTTACCTTCACAAAGATCTAAATAGACTGTATAACACTGTGTTGCTTCCTGTTTACTCTCAAGACCACTGTCTATCATTTCTTTTAACTTAAAAAAATAAATAAATAATCTGAAAAATTTCATTACCGGTACATATCAACAAGATTCATCAAGTATGTCACCAGGTCAATAAATAGAAAAACATTGTTAACACTCCTGAGACCCCAATTTAATTGCAATCTTCATCAAATATTGTCAGAATAATTGTCTTGACAAAAGCTAGCACAAGTTCGTATATGGGCCATGTTGGATCAATAAGTAGGTCACTAGGTCAATTAATAGAAAAACCTTGTTAACACTCCTAAGGCCGCAATTTAAGTGCAATCTTCATCAAAGATTGTCAGAATGATCCTCTTGAAGAAAGCTAGCCAAAGTACATATATGGGCCATGTTGGATCAATAAGTAGGTCACTAGGTCAAATTCCAGAAAAACCTTGTTAACATTCCTGACGCCACAATTTTAGTCCAATCTTCATCAAACTTGATCAGAATGATATGGGCCATGTTGACACAACATAGCCCATACACAAACTTGAGCTAGCTTTGGTCAAGAGAATCAATCTGACAATGTTTGATGAAAATTACACTCAAATTAGGGCCTCAGGAGTGTAAACAAGGTTTTTCTATCAATTGACCTAGTGACCTACTTATTGACCCAACATGGCCAATATATGAACTTGAGCTTGCTTTTCTAAAGCGGCTTATTCTGATAATGTTTAATGAAGATTGTACATAAATTGGGGCCTAAGGAGTGTTAATAAGGTTTTTCTATTAACTGACATAGTGAACTACTTATTGATCCAACATGGCCCATATACGAACTTGTGCTAGCTTCGGTCAAGAGGATTAATCTGACAATGTTTGATTAAGATTGCACTTAAATTGGGGCCTCGGGAGTGTAAAAACGATTTGCTATTAATTGAACTAGTGACCTACTTATTGACCCAACATGGCCCATATATGTTCTTGAGCTAGCTTTGTTCAAGAGGATTAATCCAACAATGTTTGATTAAGATTGAACTTAAATTGGGTCCTCAGGAGTGTTAACAAGGTTTTTCTATTAATTGACCTAGTGATCTACTTTTTGACCCAACATGAATCATATACGAACTTGCGCTAACTTTTGTCAAGAGGATTCATCTGACAATGTTTGATGAAGATTAAACTCAAATTAGGGCCTCAGGAGTGTAAACAAGGTTTTTCTATTAATTTAACTAGTGACACTTATTGACCAAAAATGACCCATATACAAACTTGCACTTACTTTTATCAAGAGGATCAATTTTACAATGTTTGATGCAGACTGCACTCAAATTAAGGCCTCAGGAGTGTAGACAAGGATTCTTTTATTAATTGAACTAGTGACCTACTTATTGACCCAACATGGTCCACATATAAACTTGAGCTAGCTTTTGTCAAGGGGATCAATCTGAAAATGTTTGATGAAGATTGATCTCAAATAGGGGCTTTGGGAGTGTTAACAAGATTTTTCTCTTAATTGACCTAGTGACCTACTTATTGATCCAACATGGCCAATATACGAACTTGCAGTAACTTTTGTCAAGGGGATCAATCTGACAATGTTTAATGAAGATTGAACTCAAATAAGGGCCTCAGAAGTGTAAACAATGTTTTTCTATTAATTGACCTAGTGACCTACTTATTGATCCAACATGGCCAATATACGAACTTGCGCTAACTTTTGTCAAGAGGTTCAATTTTACAATGTTTGATACAGACTGCACTCAAATTAAGGCCTCAGGAGTGTAAACAATTTTTTTCTATTAATTGAACTAGTGACCGATTTATTGACCCTACATGGCACATATATGAACTTTGGCTAGCTTTTGTCAAGAGGATCATTCTGACCATGTTTGATGAAGATTGCACTTAAATTGGGGCCTCAGGAGTGTTAACAATGTTTTTCTATTAATTGACCTAGTGACCTACTTATTAACCCAACATGGCCCATATACGAACTTGAGCTAGCATTTGTCAAGGGGATCAATCTGCGAATGTTTGATGAAGATTGATCTCAAATTAGTGAATCAGGAGTGTTAACAAGGTTTTTTTATTAATTGACCTAGTGACCTACTTAATGAACCAACATGGCCCGTATATGTTCTTGAGCTAGTTTTGTTCAAAAGGATTAATCCAACAATGTTTGATAAAGATTGACCTCAAATAGGGGCTTTCGGAGTATAAACAAGGTTTTTCTATTAATTGACCTAGTGACATACTTTTTGACCCAACATGGCCCCTATACGAAATTGCGCTAACTTTTGTCAAGAGGATTCATCTGACAATGTTTGATGAAGGATGAACTCAAATTAGGGCCTCTGAAGCGTAAACAAGGTTTTTCTATTAATTGACCTAGTGACTTATTTATTGACCCAACATGGCCCCTATACGAACTTGCGCTAACTTTTGTCAAGAGGATTCATCTTACAATGTTTGATGAAGATTGAACTCAAATTAGGGCCTCAGGAGTGTAAACAAGGTTTTTCCATTAATTTACCTAGTGACACTTATTGACCCAAAATGACCCATATACAAACTTGCACCAACTTTTGTCAAGAGGATCAATTTTACAATGTTTGATGCAGACTGCACTCAAATTAGGGCCTCAGGAGTGTAGACAAGGATTTTTTTATTAATTGAACTAGTGACCTACTTATTGACCCAACATGGTCCACATATAAACTTGAGCTAGCTTTTGTCAAGGGGATCAATCTGAAAAAGTTTGATGAAGATTGATCTCAAATAGGGGCTTTGGGAGTGTTAACAAGATTTTTCTCTTAATTGACCTAGTGACCTACATATTGATCCAACATGGCCAATATACGAACTTGCAGTAACTTTTGTCAAGGGGATCCATCTGACAATGATTAATGAAGATTGAACTCAAATTAGGGCCTCAGAAGTGTAAACAATGTTTTTCTATTAATTGAGCTAGTAACCTACTTATTGATCCAACATGGCCGATATACGAACTTGTGCTAACTTTTGTCAAGAGGTTCAATTTTACAATGTTTGATACAGACTGCACTCAAATTAGGGCCTCAGGAGTGTAAACAAGGTTTTTCTATTAATTGAACTAGTGACCGATTTATTGACCCTACATGGCACATATATGAAATTTGGCTAGCTTTTGTCAAGAGGATCATTCTGACCATGTTTGATGAAGATTGCACTTAAATTGGGGCCTCAGGAGTGTTAACAATGTTTTTCTATTAATTGACCTAGTGACCTACTTATTGACCCAACATGGCACATATACGAACTTGAGCTAGCATTTGTCAAGGGGAT
This sequence comes from Tegillarca granosa, assembly GCA_029721355.1. Lineage (NCBI taxonomy): Eukaryota > Metazoa > Mollusca > Bivalvia > Arcoida > Arcidae > Tegillarca > Tegillarca granosa. Next base: position 78,229 of record JARBDR010000152.1, read on the forward strand.
CAATCTGAGAATGTTTGATGAAGATTGAACTCAAATTAGTGCCTCAGGAGTGTTAACAAGGTTTTTCTATTAATTGACCTAGTGACCTACTTATTGAACCAACATGGCCCATATACAAACTTGAGCTAGCATTTGTCAAGGGGATCGATCTGACAATGTTTGATAAAGATTGACCTCAAATAGGGGCTTTGGGAGTGTAAACAATGTTTTTCTATTAATTGACCTAGTGACCTACTTATTGAACCAACATGGCCCATATACGAACTTGAGCTAGCATTTGTCAAGGGGATCAATCTGAGAATGTTTGATGAAGATTGACCTCAAATAGGGGCTTTGGGAGTGTAAACAAGGTTTTTCTATTAATTGAACTAGTGACCTACTCATTGACCCAACATGGCCCATATATGTTCTTGAGCTAGCTTTGTTCAAGAGGATTAATCCAACAATGTTTGATAAAGATTGACCTCAAATAGGGGCTTTGGTAGTGTTAACAAGGTTTTTCTATTAATTGACATAGTGACCTACTTTTTGACCCAACATGGCCCCTATTCGAAATTGCGCTAACTTTTGTCAAAAGGATTCATCTGACAATGTTTAATGAAGATTGAACTCAAATTAGGGCCTCAGGAGCGTAAACAAGGTTTTTCTATTAATTGACCTAGTGACTTATTTATTGACCCAACATGGCCCCTATACGAACTTGCGCTAACTTTTGTCAAGAGGATTCATCTGACAATGTTTGATGAAGATTGAACTCAAATGAGGGCCTCAGGAGTGTAAACAAAGTTTTTCTATTAATTTACCTAGTGACCTACTTATTGACCCAAAATGACCCATATACAAACTTGCACTAACTTTTATCAAGAGGATCAATTTTACAATGTTTGATGCAGACTGCACTCAAATTAGGGCCTCAGGAGTGTAGACAAGGATTTTTTTATTAATTGAACTAGTGACCTACTTATTGACCCAACATGGTCCACATATAAACTTGAGCTAGCTTTTGTCAAGGGGATCAATCTGAAAATGTTTGATGAAGATTGATCTCAAATAGGGGCTTTGGGAGTGTTAACAAGATTTTTCTCTTAATTGACCTAGTGACCTACTTATTGATCCAACATGGCCAATATACGAACTTGCAGTAACTTTTGTCAAGGGGATCCATCTGACAATGATTAATGAAGATTGAACTCAAATTAGGGCCTCAGAAGTGTAAACAATGTTTTTCTATTAATTGACCTAGTAACCTACTTATTGATCCAACATGGCCGATATACGAACTTGTGCTAACTTTTGTCAAAAGGTTCAATTTTACAATGTTTGATACAGACTGCACTCAAATTAGGGCCTCAGGAGTGTAAACAAGGTTTTTCTATTAATTGAACTAGTGACCGATTTATTGACCCTACATGGCACATATATGAACTTTGGCTAGCTTTTGTCAAGAGGATCATTCTGACCATGTTTGATGAAGATTGAACTCAAATTAGTGCCTCAGGAATGTTAACAAGGTTTTTCTATTAATTGACCTAGTGACCTACTTATTGAACCAACATGGCCCATATACAAACTTGAGCTAGCATTTGTCAAGGGGATCGATCTGACAATGTTTGATAAAGATTGACATCAAATAGGGGCTTTGGGAGTGTAAAAAAGGTTTTTCTATTAATTGACCTAGTGACCTACTTATTGACCCAACATGGCCCATATACAAACTTGTGGAAGACTTTCTCAAGAGGATTATTTTGACAGTGTTTAATGATAAACTTGAGCTAGCTTTTGTCATGGGGATCAATCTGACAATGTTTGATGAAGATTGATCTCAAATAGGGGCTTTGGGAATGTTAACAAGATTTTTCTCTTAATTTACCTAGTGACCTACTTATTGAACCAAATTGGCCCATATACGAACTTGAGCAAGATTTTCCCAATAAGATTATTTTGACAATGTTTAATGAAGATTGAACTTTAATTGGGGCCTCAGGAGTGTTATAAAGGTTTGTTTATTAATTGACCTAGTGACCTACTTATTGACCTAACATGGACCATATAAAAATTTGAGCTACCTTTCGACAAGCGGATCCATCTGACAATGTTTGATGAAGATTGCCCTCAAATTAGGGCCTCAGGAGTGTAAACAAAGTTTTTCAATTAATTGACCTAGTGACTTACTTATTGACCCAACATGGAGAATATGTGAACTTGATCTAGCTTTTATGAAGAGGATCAATCTAACAATGTTTGATGAAGATTGAACTCAAATAAGGGCTTTGGGAGTGTTAACAAGGTGTTTCTATTAATTGACCTAGTGACCTACTTATTGACCCAACATGGCCCATATACAAACTTGTGCAAGACTTTCTCAAGAGGATTATTTTGACAGTGTTTAATGAAGATTGCACCTAAATTGGGGCCTCAGGAGTGTTAACAAGGCTTTTGTATTTATTGATCTAGTGACCTACTAATTGACCCAACATGGCCCATATAAAAACTTGAGCTACCTTTTGTCAAGAGGATCTATCTGACAATGTTCGATGAAGATTGCATTCAAATTAGGGCCTCAGGAGTGTAGCAAGTTTTTTCTATTAATTGACCTAGTGACCTACTTATTGACCCAACATGGCCCATATACGACCTTGAACTAGGTTTTATCAAGAGGATCAATCTGACAATGTTTGATGACGATTGCTCTTAAATTGGGGCCTCAGAAGTGTTAACAAGGTTTTTCTATTTATTGACCTAGTTACCTACTTATTGGCCCAACATGGCCCATATACGAACTTTAGCTAGCTTTTGTTAAGAGGATGATTCTGAGCAAGTTTGGTTAAGATTGGATTCAAATTGTGGCCTCAGGAGTGTTAACGATCAAAAGTTCAAAATTGGGATTTAAGATTACACGTTACCAAACAGGGGAAAAACTTTTTTTTGTTTGTTTGTTTGTTTATTTGTTAAGAGCATTGATAATGTTTGGAGCAATAATTTCATAAAGAACACAGTCTTGTTACAGTTATTGAGGCCATTAAATGGTTCTATCATATTTTTTAAAAGATTAAAATATCAAAACTTAAGATAATGAACCTGACAATGATAATAAATGTATCGGGGAAATATTATTTTGCAGTTTGGCTATTATCTATCTTCAGTAAACAATTGGATTTTATAATCAATCAAAAGCTGCAACTTAATGCACCACTAAAATACACATGCTATGCTATGCTATATGCTCACTCTTCAAGAAGGTGAGCTTAACAATCCTATATATGAACATACCTGATCTTCTTTGAATTAAGTAAATAACACTCTTCCAGATATGATTTTTACTTGATAATTTACAATTAAGTGCACATTACCAAAATTTAAAACTGAAGATACAAATAAAATATATCACAGCTATTGTCAATGACTACAATATTAATGCACAAAGCTACTTTTATCTATTTAAATTATAAAACATTACAAATTGAAATTAAATCCTCCTGTAATGTACCAAAATTTTCATAGTGGAAAGGAAATATTTTAAATTCAAATAAGCTATCAGGAAAAGAAAATAGCATATTACATTTGCCATGGATGCTCAATATAATTTAAATGGCCTTGATGGCCCTAAGGAATTACAAAAGTACACTTATGAATCACTTCTCACCATCTATGTTCAAATCCCACTCCAACAGATCATAGTGCGAGAAAGATGTCAGTTCACTTGACATAGGTTTTCTCTGAGTAATCTAATTTCCTCCATTATCCCAGACCTGACCACCTCAGTATAGATAAAAAAAATCTTGACTTGGGCATAAAACATCCTTACTCAACTCAAAATATTCAGAAATTAACTAAAATGATATTTTTATCTGATAATGAAAATAATGATAATTTTTCATTAAATATTTCAAATCTTTAATGACAGATAGTTCAGAAAAGATTAATGAAGCTGAAATATCATTAGTCCATAGAAAAATATGATCTCCCCTGGTTAAGAATATCTGTAATGACTGATTACATGTACTTGTATTACTAAAATTAAAATGATAGCATTAAAGTACACCAAAATAAAAAAGTTAAACCGGAATAAAACATGTAAATTTACCTTATTGCTAAAAGGGAAGAAAGGATGGAAAGAAGGAATAAAGGAAGGAGTGAGTGATTTGCAGCATGTATAACCATGTAGGTTTGAGAAAGTATAGTTAAGAATAGGGAAATACTAGTAATGAATGAATGAATGAATGAATGAATGAATGAATGAATGAATGAAGTTATAACCATGTAATATGGGAAAATATTGATTACTAGTATATTGTTTATATCAGAATAAATAAATAAATAAATAAATAAAAAACTGAATGCATGAATGAATGAATGAATGAATGAATGAATGAATGAATGAATGAATGAATGAATGAATGAATACATTTGATTAAAAAGTTAATATATATTACTATATAAGTGCCGTTTTAAAAACAAGACCCCATATTTTGAATAAAGTAAAAATTCAAACTAAAGGTAATTTTTTTTATTTTGTGTGCATGTTCAAAAATTCATTATTTATTTATTTATTTATTTATTTATTTATTTATTTATTTTTTTTTTAGATGTTTCTTTGTTAATTGATTAAATAATTAACTGTTTAGGTACCAAGTTAAAATTCTCCTTCAGATACATGTCACAATAATCATTAATTAATTACGAAACTAAATATAAACATTTTGAATATATATCAATGAAACTAATTAAATGACTGGACATTTCACACATGATAATTATATAATTATGTAAGTAAATTGTACTAGATAAAACCATCCCAGCAATAGATAAGTAACAGTTTCTGGACAGCAGTTTAGGTATATCAGGTAAATATTTGATCTGATTGAGGAGTGTATATACATATACTAGTATTACCACTGTATAAGAATGAGTACTTCTATCTTAAATAATGGTTTACTATCAGTTGACAATATTTATGCATGAAGTTCATATTGAAATAGAAGCACAACAAACATGACTATAACTAAAGTTCTAGGGTATTTCTTACATAGATTTTAAAATTTCACAAATTGAGATTCCCCTACCCCGTATGTGCACTGCATTAGTAATAATACAAATATAACTTAGATAACTTGTGATTTGGACATGGGTTGGTATGTTTGTGTTTTATTATACAACTAAAGGGCTGTCATTACAGATCGAGTTTAAGAACTTGATAGTACATACTCTGCCTGAACCACTATACACAGGGAGCAGACAATCATATAACCTGTCCATGGACCAGCATCACTAACCCAATGACTTGCATTATAATGTATCTGAACTCAAAAGTAAACCTTTTTACCAAACCTGACATGAACATCCATATATGGCACATTATGTCATCATCAACTGTAATGAGTGTTTATTTCCATGAAGGAATAAAGTACACAAATCAATAAAAGATGAATGACTATGAAGCAAACTAAAAACAAATTGTTTACTAGAAAGCAAATGTGAAAAAACACATGCCTTAGGCCTAGCTTAAAAAATTCTTTGTTTGCTGTTGTCTGAACCATGCTATCCACATGTGGGTAGGTAGGTAGGGAAAAAGGTTTTTTTTTTTTTTTTTTTTTTTTTTTTTTTTTTTTTTTTTTTTTTTTTTTTTTTTGAACAAAAAAAAAAAAAAAAAAAAAAAACTTTTACACTTTTGAAAAAAGTATAAATTAGTTTCATATGTCTCTTAAAATACATTTTGCATTTTGTGTTAACTAAAGGCTTTTTGTTTCATTGAAGAAACAGAGTGGAATTTTTATATTACTGTATTTAAAACAAAATAAAATAATGATGGCATTAAATTTTTGGGTAGGAGCATTTCAAGTGGATCGGGCAAACAAAGTTAATTTTATTTTTGGCCTTACATGAAAAAAATGCATAGTAAATAGACTAAAGTATTTACTTTTTGCAGAAACTTTTTTTATTTTTTTTTTTTTACAGCAGGGCTGGATTATTGCAAACTACAGTATATGTTATGGAAAGCTCAAAATTAAATTTTTCTGACAGATATCTAAATGTGAAGTATTTTTGATTATGTCTTGGCACAAAAACAGTCTTACCCATGCAATAAGGCATGAGTCTAGTACTTCCAGGTCAAAGGTCCCCCCCCACGAATGTAGTACCAGTGTTTTTTAAAAGTATTTTTTTTTTCATTTTTTTTCTCAAGATCTGTGTGGTCAGTTTGAATGAAATAAAGACATGTACGGAAAGGGTGGACCTTAAACTTGAAGAAACAGCCAGAGTCAAGAGTGTGGTGCATCTTGAAAAGGAGGTGAGATGTGATGAGTAAAGTGCCATGAATACAGCCATTTTTAATCTGACATTGGATTCATACACAGCCTGTTTACTTGTTGCTAAGGTAGCGAAAAATTTCTCTGGTCGACACATGTTGAGCTTTTGATATGTTATTCATCTCATTTAGACGAACATTTCCATACCAACTTTTAACCCCCTCTGATACTTAATGTTATTCTAATTCCCTATTATGTTATAATGTAAGCCTATGGAAAAATAATTGTAGAATCTGGCCTGTCAGATGCGGGGGGGGGTACCTGTCAACGAGAGGGCCATATCTCTCTTGTTTGTTCATGTAGAACCCTGAAATTTGGCCAATATGTGCAGTAGACAATGAACTTTAATATCATGTATTTACTTTTTAAAAATTTAAATTTTTAATATTTTTAAAATATTTAAATTTATTTAAATTTAATTTTTTCAAATTTTTAAGGATGGGGTATCCCTGGGGCCCCCTTTCAGCCTCATTTTCAAATGAAAAGTTATAATGGAGGCATTTGTTCAAAAGTATCAAAGAAAACTCACTGAAAATTCCATTCCAGCACCGAATGGAGAATGTAGATTGTGGGTTGACCTTGACCCCTTGCATAAATATGGGAATGTTTGTTTTAAACACCCAGGAACGGGGAGATGGGTCAACCATTGCAGGCCTAGCAGATTATCTTACATGGTGCACCACCATTTTGTAGATCTGCCCAGGGGGTTTGACTTTTCCCATCTATGCCATAATTGTAGATGTATTAATCCAGATCACATCAATTTAGAGAGGCATATTGTAAATAATTACAGACTGAAGTGCAAGAACCTCGGATATTGTACCAGAGACCACAATGGGGAGCCAGATTGTCGCCTTGACCTTCACATTTCCTGAGGTAAGTTTGTATAAACACCTGTCTGTCTGTCTGTCCGTCCGTCCGTCCATACATCCGTCTGTCCATCTGGTCTTCCCACCCTCCCTTATGATATGATTACAACTTAGATCTTTTCGAAGAACATGGATCGCCCTTATTAGGGCGGTTTTTGTTTGATTTGGTGTTCTGTTGTGTTGTCTTGTCTTGTCTTGTCTTGCCTTGCCTTGTCTTTCATCTGGAGTAGGTATGATCTAGCTGTCCTTTCTTGTAGTCTGTTTCAATTCCACCAGATTCTTTATATCTCTTGTGGGCATGGATGTCTCTCCCAAGTTGTTTTATTCTTCTGTTTTTCACCTCAGGTCTTTTGTTGTACTCTCTCTTGTATTCCTCTGCCTTTCCCATCTGTATAAGTGAGTGTTTGGCTAATGGTGAGAGGTCCACTCCAACATTGGTACATTTTTCAATTGTTGATTTTCCTGTTGTGTTATTTACTCTGTGGATGGTTGAAGCCACTCTACCTGGTAGGTTTCTTGAAAAGTTCACATTCTTTGGCAATGAAACACTGAGTGATCTGTTAACTGCTTCATTTTTTTGAGTGTCTGTGTTCAATCTCATGTCCATGAAGGCCTCCTCACTCAACTGCATCTTTAAAATCTCCAACATCAGGTCTTTATCTTTGTCGGTCATATTTAGTTGATTGATTTTGCTGGTTGCCAAGTGAAAAGATCTATTCCACCAGTTCTTTTGGTCTCCTCCTTCACATACTATGGCATGTCTTCTACACATAGAACAGTCCCCTGCATAGCATCTTAAAGTGGCTTCCATTACTTTCGGTAACTTCTTCTTTGTTTCAGTCATGTTGCCTGCATAATCATGCATCATCTTCTTATAAATCATACTGCATCTTGATTTTACATCCTTACTAAGGTCTAACTGTGCTTCTCTCTGTCCTGCCTTTGTTCTTTTCCAGGCAAACATCTGGTCACTAAATTTAGCTGATTGACATTTTCTGAACTGTCCTTGTGCCACATGTGTTGGATCAGCAAGTCTCTCCACACTCCAGTCTGGATTTACTTCACTGAATACATAATTTAGTCCCCCTGCTCCCCTGCCATCTGAATCTGTTGTGGCAAACTTGATGTGGATTTCATCAATTAAAAACTTTTCAGCAAGTGTTTTTCCTATTTCATATTCTGAGAGTGGAACTGGCTTTGATAAGTTTGATGTACAGTCTTCATGGCCATCCGGACAGGTAACTTCATATCCCCTATTCCTCAACCATTGTCCCTTCCAGCACAGTTTATTCTGTATAGCTGCACCAATGATGTACTTCTTGTCACTGGTTGTCTCTATTGCTAGTCCATTGGCTTGAGATGCATTTTGTCCTGGTTTTCTTCTACTTGCGATCTGTATAGAGTTGTATCTTACATCCATTGAAATGTTTAGTTGAGACGGATCTTCAACTCCTCGTTCCACATTGATTTCTTTCACTTGTTGAATCTTTGCTGACATGTCCCTCTGGTTCAATTCTGTTGTGGCCCTGCTAACTTTGTTTGATGTAGTCTGCATGCTTTGTATGGCTGGGGGTGGTACATCCATTGAAGCAAGTAGTAGTCTGGCCTTAGTGTTTCCTATTGGTGTGTCTTGAAGTCCAATAGCTAAGGAATAGTTTGGTGCAGCTGGGTTGCTCCCTGGTAGGTTTGTCTTGATTTCCTTGTAGAGCTTGTACTCAGCTGACTGGAAATTACAAGTTTTACACATCAGTGTGTACTTCCAGCATATTCCCCATTTGGTCTGCTTGGCTATGGTGAAATCTGGGTTGCTACAGTCACTTGCTTCATATGTGTGGTATCTGTAGACATCATTCATCATCTTTAGTAATTCTTCATTATCTACAAGTCTCATGCCTTTTATCTCATCTTCTTTTTTCATCTGTTTCAGGTCAGGATCACAGGAAGAAGACTTGGGTCGCAGTATCTTAGCAGTACCAGTGTTTCCTTCACAGTCTGGAACAGTAACACATTCACCATCCAATCCTGTTTTGGTTACCATGGAATACATATCTGAAGATAGCCTTTTCCACCCAGTGGATCCAGATGATGTACTTGGAACTGGTTCAGAATCAGTCTCCATGACATCTAGGTTTGCTATATATCTTCTATTAGGACCAGTCTGGTTCTTCTTAAACTGTGTAACTTTACGCCCTTTATCACCCTTCATGTTGCAGTCTCAAAACTTGAATGACCAGCCTCCCCACTTTTCCTCTATTTAACTGCTGTGGTTGCATATTGTCAGTAAGCCATAGGTATCTCCTGTAAATTGTCAAACACCAACTGCCATCCTCTGCTTCATGGCTAAGTCAGAGCCAATATACATAACCTGGACACTGGCATGTGTCAAGGTAGAGTTTTGTCCCCTTGACTGTCTAGACTCAGCTGTTGTTAATTGGACAGCTAGAGGAATGTTATATAACATACAAGTCAAGACACTTAAGATTGGGCTACTGTATGATAATTCATTTGACAGGCACAGTCATTTCAGTTTTGAGATATGATTGATTAAAGTTTGAAAAAAAAAAATTAATATTTAAAAAATATTAAAAATTATTAAAAATAAGTGAAAAATATGAAATTGTACAAATTCAGAATTTGAATGGTGTGAATAAAAGAGACTTTATTTGTGCTTAAAATCACACATAAATCAAGTTGGTTTGTTTGAAAAAGTATTAATTTTTTGCCCAATATCAATTTGGCCCCATTAGTGAGATTTGAACCAATTTTTCTATCTTAGTCAGTTTACAGGTGGTGTGGAAAACAGACTATAAAAAAGTCATTTGACAATAAAAACACTTGAAATTTTCAATAACAAATGTATAAACACATTTGAATAAAGTGTGAAAATTTGAATTGATTCGGTTGAAAACTGAAAATCTGACAGGCATGAGTCTAGTACTTCCAGGTCAAAGGTTCCCCCCCCCCACGAATGTAGTACCAGTGTTTTTTAAAAGTTTTTTTTTTTTCATTTTTTTTCTCAAGATCTGTGTGGTCAGTTTGTATGAAATAAAGGATGGAAAGGGTGGACCTTAAACTTGAAGAAACAGCCAGAGTCAAGAGTGTGGTGCATCTTGAAAAGGAGGTGGGATGTGATGAGTAAAGTGCCATGAATACAGCCATTTTTAATCTGACATTGGATTCATACACAGCCTGTTTACTTGTTGCTAAGGTAGCGAAAAATTTCTCTGGTCGACACATGTCGAGCTTTTGATATGTTATTCAGCTCATTTAGACGAACATTTCCATACCAACTTTTAACCCCCTCTGATACTTAATGTTATTTTAATTCCCTATTATGTTATAATGTAAGCCTATGGAAAAATAATTGTAGAATCTGGCCATAACCAATATATTAACAACAGAACACCTGATATAAGGAAGTAAAGTTATCTCCCTTGGGGGAAAGAGAGTTGCGAATTGAGTAATGGTGTTTAACGTCCCAGTCAATGATATTTTACTTATATTGAGACGTCGCCAGCTATAGGCCAAAGTGCAGAAATTTTGCCTGTGCAATGGCATGATTATTTTCCATGGTTGCACTAATGGCATTATACAGCAGGTTTTTTTTTTTTTTTTTTTTTTTTTATAGTGCCATGTCTGCCATGACACGGGACCTCGTTTCTTTTAAGTTCCCATCCGAAAGAACCGTGACTTTCATTTTGTAATGCCGAGTGCTTGGTGAAAGAACAGTCACTACCCACTTTCAAGTCTTGGGTCAGACCTAGGCCTGGCCGGGATTCAAGCCACTTATGAGCTGAGTTGAGTAATGGTGTTTAACCCTTTAATTGGCAGATACGCCAAACTACGCCATCCTGATTTTTGGAGGGTCTGTTGCACAATGTTTGGTGTAAAATTGTTAAAACTTGACCAATTGATGTAAATTTGGTACCATATGAAACTAGAGAAAATTGTCAACAAATCATATTCTTCGAGTTTTTTTATACGGAATATATTTTAATTCGATTTTTTAAATTGAAAATTACGAAGCGATCCCGGTCCTGACGCAGTGAAAAATTAGGAGTGCCCAAAAAGTACGGAAAAAGTAATTCGTTCAAACTTTGAAATTAAGTTTCAAACCCAAATAAAAACCACATATTTATGAAAAGCAGGAAAAGGTTGTTCGATTTATGTAAAGAAATAATAACTTGAGCCATAAATAACATCGAATTTGTTACTTCGAACAGCTACCACTTTTGATATTTATCATGTTTTATTTTGACGTTTTTGCCTTCACCGGAAAAGCAAAACGTTTCGTTCTTATTTTACATGGTGGCACTGTTTGATGCATCTTTTTAAGTGAATTTTCGAACTTTGATTGACAAATTTTATGCAATTAAAAAGGATTTTTTTTCTTTTTTATATCGTGACATATAAAAAATTGTATTTTAGAAATTATTTCATTCAACAATTTTAAATCTTCGGCAAATGATTCTGAGGTAAAACTTGCATTTAAAAATAAAAATTTTTACGTGTCATTATTACAACTTTATGTTTGAGTCAATGTAAATTTATCCCGATAGAAACAAGTTTTGTCGCAATCACAAATTGTAAATTTTATTTGATGCTTTTCTAAAATAATTTTTTCACACGATGACAATCAAAATACAACTTTAATTATAATGTAGACCGCGATTTGAATAGGATTTATCAATGCCGAGTAGCGAGTATCACGAAAATGTACACCGCGGCCGCACAAACAAATAAACAAATGATTAAATAATTGCAATAAAATTAGAAATAAAAAACTATATTTTACTTTATATCAGAACAATACATATATTTAAAAACAATCAAATGCCTGGATTGATATCTGTATAACCCATGCATCCGACACATGTTCACTGCATAGAATATATGTCTTCTCCTACGTCCGTACAGTGTTTCTAAAAATATAAAGGTTCGGCTTGGCTTCATAAATGATAACTATATATCATAACAAAGAATAAATAAATACAAAGTCAAAGTTGTGAAATAAATAAACTGATCGCGGGCATTGGTTCATCATAGCCATATGGACAATATGTCCCAGGGTCAATGATTTGTTTTGAACAAAAATCCAGGTAATGGAGTGTGGTTTCATGTTTTTAGTAGAAAAAGTTGATAAAAAATAAGAACAGTTATTGAATTTTAGAAATTCAAAAACCTGCATACATAATGATTAGAAATGAGAAGTAATTTAATTTGAATTTTTAAAACATATTTGTACATAAAGTTTTTAAACTATAAAAATTGTGTAAATGAAAAAAAAAAAGACAACGTGAACATTAGTTTTATTTATTTTACAAAGTTTTGTAAAAAAAAAAAAAAAAAAAAAAAAAAAAGAGAGAGAGGGGGGAGGGAATTAACTGATAAAGCCATCGATAATAAAAATAAATAAATAAACAAATAAATAAAAAATGCCTGCATGGTGGGAAATAAAATTGACTGTCGGTAAAGTCAGAAAAACATCTAGTTATACTGGTAAAATTCCAACAAATACAATTTTAGTATTAATTTTAAGAATTTTGAATCCAAATTTAGAGTTGAACACCATTTTTATGTATGTGTGTGAAAAAGAATTCATAACTAGTAATAAGGTTGATGTAAGTATGAAAATGAACTTTTTTTTTACTAACTCACAGAAAAATAAATACAAATTCAAAATCTATAGGAAATAATAAATACAATATCTTCATAGAAGAACCTACTAAAAATTTGTAATTTTGTCACTAAACATATAAAATAACTTAAAACTTTCTTGAAAACATATAGTTTAAAAATACGCGTCTGAATGTCTAGGTCCCCTTCTCAAAATGTGCAAATTTGAGAAAAATAATCTGTCTGCATGTCAAAAGTCGGTGGTCTTCACCAAGTACACCTGGTCCCAACATTTCTCCGGATTTTACAGCTTGAATAAAAGAATCTTGACTGGGGCGCAAAATTTCATGTCTCCACTCTCTGAAATGTGTGTCCGTTGAGAACTCTTGAATTTTCACGAGACTGACTATGACTTTTGATCACACACACACACACACACACACACACACACACACACACACACACACTCTCTCTCTCTCTCTCTCTCCCTCTCTCTCTCTGGTCGATTTAACCATAAAACTGAAGGCGAAAAAATAGTAAATAGTGATGATAATAGTGTCATTATTCTGCAACATGAGGACAATTCCTGTATGACATGTAAAACATAACCCAAACTCCGCGATAAAAAATTATTTCAAGCATTCTAAAAAGCCTAATATCATAAATAGTAATTTTAGGAATACTTGTCCTTGTAATCAATGCAGTGCCCTTACTTTGTAAGTTAATGTGTTAATGATTCTTCTTAGATTTCGGTGGATAGTGTAACACGCACATGCCTGTTGATTCAGGGTGGCTTACATGACAATGCTGTGTTTCCATAAGTTCGAATAGGTTCGTTCATGATTTGAATACTAAAATACTGTCCCCAGATTGCAATTAAAATTCTTTATGTAAAGTCAGATATAACTGGTAATGCGTCAATATAAGTTAGATAATATTGAGTTAATGTCTGAAATAACTATTGCTATCCACTAAAAATAAATGTAGATAAATGTATTGACAAACTTGACAATCAGTTTTAAAAATTGTAGTGTAATTGATGAAAACAACTTTTCCCAACCCAAAATGCATATAATATGTGAAATATGTGCATTTTGAAACAGTTGCAAAAGCTATTTGTTGCAAATGTTTGATATGATTCTATATATAAACATGATATATAGAAAGAAGACAAGATAAACTGGTTCACTGATTATCAGTTACCGTTGTAACAGTAACAGGTATTCATCTTTGCCAAATCCTAAGTAGTTTTGTTGTTTTTTCAAAGTTATTATTCAATTCCTGTCGAAGTGATCGGTTTGAGAATGATAGAGGATACCCAGAAAAAACACCAACCTTCAGAAGAAATATAAACTTTCCAACTCTTGGATCTGCTTGATTAGCTCGATTAGTCGATTCGGATTCGAAACCAGTGGTGAGAGGCACTGTAATCCTGTAAGGCAATGGTTTTCAGTGTTGCTTATATCTATGTCACTTGTACGCCTAAAATACCTTAAGTTTGTCAGGCCGACTTTTAAGCACTTGTATGATGAATAAAATGCATATTGTTCACCTGCTGTTGCCTACCTGACCTATAGCTAGTCTGATCCAAGGTTGTGAATTACCAACTTTATCAAGTATCTGGCATATATCTAAAAAGATATCATAACATCAATCCAAATTGAAACTTTAATCATTACAAGTTGTAGCAGTGTATGTTTATTGTACTTATCAGATATTTATGTCATGTGCTGATTTTGAATTTCTATTAAAATAATGCATTCAAAATCAGCACATGACACTTATTTCAAATTTTAGTAAGTGGATGTACTGCGAAAGCACATGGGTTTTCCCACGATTTGACCAAATTCGCTGATTCTGTTATCATGGTAATGGATATCGGCTTAGAAGGAAATTAAAAAAAAAAAAAAAAAAAAAAAATAGAATGACGTTTGGTATAATTATACAAATTTGATTCAGTATTTTTAGGGGGTAGATTATTTGTTATCTCGAGTTTCTTCAAAAGGCAAGATGACTTCAAGTTTTGAAACTAAGAGTCATGTATTCTTGTTTTAAGTGAAAGAATGAAAATTTTAAAATAATCTGTAACTTACAGTTCTACCAATTATACATTTTATAACAAAACGATTAAAAACTGGGTTGCACCTCTGTTTATTTTGCATGAAATATATAAATAGTAAAATACAATGATCTTTCACGGTCTTGATAAGATTTTTGCAATTTTTGTTGCTTTGGTAACAGAAATTTGATTGAAATTCTAATAAAAACAAAACTATCATGTATGTTTTCTAAATATAGTTGTTTCTCTTCCATCGTTCCTTTTCACTGATGAAGTATTGAGTCGAAAAAAAATGTCTTCTTACGTGAACATGTCCATTGAAATCACAAAATATGACTGTCTTTTTTGATGCCATAAGCTGATAATTCTGTAATTATCAACATCTCATTTTATGTGAAAAATACAAAATTTCAAAAGTGTACTTTGTGTAAGCTTTTATTAGGGGCTAAAATAATTTTTTTCTGTTAAAAATGCACTTTTTCCGCCTGCTGATATCTAGGCATTGTAAAGAATTATGGATGTTTATACAAATTCTCGTTTATAGTACATTTTTGTTATATTCGTTGCCATGGTAACCAATATTTAGCTGAAAATAGTTTTGAATGTTTTTTTTATTAAACAAAGGTCAAATTCATATATGGTTTCATAGTAATAAAATTTTCATAATATAAAGAAATTTGGGTTGAAACAGTGGTCTATTTTCTTCTTCAAATATAAATTTTGTATATAACGTTTGTTTACTTTTAGGAATTTAACCAGAAATACATGAAATTTGATGGTTTTATTTTTGGGGAAAACAAATAAATTTTGAAATGATCTTTTTACACTATATTTGAATAATGCCTAACTTCGATTTGTAAGCAAGAAAATCTATTTCAAGTATGCAGGAATCAAGATAATAGCAATGTTTTGGAAATCAAGCAAAAATGTGAAAAAATTCACACATTTGTGGTGTAAATGCTTTGTTTATGTTGCCATGGTAACAGATTTTTCGATTTTACCTATCTTAATGTAAAGTATGTTATATAGGGATACAAAATATAAAGGGGTTGGTTATTAACATTTTTACTGCAAATGTCCAAAATTTTGAATTGAAAATATGGTACATTTTTTGTTAAATTTACAAAATTCCTCTGCCAATTAAAGGGTTAACATCCCAGTCAAGAATATTTCACTTATATTGAGATGTCGCCAGCTATAGGTGAAAGTGCAGAAATTTTGCCCGTGTGTTGCGCTGATGGCATTATACAGCAGAGTTCTTTAGCGTGCCATGCCTGCTGTGACACGGGACCTCGTTTATTTTAAGTTCCCATCCGAAAGAGCCGTGACTTTCATTTCGTAATGCCGAGTGCTTGGCAAAAGAACAGTGACTACCCACTTTCAAGTCTTGGGTCAGACCAGGTCGGGGTTCGATCCCACGACCTCCCACTTATGGAGTGAGCACTCTACCAACAGAGCTACCGCAGTGGTCCTTGGGGGAAAGACATTATTTACAGATTTTACATGAAGATTATTATCAATTCTACTGATTTAAGGAGTAAAATGAACACATCTACAGTAGAGGATGACAAGAAATTATAAAACAGGTGCAGTAGTGTACTTTAACATGTACATTATGATTATCATATAGTGGGAAACAAAAGTGACAGTACAAGGCATTTAGCATCAACATCACAGAAAAGATTTCAAACCATTAAAAATAACTAAACTGCATAACTCTGTTTGAAAAGAATGGACAAATTTAAATGTAAACAAATATTTTTGATTATTTTGTATGGAAAAATGCATATGTAGCGGTGATGGATTTTAACTGGCCGATTCTGTATATTTTTTATCAGGATTACCGCATCGTTGTCGCTGATGCCGTGGATTTGTACATATTTGGATGTCATGACTCAATAACGTTATGCGATATTTTATTTAGTTTATCTTTTTATCTGTCAGATTATGTCGACTTACATGGTAATTTTCACTATGTGTTCCTTTTGCACTTGTAAAAGTTTACTCTTGTCAGCCATGTTGTTTAAGCTCTGGAAGCTGTTATTTCATTGGCTGATATCATAGCCTGGATTTCATTGGGTAGTCTTTGCTCACCCCGGGGATATAAGGAACGCATTTTACCAGTGGCTCTCAGACGAGATAGAGGTCCTAGCTGATCAAGTCTCTTCTCCCCTAGATTCTTAAGTTATTTCAATGTTTCGGACATTTATCTAAATTATTCATCTAAAATGGGCGGTTCCGAAATTTAGGCTTGTTTATTATTTAAATAACTTATTTTTTAAATGAATGTGTTAGGTTACGTTTGGTTATTTCACGGGTGGTAATATATCCGGCACGGTATACTTCCTCTTTGTCATTTTGTAACTTGTAACTGATTTAACTTGTATGATGTGTTATTTTGCCAGTTTTTGAATATGAAATGTAATTTAACAAATGATCGTTTTCTGTATACTTTGACAGAAGTAGGCAGAAGAAAACCTTCCATTGTCAAAGCCTAGTATCTTAAGAACCATTTTAACATATTAATAGGGAGTGCAAATATTACAGTTCCTGCTGTTTTACAGCCAACACTTACGGCTTTGGACCCTCAAAGTGATCTCAGTCAAGATTTACTATAAATTTGTCACAGCGTTGATAATAAAGTACAGTAAACCTTATCACATCTGTTTTCATTCTAGCCTTACTGTGAGCTCAGATGTGACAAACGTTTGTACACATTTTCCGATGATCACTTGCCTATGTTGAGCAATTCACGGTCTGGTTAGACTCGCTTCCTGTTGCACATAAAGGATGTACAAGTGTATTTATATTGAGCAACTGAAATATTACAAGTTTAACTAATATTTATCTAATCTTGTGTGTGTGTGCAGTAAACTGATGAGAGAGTGGTGAGAAAGCAAAATACAAATTAATCGGCATTAAATAATCATAAAAATATTAAGTATTCAGATCCAAATAGACCTACTCTTTAAAAGACCAAATTTCATTGCATATGCACTAGTTACATGGATTTTTTGCATTGTTGTATCATATTTACTTGGGCACTCACAGTGTTTCATCACACTAAAGGAATTTTAGTCTAGATCAACATTTTCCCTAATATAACAAATATGGTAGTGTAACAGAGAGGAGAAAAATGCAGGTCTGGGCAAGGGTACAAACCCTGGACATCACTCCCTGCCAGTTCTCCTGCAACTGAGCTACGCTGACCCATATCCCACATGTTCTATGTGTGATGCATTGCTGGGTTACAACAGTCAGTCCTTTTGAGCATCAAATGTCTTTCTTTCACATTCTGTAACATTAGAACTTGCATGGGAATTTTATTGGCAAAACTTTAGTAGCAAGTCCCAGGAAATTGGGAAATTCAAGAGAGTTAATTCATATAAGGGGAGACAACTGTGTCAATCAAATTGTACAACACATTGTATGCGTCTTAGAATTCTATTTTCAAGCAAGATTCAGAAAATTTGGCATCTTAACAGTAAAATTGCTTATTAAAGTAGAATAGACATGATAATACTGTTTATTTAAATATTTATTATATATTTTTAATAATTTTTCAAAGTTTTCAAATCAAGCTATAAACATCAATCTCGAGCAACAAAGTTCAACGTTATGAAATTATTATTAAAAAACTCAATGGAATTTTTTCATTATTCTTATTTCTATGAGTTCACTTGCGCAAACTTCGGCAGGGGGAACTATACAATACAGCCCTCAAAGTGGGATTCAAAACTAAGTGGCCAGCTGGCCACCAATTTAAATTTTCTGGTGGCCAGTGGAAATTCCAAGTGGGCAGGCAATCTTTCCTTCCAAATGATGAAAAATTAAGGCAACTTTTAGTTATGGAAAACAAAAATGCACATGTTTAAAATTGACTTACAACCACTTACATTAATGTTACATGATGTAAAGTGTCCATTATATTGCCTGAACAGTATCATTATATTGCAACAGTACCACGGAAATGCTGCAATAAGAACCGCTATGTATTGTTTTTAACAATGGCTGCCAGTTAACTTACACGAAGCAACACGTACGCAGTTTTATAGTCTGTATCAGATACCATGAGTTGGCATTCCATTCAGACATTTACTGTATACAGTTTGTTAAGTTAAAAAGACTATAGACGGGACTATTTTTAAGGATATCCATACACGTTGGTAATTTAGACTGGTTTCCCCTGAATCATTTCTATTTTTCATTTCCGGTTTTGAAAACTGTGAAATTTTTGAGAGCTGTTTTTTCACTACATGATGATTTTTTCATAAAATTTTTATTAGTAGAAGCATAGAGAGGTGATACTGTATAACTTTGACCAGTTATATTTTCGAGAAAGATATTTTTAAAAACTAGTGGGACATGCTAAATTTAGTCTACGGTACAACGAATCCCAAAATTAGGATAAAAGGCATTTTCTAATCTATATTTATTAAAAATGAATCTTTTTTTTTTAATTCAAAAGTATCATTTGAAAAATTAGATAATGGTGCTATACATACCTCTTCAAAATCATAACTTAATATGGTTGCAGGCGTGCATCGTAATTTCATCAGAAAATGTATCGTACCATAAACATTATAACCCCGTGAAATTATACCAAGTTCGGTAAACGAACACTAATGGTGTGTTATACAACAGTCAAGATTCCTTTTGTTATAAATAATGAAGCCGTCATTTAAAGAGAAAATCACGAACATTAGTAAAGCAAATGGATACACTTTCTTATAATGATTTAGGGGCGAGTCCCGAGTCTGAACAATGACAAGAGACACAGCATTGTTACGATAGAGTGAAATTCTCGAGGTGGAGCATGCCCCCATCCGATTTTTTAAAAAATATGTAATTTTAACTGATTGACATGTATTTTGAAACAGTCAATGAAAACAGGAAAATATATCAAAAAGGACAAACGTGTATTTGAACACTGATAAGAAAACTCTTGACTTTGTCTAGGTAGTGAAATGTAGAAAAAATGGAGAGAATCCAGAATTTTATTTTGGATTAAATTTTAGCATTTTATCATAGATATTGCAAGCAACGAATGCTCGAGTCCAGCGGCGAAAGGATACGGCCACTAAAGGCCACCAAAGAATCCAATGCTGGGAAGTGGCCGAAGGGCACAGCACCAAGAGAAAACGATTTTTTAACATCTTAATATTTCCTAGATCCTTTGATTTAACTTCATATGTATTCTCTCTCTCTCTCTCTCTCTCTCTCTCTCTCTCTCTCTCTCTCTCTCTCTCTCTCTCTCTCTCTCTCTCATTTTTAAACCTAGCTATGTAAATACTAATTTTGAAAAGCATGTTTATTTTTTACTACTAATGTCAGCTATCATCTTCCAGTAGGGTTTGGCCAAGACATGGAAATTCGAAGTGACTGTTCTTTTGCCAAACAACGGTCATTTTGAGATAAAAGTCTTTTACTTTGGAAGAGACCTGAACAAATGATGTCCTGTGACATGATCCATATGTGACATTAGGCGGGATACACTTAAGTACCCTGGCCTCGTTGAATTGCATGTGAGATAGATATGATTTCAACTTATAATAATAATAATAATAATAATAAAGCCATTTTACTCTATTATAAATTGATCATTTTATCTATTCAACATCATATGTATTTATCCGCGCACTTATCAACTTTGGCTCATTTTGATAACGATTATTAAAACTACTGTTTGACCTTTTTGCTGAGGTACGAGAAGGGATAATTATTTGCATAAAGAAAAACATCTACTTAGGATTTTTTCTCAATATTTATTTATTTATTTATTTATTTATTTTCAAATAGAACTCTATCAGTTTTTCGCGATTAATTCAAATATATTTTTTCAGCATTTTATTTTTATTATTATTTGCATATTTGCATTCATTTCATTCTGAGAAGTACTGACTTGATTTCCATTTTGAAGTGTTTCATAATAATATAGGTTAATGTTATGTGTGTTGTATAAGGGAAATATAAGTTTTTTTCAGTTAAAACAAACATTTTCTCACATTAATAAATAACCAACAACAAGCCGGAAATGACTAATTAAGAATTTACTTATCCTTATCAAAATGTTCTTCTATCGGTGATAACTTAGCATATTGCTACACGGAATTTACTGCTGTGTTGTGGATTGGTCGCAAGGTTACGAATAACTTGTTCAGGCCCATTTCGATGAAGAGAAATACAGAACACACATTACCGATTTCAGAGAGAGAGAGAGAGAGAGAGAGAGAGAGAGAGAGAGAGAGAGAGAGCTGTAATGGACTTGAAAAATACTCTTGTTCAAGCGGATTTTAATGAATATATTGATTCTAGGAAAGTAATACAACCGAACTCTAGCAAAACAATTTAGCAACTCATTTAGAATTTTGTTTAACTTTTATACGGGCTTTGGGATGTAATAAAACTTGAATTTTAGACTATCACAACTGGTCAACATAAGTATCGTGGCATGTCGCATTATCTCAACTTTTTATTTTGGTATCACAACTTTTGATGATAATCATATTATCTCGACTTGTCAAGATATTGAGTTTACATGTCGATATAATTTTAAGTCGACTAAAATTATGTCGATGTCAGAATTAAGCCACCATAGATTTGGACATTATGATACTATGCTGGACATAAATTCTATCAGTTGAGTCTTTCTTATAATAATTCAGGGCGACATTCCATGGATGAAGGGAAAAAAAAACAAAGAACGCTAACATCTCATGTGACGCGATGACGTCACAATGATTTGACAGCCGTTTTACAATAATTCACCCTTCCACACTGCTACTGGCAACGGCACGCGCTCCCGTTGTTACGTTGATATTGACCAATCAAATTCACGAATCATTCGTCCGCCATTAACTCCGACAACTCCGACGTTTCTGCATAGATATGTTTACATTCATATATATGTGTCAGCGTTAAATCTTTCACTTATAATGCACAACAACCACCGACTCGTATGAAAATATGGTCAAGACGTGTTCTTGGGGAACGTGCAACAGCGATTCCAGGTTTCCTGAACGTATTGTTGATGTCAGATTTATCCCGTTCCCCAAACCTAAAACCAACTGGGAGAAATGTGCACGCTGGGTTAAAGCTTGTGGTCGCCCTCATTCTCAGCTCAACGTAACAAACATTGATCGTCATAAGTTTGTTTGTTCCAAGGTAAGTGCCTATACAGATGCATCTTAATAATCTCCGACACCCCTTTCCTCCAAAGGGGGCGGGGTTAGTTTCGGGTTTTGCGTAATGTTTATCATTTTTAAAAACTCTGTATACGGTACATTTTTAAACATCTCATGATCTGTGCTTTCCCCAAGCTCAATGATTCCATCATACCCCTTTCTTTCAATCATCACAGCGTTAGTCCGACACATCTTTCGGACTACATAACGTAATGGGTTCTCTGTTTACAGTAAATAAAAAAATATGCAGGCGTTATAGCTCATCTGGCTGAAATTTTACGGATTACAACACAACGCAAACTCTAAAGTGCCCTGCTCATATAAATTTTAAATTTGATCTTGACAATGGGATAAGTGCCTTGATCTTTCTCTGGAATAAATTAGTTTTATGTTTGAATGGATTTACAATCACAAAATTTATATTCGAAAAAATAACATATGTAATTAAGATGTACAAGGTGGAAACATATGCGATGGCTTAAAAGGTAGCATGTCAGACTTCAGATGTAAGGGTAAAGGATTCGAATCCTGCCAGGGACATGTGAACTTTGCATGTTACTTGATTTCACACTACTGCTAACTAACCTGTTGTTAGGAGAATTGACTGATCAAGTGGCAACCTCTGGAAACACTGTTTTAGTGAGATATAAAAGAAAGTGTATGTGTTAGTGCAAAGCAGACACATGCACAGCTGGCCACCAGTTATGGGCAACAGTGCAGTAGTACCGGTACTACACTGCATAAGAAAAATAGATAAGTAATTAATCACATTGAGACTCATTAAGAAATGTCTTACTCTAGACAGGCACTTGTTGAAATGGCATTAATTCCTAGAGATGACTCGATCAGATGTATTCTTACAAGTTACAGTAATAATTTTTTAAAATTATTACTTTCATAGCATTTTGTGAAACCTGATGGTCCAACTGAAGAATACCCAGATCCTGTACCAGCAGATGGATCCAAGGTCAAGAAAAGTCGCCCTCACTGGCGCCAACGTCATGTTCAATCAGAAATCAAGTGAGTAGTTTTCTCCATGTTAAGATGTAAAATGCATGCAAACTGAAGTGACCAAAGGTTGTGTGAGGTAACTCAGGTTACTGAATCATTAATAGATTATATTTTCATTTACTAGGCTCAACATAGATCTATGGTCTGTTTGGGTGTTGTAAACATGAAATTGGTTGAATGAAGCAACTCAGTATGTGAACTGAAAAAAATTAAGATATCAAAAAATATATATAATTTATTAAATGTTTACAAAAAAATTTTTAAAAAATCACATTCTGTACAATTTATTCAAATCTTATTGAGCATCCACTTTTAGTTTCATTACATACATTAAACACACATGTACAAACATGTACACACACATGCACACATACACCAGACACACACATACACTGTAAATGTACATTTCAATTCATAATTAATATATTTTTTAGGGCAAGAAAACAGTTGAACTTTTCTGAAGAAGCCTCTCCTATTCCAAGAAGTGACAAAGATTTCCTCACACAATCACAGTATCAATTACCTGGGCAAAGTTGCATTAGAAATTACTGTAAGTGTAAGCAGATCAGGTAAAATTTCTTAAACTAGTGCATCACATGAAAGGTGTAGGTTGAATCCAAAACCTATAGCCCATTAGGAATAGCTGGAGAATTGCTGAAGATGCAACATAAAACAATAAATCAATCAATATTACATATTATTATAATTTTGAATAGTTTCAATTTTTAGCTTACCTGGCCTATGGCCAGCATGAGCTTATGGCATAGCACAGCATATGTCCATGAGTGCATGTGTACATCTGTAACTCACATATTCGACATTTCCTCTGAAACTACTGGGCCAATTTTGATCAAAGTTCACAGGAAGAGTTATTGGGTAAGGCCTTAAGCTTTCATATTTGGTCACCATGACCTACATGTGAAAAAAAAAACCTTAAAAATCTTCTTTTTGGAAGCTAGATATGACTGATTCAAACTTTTTGTATTCATTAACATGATTCAAACGCATGTTGTAATACCATACATAACCAGGTAAGCAGTAAAGTCGAAGGGCTTCTTGTTCATTTAGTGAAGGTATGGCAAGGCATGAAATTTGTAAAAAAAATGCCAGTTTACATAAAATATCAGTCATAAAAGAAATATTTGGGAAAATACGTTCAACAAAGAAATCTCTATAAGTATATACTGCAAGGTCACACCAGGGTGCACCTGTAACAAGCAGTTGACCTTGAATTTGTACATAATATTCATGTTCCTTGTTTATGGTTACAATATCATTTTCTTTTATCAATAAAAAATTATGTATGCTGTTAAGAGCTTCAGATATAGTCATGTCTCTTGCTTTGTAGGGGCATTTTACTTCTAACAAACCACAATTTCCTCCCTCACACACTTTGGCATCTGGTGTAGCTGCTAGAAATGGGAAGGCATTATTAATAACTAACCCACACTCATGAAGGTGGACATTGTCAGCAGATCTTTCAGTCACATATTTAGCTTTTGCTGCTTTCTCTTTGCATATCCCATAATCTGTAGCAGCACAGTTGAAATTCTGAACAGAAAAAATAGCATGTAACATGGCATTTGTTGGCTGTCTCTTGCGCTGAATTATTCTGTGCATTTTTGAGGCTGTTATTCTTGTTTTCCTGTACTCGTGCCACTTCAGACTTTTATGTTGCTCTCTTGTACTCATTTCTATGTCGACTGAATTAACTATATTTTTAACTAAATCACTGTGCCATGGTGGAAGTTTTACTTTAGTGTCTTTCGGAAAATCTAGATTGGCACATACCACAGATGAACTTTTGTTAAATTTTGTTTCTTTGATCAGCGACTGTAAATTATAAAAAAATATATAAATTATGACCAATTTACATTTCTATTTATTTTAGGCTCTCCATTATCAGTCTTGTCTGTAGCTGCTGAATTGACAGACTTGCAACAGCGACTAGTAGCATGCAAAGAACAGCTGCACCAGCAAAAAATTTTGAATGAACACTTGTTGGCTGAGAATGAATCTTTGAAGAAAATTTCCGCACATACTAGTTCTGATTTTTTACCTTTGTCCGTTGATATGATATTAAAACAAGACACTGAAGATAAAAAGTTATTTGAATATTACAGTAGTTTAAAGTATGACACATTTGTAAAGTTGCTGCAGTTTTTAACAGCAGAAGATACACCAAAGATCCAAAGAAAGAGAAAAGATATATTGTCCATGACTAATGAAAATCAGTTATTGCTTACTCTAATAAGACTACGTCATAACTTCGGACTAAAGGATTTAGCATTCAGGTTTTGTATATCACAACAAGCTGTTAGTGAGATTTTCAATGCCTGGATAGACCACATGTTTTTATTGCTGGGCACTATACCTATTTGGCCTCACCGTGATGAAATTATCAAAACTATGCCACTAAAGTACAAGTTAGATTTCCCAAGTACACTAGCAATTTTGGACTGTACTGAAAACCCAAAAACCATCTTCCCTCAAACTTCAATCTCAGATGTACTCGGACTATAAATCAGCAACTACACTTAAAGCCTTAATTGCTTGTGATCCTATGGGGAATATTATATTTGTAAGTGAACTGTTTACTGGATCTATGTCCGACAAAGAAATAGTAGAAAAATGTGGTTTTCTTAAATTACTTGGACAGTTATTAGAGGCTGGTTATATGAAAGTAGGAGATTCAGTGATGGCAGACAAAGGTTTCACTATTTCAGAAGAGCTAGGAAAAATGGGAATAAAACTTAATATACCACCATTCGTCTCAGCTGGAAGTCAGTTGTCACAGGCAGATGTGAACTTAACTCAAAAAATTGCACAACATCGAATACATGTGGAAAGAGCCATTAAAAAGATACGTGTGTTTAAGATGGTTTCAAACTGTATTGGAACAAATGTGTTTGCTTCTATAAATAAAATATGGACTGTTTGTTCTCTATTGACACTTTGGCAAAATCCAATTTTAAAGTCAAATGAAAATGTATAGCCTAAAAAAGTAACAAACCTGGTATCCTAGTACTGATCCCAGTGGAGCTACTCCAGAATCACATGACATTAATGGCCTTGGTGAAAGAGATAACCGAGATATCGGTGCACCTTTGACTGTTTTCAACAGAGTTGCTTGCAAATCTGTAATGGTTGGTAACCTTTTTTTGAAGTAAAATGTTATAATTATAAACTATAATATATAATAGATTAAAAATTTATTACATAGTATTTGTATATTACTGATTTTCATGTTTATGTTTGACATTGTCATATACCTCCATCTTAAAATCCAATTTAGAGATGACGCACTATAAATACAACCTTATTATGAGAAGGTGATCTAAAAATAGTACTATCTGCAAGGAAACCAAGGGATTTGCAAAATAATTATTTATTAACGAAAGCAATTCTTGTAATTTAAACATATATCTAAGGTGATTTCTTAAGCAAGTTTTACTATATTTAATATTATTGAGTGCTTGATTAGCAGCATTTGTTGTGATAATTGCAATTGTTTGTGTTTTTTAATTTATTATTATTGTATGAACAAAAGAAAGTTATTAATTGTCAGACAAAGGAATAATAAAATCCTTTTAACTTTACTTAAATGTTCTGTTTCATGCTTTGTCATGCTACCTGTTATTGCTATATAGCACATCAAAGTTTGCTATAAGGCACACATTGGTTACATTTAAATTCAGAGTGAATTTAAATACACATCTGTCTATAAAGAGAAAAAGCCTGTGTCATTCATAAATCATGGTTGATGTTTACAAACCAACCTTTCATATTTCAATGGTTTTTGAATGATTGGAGCTTTTTGTCGCTTTTCTTTTGCCTTGGTTACTACCACTTTATTCACAGACACAGGATTAATTTTGTTTCCCCTAGGAATATGC
The DNA here is from genome assembly GCA_029721355.1 of Tegillarca granosa. Classification (NCBI taxonomy): domain Eukaryota; kingdom Metazoa; phylum Mollusca; class Bivalvia; order Arcoida; family Arcidae; genus Tegillarca; species Tegillarca granosa. The sequence continues at coordinate 105,169 of JARBDR010000152.1, forward strand.
CAAGTCTGTGGCAAGCTGGTGCATGCTTGTTCAGCAGGTGCATCTTTCAGCCCAAGAATTTTCATCTGTTGAATGGTCTTTACAAGACCTACCATGTGGGAACATGTACCTCCTGTTCTGTAACACAAAATAATACTTTACAACAAAATTACTTATTACAATGTACAGAAAATTTCGGGTTACAATTGTAACAGTTACCACTGTTTAGAGAAATCTGAAGCTAGATCAACAGTCTGGATCCATTCTAAGGGGTATGTTGTGAAATGACACAGTGCTCATTTCAATTTAAAATAGTGGGGTTTGTTAACAAAATGGCAACTGTTGTTTTATGTATCATTTGAATGGTAAAAACCATTGTTCTTAATCTAAAGTAGCCAGTCCAGTAAAATTTAAAGAGTACTTGCCCTGTTGTAAAAATAATTATATGTTTTGGCCAATTTCAAATACTTTAACCATATTAATGAACATTAATTTGTCATTTTAATTCACACTGAAAAAAAAAGAAAAAAAACCTATACACCTTGTTAAACAGCATCTTTTGAAAAAACATAAAAATTTTAATAACTAGATTTTGCAAATTATTTATACAAACTTTTGTATATATTGTAATGACAATTTAATTTCTTACTAGCCAAATAAAATTAAATAGTTGGTAAAAAGAATTTTAAATTATCTTCCAAGCTGGCTATTTATAGCTGATTATTAAAATTTTTTCAGATGATTCAAATAAATTCATGTAGTATAGAAAGAAAAAATAAACAAACTTCATGTATTAAAATAACAACTGAATATAAATGTTTATAAATTTTATGCAAGCAAAATTGAAACAATAAATTAATTTTAAAAACAGACACAGTAAATGGTAGTTATTATTTCTGCATTATATTTAAATTCCATTTTCACATTATTTTTATCGGATATTTATTGTTTTTGTTCGAAAAACATTTTTTAAGGGAGAGAACCGTTTGAAATTGTAGACATATACTGATCTAAATATAGCAATATATGTCTGTGTTATGTTACAACCATTTACCGTTTCACAATCAACTAAAACTTACGTGATAACAAAAAATCCAAAAACGAAACAAACAAGAGGAAAATGTCCCACGTTACCCAGCTGTACAGGAGCAGTATGCATCACAGGCGAAGTGGTTGCTATTCATTTCCGTCACTGTTACAGAAAGTACGTGTGGCTTTTCTCCCTTCCTCATGCTTTTGTAACACCGCCCGCTGATCTCTGTTTCGCCATTTGGACCCTTTGTAACTTTGATGTTATGAATATATCCTTCTTTGTAATATGACAAACCGCGATTGAGTGCCTTCTGAGAGAAATTTACTTTAAAATATGTAATAGAAAAGTCTTCCGGGATTAGATCCAAGGGGAAAGCCGCCATGTTGTTTATTCAAACTGTCGGACTACGATATCACGTGACGGGCGTTGCTATACGTGGGCGTGGCGTGGTAGGGTGAATTCACTCGCCAGCATACCACGTGATCAAAACTTCTTAACGTTTGTGCAGAATGAAAGGATAACGTTTACGTCAAAAACGTAATTTTAAACGTCGCTATTTCGGGAAAACGTCACTACGCGATTCTATTGTCAATAGAAATAATTGTTCCGCACAAATGCTATGAGGTACACTCAAATTTTTCTCTTATCAATATTTTTTTTTAGAAGAAATAAGGGTTTTTTGGGACAATGGTATGTTTTGTTTGACAACCCAACATTAAACAATTTAAATATGGCATAAGATTTTTAGTTTTAATGGAATTTACCAGAGCACCACGTGATACCTCATAGCGTTTGTGCGGGACATGATTTCTATTGACAACGGAATCGCATAAAATGACGTTATTCCGTAATAACGACGTTTTGTGGGAATATTTGACGTAGACGTTTTCTATTTCATTCCGCACAAACGTTAAGAGGTATCGATCACGTGGTACGCTGGCGAGTTCTATTGTGTCATGTCTCAAACTTTGACATTGATTTATTCCCTAATTTGAGTTGAGTTTGCACTCAATTGAGTCAATGATTGTAAAACCGGGGCCTGAAGTAAAACAACTTTTAAGATAAATGAAATGGCTTCATTTGCATATATGGTAACTCTGTATTTTGAATATTTAATATTAATTTTCAGCATCAACATCAAAGCGGAATTTACAAATGACGGCGAAACCAACATGTGCACCGATGTTTTGCGTTTTAAATTGTGGTAATCCTCCGAAATACAAAAAAAGACGCTAACGGATGTGATCGGTGTGAATGTTCTTTATAAATATATTTTCTTAAAACTTAACTGTGTTTTTTTTTAGGGCCTTATATAATCTTAGTAAGGCGTTGACTTACATACCCAAACTGGCTCATAATATGATGGTAGACCGCCAGCGTTTCTCTTATTTTTTGCATAGTTTCGAACCCCACAAGGAGAAATTCTAGTTTGAAGAAGTTATCAGTTTGCTTGTCGAAGGATAGTGGGGTTTTTTTGGTGGGGGCACTCCAGTTTCTTCTTCCATCTCAGAACTGTCCGCCTCGACATAAATCAAGTAATATTGACTGGGGCTTAAAACACCATTACGAAATCCCACTTTTATACAGCTTACTTTTTTTTTTGAACGAATCTGGATTTGGCGTATAACATCAATACTCCATTCCACTCTAAAAATGAAATTTGTTTATTTAAAGAAATATTATAGTTACCATTATTTTTCGTGAAAGAAACTAAATTGGGCGTAAAATATCATTTCTCCATTCCATTGTAAAAACTTGATTTTTTTTATTTAAAAAAAAAACAAACTATTTTACCGTTAGTTTTTCCGAAAAGAAATCTGTATTGGGCGTAAAACACTTATCCATTGCACTCTTAAAACTGAAATTTGTTTTATTTAAATCAAAGAAATACTATATTTAATTCTTATTTTTCCGTGATAAACATTTCAAGAAAATGGATCTAAATTCATCACTCATTCCGATGTAAATCCATATATTACAAAATGAACAAATCTGATAGCATGTGGGAAACAAAACCCAGTATGGATCGGGCGTCAAGTTTGCCATTAAATATGATATATCTACACAATGTTGTGTTTTTATCCAAGAACACAGTGCATATATCGATACTGGGGTCTCCGAGATGAGAAATTGTATTACTAAAAATATAACCATTATGGTTGTCCGCCGTTTCATACGTTCTTCGTGTGAAGTTGTTGTTCGGGCGTCTTTCATGTCTTTTCTGTTTATTTTCACAATCAGATATACAGTGGTCATAATTATAATAACACAAAAAATCAAGTCGAACGTTCCCATTGTTATACTTTGTATAATACGAACCAAAGGGGGATAAATCACTGGGTTGAAATTTAACGAAACGCACGTGTTGTTTGGATAATAATGAGCGAAAGAGGAATTAACAGAGTGCAAAGGGAGGTAAGTTTGAGATTCTTGTATGTATGTCACCGTGATATCTGGCAGACAGACTGCTAGGCTTATCAGAAATGAAATTAATAACAGTTTGTAGGTATTTTTCACGGTGCAAAACCGCGGACCCCGGAACGGAAACTGAAGAACAATAAATCTTTGTATAGCTAAACTTGTGGTAATTAAAATTGAATAAGAATGAAAAACAACTGAAAAATTAGTCAATGTCGATTGAATCAAACACATCGGATATGTTAATGGGGTTTCTGCATTGTACAAGATGTAAATTATCGGATTCAAACCACTCACCAGTAATCCCTTCAAGAAGTCTGAAATCGTTAAACTAACAAGGAAAACGGACGTGGAATTTCGTAATCCTCTTCTTAAGAATACATATACCACAAAAATATTGAAAACACATGTTAAGTAACAAAGTATTGGCAAAACCATCCCTCCATGTATGCCAAAAATTTTGTGAATTAATACAAAATCCGTATTTGTATGTGTTTGTGAAATATTCCATGTAAAATTAAAATCATTTATCTGTTCAATTCCTACGTCATCCATTGTAGAACATGACAAAAATCCAGCAATTTTTTTTTAAAATCCTTTTTAAAAGCAGTTCCAAAAATGAGACTTATATGGGCTGTCTTTAAAATAATCCTTTTTTAAGGACACTGCTATATCTTCCTGATAAAGATTTTCTAAAACCTGTAAGTCATACACACCAATATATAACTCGACTGATTATTAACTCATCCGTCTGACGAAAAATAACGAGTCCTACCGAAATTTGCCGATTGATGTCGTCCTTTCTCGCCAATATATAACTCTACTAATTGTGAACCTATCCATCTGTCAGAAAATAACGAGTTCTACCGGAATTTGCTGATTGATTTGTCGTTATTACTGTTTATCAAGCTATTAAGCTTTATTACCAAGTCGATCGTAAATATATATATATAATTTATCTACTCATTGCCTTAACAAACCATTATTGAGTTGCACATATGGGAAATAAATTTTAAATTGAAACTGAATCAGCATTAAGAATTCTTGGTATTGTCAATTACACAGTTGATGTCCAGGTAATGTGTAATGAGTGATACGCTCAAAGCTATGAATATTTCGGTTTAAATGTCCCTTAAAAATAATTTTTGTTTTTTTAAATGTTCCCAAGAAAGAATTTCGCTTTTATTATTTATTTTAATCGCCAACCTAGGTAACATACTTCATTGATTTTATGGCGTTTTTTGGCTATATTGGAATTAAACGCAATGCTACAATAAAAGAAATAAAGGATGAGTTTCAAAAAGCCGAGCGATCCGCTTATAGGAAAAATGCAAAGAAACAAGGTTACATCTTTGGGAGACCTATACATCCCAACGTCGTCTCGAGGCCAAATGCAAAACGTGCCAGTATAAAACATAACGTAATATAGACACCTCAAACTTGTTACTGAAAAAAAAACTTAATATCAAAATGTGTCATTGGTCGTTAATCACTACTATTACCCGTGATTGTGAAGAGCAAAATTCAAAATACAAAATTTTCGCTTGTGAACTATTGTAGCGCCTACATGTCAATGATAATAGTTCCGTGCTTTACATGCTTCATAATGTTGCTTTGTATACCTTAAACTTGTATAGGAAACGCATGCGTGTTGACCAGTGGCCTGATGATAGATCATAACGTTGCTAGGTATGTACGGCATGTATTGACAGTAGCTTTAATGATATGTTCCGGTGAGTAGAACACAGGTCGAATGAGTTATTTGTTTATGTAGCATATACACTGCGTTTAAATGAGAAAAAATGTTGTTAAAACAAAAAATTCAATAAAATATATCAACACAAATAAAAAACGGACGACATTTAAGATTCGAACCTAGGATTTTGAGGTTTTTATTTCCTACGTAAATTCAAAACGGATGATAATATATAAAAGTTTTGGTAGTCAAAATATCTTTAATGGAGAGGAATGCGCTCTGTGTGTATTAATAAAAAAACGCGGTTATTTCCATAAAAAAAATTCGTATTTGTACGGAAGAATACGGAATGCAGTATTCTGAAATGTATGTTAAACACAAAATGTAATGTTTGAGCAAACTTTTAATATTCAAACCCGTTTCGTTTTGATACTTTCTTTTTGATGTTTTAAGGGTGAATAGTATTGTACCGAGGTTAAAATTTTGAATTCTATAGGCGGATGTCCCGGCCTCTTGAGAATCATTCTTTGTTACTAAAAAAAATGTGTACTTGGTAACGACCAACGCAAACAGGAACATAAAAACTAGACCAATAAAACCATTAAGGGAGAGAATATTTTTAATAATTGGAGATATGGAGGGGCGTAAAACACCATTACTCCACCACACTACCATTGGACTGACCCCAGTGTAAGAAAGTTGTCAATTCGCTGCTCAGGCACTCCGGTTTCCTCCACCATTCCAGAAGTAATCGCTTTGAAATAAGTAGCGTAAAATACCATTACTCGCCTCAACTATCTTTACTAAAAACATAACATTTTAGTTACAAGTTTTGTGATAAGCAAAGGGCCTTTAGACAGTTAATTTTTTTTTTCTGTATCAACATTGTTAGTAAATTTTAGCGGGTACATCAGCGGAGGTAGATACATATCACAAATACCTGCTAAATTTTAATGTGCCAGATGTGCACATTTCGGAAATTCCTTCCCGAGTCATCAGTGGCACTAAGACCGAAAAGTTTGGTAAATAAAAAAGCATAAGCCAAACAGTTGAAAATTAATATAGTAATATATAATATAGTAGTATAGATTATTTCTTTAAATTTTTAAAAACTGATGTCCTTGACAGACACACCACAGATACAAACGTGATATTTAAATTGACTGGTTTCCTATCTATATATGCTTCGCTCGGTTAGAATGCCGTCTACGGTAAAGGTGACCTATCTCTTAACTGGGTGGATATATATGTTAGTTCACATCGAGAAGGAAAAAAATAGCCATCTGTTTTAATATTACAGCATCGGATCTGTAAGTAACATTGAGGGGAAATGACAATTCATTTTAGATAGTTTACTTTGTGACGCGTCAGACAATCATTAATTCCAAAATTAATTATGACGATTTTCAAACAAAGAGACATGATTTATGGAAAATAATGGCGACGTCATCAGAAATCACAAAAGATATTGATGTAACGACATGTCCTATTTGTCTGGAGGATTTTAAAACACCAAAATGTCTTCCATGTCTTCATAATATCTGTGAGACATGTCTAAACTCGTATATAATAACCGCCTTCAAAAGCGAAAGTAAAAGCAAAGTCCGGAAATCCCAATTTAATTGTCCTGTCTGTAGAGAGCAAATCACGCCTCCCGATCCAACGGTAGCACATCAAGAATGGTCAAAACAATTTCGGTTAAATCATTTGATAGTTTCATTGTTGGATCAAAATAAATTGAAGGTAAAAGAAAAGTTGTGTGATCCTTGTAAATCGATGAATGATGACGCCACGGCAGTTAGTTGGTGTCATGATTGCAATGAAGCCCTCTGTGAGATGTGCGTGAACGTTCATAAGAGGCTTAAAATGTCAAAGGACCATGATTTAAAAAATATAGACGAATTAGAAGATGCACCAGTGATAAATTCAGTACAGTCATGTGAAAACCACAAAGGAAAAAATGTTGAGGCGTTTTGCCGGGACCATAACCAGCCTTGCTGTGCGACATGTGTAGCCATTCATCATCGTAAATGTGATCACGTGACAACACTCGAAGAAGCAGCTAATGGAATACTAGAATCCGAGGAACTTTCGGACCTATTAAAACGCTTGAAATGTACCAGTGTCTTAAACCAAGAAATTATAAAGGAGAAAAGGGAGAACATCAAGATATTGGAAGATAAAAAATGTGATATTCAGAAAGAATTACAAGAAACAAGACAAAATATCATAGATAGCTTTGATAAGTTGCAGTCGTCATTTATGCAAAAGTTAACACAAAAACACAACCAGAATGTAAAGGAACTGACTGACTCTATAAATGACATAGAAAACAGAAATAAAGTTATTCAGAACTGTTATAAATTAATGGAAACCTGCAAGACACGTTCCAGTGAGACTCAAGTGTTCTTAGAAATGAAGAAAATACTAGAGAGAGAAAAAGAAGAGGTAGAAGAATTAGAACAAATACTGACCAAACATAAAAGCGTTGAGTACGAGTTTAGGCTGGATGACGATATTAACAAACTGATTACAAATTTAAAGACGATTGGACAGATAGATGTCACGGAGAAAGTGAGTTTAAATTTGTCTGCTGCAAAATATCCCAAATATCAAATTTCTGAAAGAATGAATTTAAAAGAATGCATTCCTCAACTGGTATCTTCTATTTCTATCAAAGACAAATGTGGAGTTGATACTTGGGTTTATGGAGGTTGTTTTCTGTCAGATAACACAATACTATTACCGTTATATAGTGGACAGAGACTTGCTTTATTTAATAGTAACGGTGACTTAATTAAACAAAGTGGTCAGTTATCAGGTTATGTGCACGATGTCTGTATGCTGGATCCTACTACTGTAGTAGTAACACGGTGTTATGACAAAGTTATTGATTACATTAACATTCTAACACTAACAGTAAATAAGACAGTATCAGTAGGTGTCTGGTGTGGTGGGATAACTAGTAGTGACAACAAACTTTATGTCGGATGTAATCACAAACTATTGATATTAGATAAAGATGGAAACAAAGAAAAGGAAATCAACACAAAAGGTGATATACAAGGTGTAACTATCATTAATCAAGGAGAGAAGAAGATTGTTTACACTAACTACGACAATCACTCTTGTCACTTTGTTAGATACAGTGACCTACAAGAAATTCAACGTTTTACACATTCAGAGTTAAAGAGTCCCCTTGGTGTAACATCAGACAGGGAGGGAAATGTTTATATTGCTGGAGAATCATCAGGAAATGTGTTTCAGTTATCATCAGAGGGATATCTTTTACGTGTTTTACTTCAAGGTTTGGGCAAACCTCGTGGAATCATGTTTGATGGAGACACTGACCGATTCTTTATCTCCTACTCTGATCACGCAAAGGTAAACATTTACAACATGATAACACCCGAAGCAAAGAGTTAAAATGAGAATTTAATAACAGTAAAAAATAACAAAACAATTATTATTATTATTATTATTATATCTTTTATTTGCTAATTTCATAGAGAACAATTTATGGTGATATCAGACTGTGGACTTCAGCTGTTTATCATAAACATTCACTATACACCACAAACATAATGATAACTTTTATTATCATATTTATAATTAATATATTTTATATGAATGTTAATGGTATTTAATCCATAAAAATTAAATACATTTATCTAAGCATGTCATATTACACTTGTTGTCTCCCTTTAATTTACTCTGTAGTGTTTTAAATCTGTATACAAACTGCGTGCAACTATCGTGATTGTCATTGATTTTTGAGAATTTCACCCACCCTCACGCTTCCTTTAAATGTAGTTATCGAACATTTTACTGCTGTTTGTTAATTTTATACTTGCAGGATTATTATATCGTCAATTATAATGAACTTCTTGGATTTGTCACGGCTTTGAACAGTGGTTACACTAAAATGTGGAAAGCGTTATTTGCTCTCACCAGTATAGAAAAAAGACATCTATATTCTTTTTATTTTATAAATAAATGCATACTAAGTTTGGTAAACATCTGTTACCAGGGTTTACCTAATTTTTCTGATTTTCATTGCAATTTCAATTATTTCTTAAGGATGCCCTTTCAAAAACTCGTGTATTGAAGTCTTGGCTCCTTCATTTACACAGCCGTGGCCAGATATTGCCAATTTTTTATTAATAAATAATAGTTAAGAATTCAAGCATTATGTTATTTGTTTATAAAAATATCAGTTTATTTTTAGCTTTAACCCCGTACATTGTCTAAGATAATTACCATTTGTTTGTCTTAATTTAATCTAACTATATAACTCTATATGCACTATATTTTAATTTTTATGGCGATGACAGCTACGTTCTATTTTTTTTATCAGATATGTGAAAAAGGTACATGGATCCGCTTTAGACTACTCAGTTATGATTTTTTTCGGGATAAGTCATGAAATAAAGAGGAAATAGGATAATCAAATAAAACCACCAAAGTTATACAGTAATATTTCAGTTATTTGTGACAAGAACACTTCCGTAATTTTTAAGGATAAATCTAAGAAAATATTTTATGCATGTTTTATGGTCTGTAAAAGAATATCACATATCAAGGCGATCATGGTATAAAATGACTAACTACAGATTTAAACTTAGACAACGTTTAGCAAACAACTTTAAATGTCAAATCAAAAACATCCTCAAGAATGACTAAATGAACATCTCTAAACAAACTGGGGATGATAAAGATTTTGTAGTTTTATTTTTATTGTTGATTCTGGTAGACTTAGAACTTGTCTGTCTCCTTCAATAAAGATTTTAAAAAAGCAAAAAAATGTACTTGCAAACAGTCGTTGAAACTAGGAACATTTATAATCAAATACAGTTTATATTTTTTATTCATACATTTTTATTTTTAAATTGTAATCAAACCGGAGTGTGCGTGACCAAGTTAAACAACAAAGGCTTTTTTGGGCCAGTGCAACCACTTGATATAATATTGTTTACCTCTCCTAATGACAAATGACTTGAGTGATCTAAAGCGAATGCAAGTACAGTATGTAATAAAAATCCATAAAACAGAAAATAATCACTAATTATTTTGCATTAGATCCTTATTATGTTGACAAACATTTCATTTCATATCTCATATATATGAGAGTATGAGATATGAAATATGAAATGTAAACCTTATTTGATATAGATAAATGATTCAATTGGGTCGTTTTTTCTTCAAAGTTATCTTCTGAAAAACAACCTGCATTTCAAGGTCACCTGTCTTAAACGGTCACTTTTGTCCTGTCCCATAAGTGGCCTCTTAAAAGAAGTTTTACTGTACCTCCAACCACTTTGGTTTGAAAATTGCTAGTGCATGAAAGCGATTTATAATCCCTCTAACAACACAGGTCATAGTGTGACAAAAATTGTCAGTTTGCTTGCCAACGGTGAGTGGTTTTTTCTTGGCACTCTGGCTTCCTCACCATACCTGAACTAACTGCCTCAATATAATCAACAGAATTTTGATTTGGGACTAAAACAGTAATGCTGTATTTTATTCTCTCAGGACATTGCTTTAGGAAAGTGGTTTCTAAAGGAAAAGTTTATTGGTTGAATGTTGTTTTACGTAAAACCAGCATTTTTTTTATTCAAGACAGGACAATTGTTTTAATTAAAAGTCACTGGACATTGGCCTCGGGGTAGACCATAACTGATCTGGGATGACCTAGTGGATAAATCCACTTTATCGCCGATCATGGAGGTGGAGACTTATTCTCAACTGGATGGACGGACCTCACTTTTGTAAAAGGAATAATCAAAGAACTGGATAACTTGAACAGGATGATGATGATGATGATGATGATGATGATGATGGTGGTGGTGATGGTGGTGGTGAAGATGATGATGATGATGATGTTAAGCCAACCAGTAAAGGCCAACAACAAGTAAAAAAGTTTTTTACTTCTGGTAGACAGGGGATGAAACCCAGAGTAGCAGGACCTCTTGAGTTTAAGGACAATTGCCTTAACCACTTGGCCATCATGACCTGTACAATATCAAGTACATTTAGAATATCTTATGAATTCAATAGCATGATAGCTATTTTATATTATAGTTATACATAATTGTATTCAGCAGTAAGTCAATCTTGTCCACCCTGAAGGTCAAAACATGACGGAAAATTGTATAAATTTAAACGTCTACTTTTGATTTAAATACCAAACCACTATTTAATATTAACTATTTTCTAATGTTTTTCATTGTTTTTATAATTCATCATTTTTACTGTCAAGATATGAATTTAGACTTTTCTGCTTTTTTCTGTCGTTTATTTCTAAATTTGAGTATTTTCCCTTGTTTTTTCTTATCGGTAGTTTCAGGTGAATCTGGTGTCACTAAAC